>CM024756.1:89208628-89714452 GCA_014218235.1 Colocasia esculenta | reverse complement strand
TTCCAACTCACATTGGATCCAATAGAGGTATTACAATGGAACATATCCAACAATAGATGGTACAGATTGAGACACACATAAACGACAATTTAATTTCACAATATGCAACGGAATATGGAACCAAAATTTTCAATCAACATCATATTCAAATATTAGGTCTAAAACATAAAGGAAAGATAGCCATAGTCCAAATTATTACAATCCATAAGTCCAAATGCATAAAAATAAAAAGGTACATACTTCCTCACATACATGATCACTCTAACACTCTCAAACAAAGCCACTACGCCTCCACGTCTTCACGCTCCGAGTTAGAATGCACTAACTCCTGGGTATCTTCTGTCTTTCCTGGATATTAATCAAGTGTGAGTCTAAAAGACCCAGCAAGTCACATGAAAGATAGATTAAGAGATAATATGTATTAGGTTAAAACATGGGTAACATATTTCTTTCCCATTCTTGATATCATATAGTTCTTCCTATCAACAGTTCTAAGTCATTTAGACACCACTCCTAACATAGCATGGTTATTATCATGGAAATAGAATGATTCATGTAATATATAACTTACATCTCACATTATAGCAATCGATCTAAAATATGTTCAATAGACATGGCATGTAATCAAATTTCAATGGTATATATTTAATGTCATGTAACATGTAATAATTCATCATGTAGTAAAAAGTCAATTTAACATGTATGCTAAAACAAATGACATGTAGTTCATGTGGCATGTAACATTGTATCATGTAGACATGTAGTTCATGTTGTCATTAGTTCATGTAGTTGCCAAGACATACCCATACTATAATAGAGATCATGTAGCATGTAGTCATTCACTTATCACCTAGCAAAGCAGTGATGAAGTCTAGGGTTATTGCGCAATACCGGGGAAGTCTTCCACCTTACCAGTAGAACATGTCTATCTCCAGGATTTCATCCGTCGGCCCATGGATTCATGTAGGTGAACCATTACCATAGAGGCATTCCAATGGTGTTAGTTCCTTGTAGTTATCTCTTTCATAGCAATGGCAAAATTACATTTTCATACAATTCTATCATGCTCTTCCACACATTCATGCATAATTTATCATGATGATAACGAAATATCACATAGCATGCCTTCTCAGTTTTGAAATTAAACTCTACTGTATAACAAAAACCTATCATGATACTATTTTATCAAAATCCATCATGTATATATAATGTCATGTTTATTGAATTCTATATGTATTTTACCATCCAGAAAAAATAAACAGTATGCACAGTGATCTACAAATCCCAAAATTTTGACAGCATCTGACTCATATCATACCACCCACATGCAAAATTTCATGATTTTCTGAGCTCTGTAAATATTTTACATGATTAATCTTCATAAATCTGAACTACTTAACATGGTATAACGGTGATAGAATCATGCAGTTATCATGTAAAACTTTCATACAACAGGTCTGTAGTTTTATATAATAGCATTACAGTTCCTAAACTACCAACATTACCACATGATTCATACTTGCATTCTTTTCATTTCTCTTTTACTAATTCAAATAAAATCCAAAAGGAACAATCACATATAGCCCATACTTCATTGCAAAGACCTGCCCATAGTATAACAACAATGAATCACATAAATATAAGTTGGCCGAAACTTCATACATGCATGAATCACAGTTGAAGAAATATGATCAGATTTCAGAAAAAACAGCACTGATAAACTTAGCGGCCAAATATGTGGCGTATGCACAGAGTCAACGTCCACATATCATGTCGTTAATATCTGTAGACGGTGTCACATAGAGCCGTTAACATATAGTAGACGTCCAAAACAATGTCGTTTACTAGAAATCAACGGCAGTCGATGTGTTATTTACATAAACAAACGGCAGTCGATATGGACGTTAAGTTCATTCGTCAAGAAACACAGAACTTCACATAAAATAACAAAACTTACACCCCTTCCCGCACGCTATTTAGATTGTTAAAAATCTGTAAAATATTAAAACTAAAGAATACACTATCCTAAACCGATCCCCCATGTCACTTGCCTCTAACCCTCTGCTAGAGTGACAATTATGGATTCGAAGACGCCGCCTTCGCAACAAGGCAGTCCTCCTCTCCGACTTCAATCACTCAAAACCAGCTTCTAGCTCAGCTCCCCCGTTTGGAGAAGCTTCCAACCTCGATGCTTTATGATCCTCCTTGGTCCAGCATGCTTCAGATTGCCCAAACAAAGCTCTGGAACCTTTCTCTCAGCCTGCCTTTTCTCTCTTCCAAACCAGTGCGAAAATTTCCCCCAAAGGCCAAAACCGGTTCTTATAAGGATCCCTACGCCTAGCCCAAACCTAATCCTAGCCATTGGATCAGAAAACACACCAAATCCCCCTCTTAAATGCATGGGAAACGGCCGACAATCTCTCGCCCGGAACGGTAACAACAAAAATAGGCAAGTCAGGTTAACATCAGCCCATGTTGTCGTCGACCATGATGTAGACGTCCATCGATCCGGTTGTTTAAAATTGCCCGAAAAACCAAATATTCCTGAAAATAATAACGATACAATAAGTTGTCGTTAACAAGCAGTAAACGACAAACGATCATGCCGCTAACAGTAGTCAACGTCAGAAGATGTTGATGCCAAGTTCAACACAGAATAGCATACAACTTAATACAAAAAACTTACACAATAGCATTATTTAATTCACTAAAAATCCCAGGGTACTACTTCACTGGTACAATAAATTCTATCTATGATTTGGGGACCAAATTCTCTTATGTGGGAGAGGCTGTAGCACCTGAAAAATTTATTAAATAAAATTTGAATAAAAGGAATAAATGATTTCCATAATATCAAAGTATTTAAAACATAAGTACCACTATCTTACCTACAAGAACACATCAGAAAATTCCATGCAAATTATAAATCAACCCAAACATTAGTCCTAAATGTTCCACAAAGAAATGCATGAAACAAAAAAATCTGATTGGACAAGTGTACGTCACAACATGACTAATTATCCAAATTAGGAAACTAAGTCGCAAAACCGTTAACACAAAAATATGACAGACCATAAATTAAATAAAAACATTGGAAAGACTTCCAACATCATGTATAGATGACCCATTATCAGATTTGGCCAATGGACAACATTTTGCCCAAGAATCAATGAAGCAAGAAAATACATAGAAATTCTCAACCCTAAATAAGCTAAAATAGAAAAGGCAATTAAGATAAAATGCGATGCAATTAGACTCTCTTGGCAACTCAAAATCTTGCCTAGCCATCCTTGGGTTTTCTTGATGGCCAAGACACTCTAATGGGGGAGAGATCTTCAAAATATGGAAGGTAACAGGCTAAAACCGCAACCTTTCCTCCCTTGTTGCAATATGATTCTAAAAGCCATAGATGCGTAAATACTCTCCACAAAACCTAGGGGATGAGTTTACCATCTACTGGGGTCGGTGGAGGAGCTCTTGGCGATTGGGGAGCAGAAGATCGAGCACACCAAGCCTTCTTCTTCCTCATTGCGTCTGCTTCGACCTGTGCAAATAGTCACCTTGGAGTCGACCAAAGGTAGGCAAAACCCCAACAACACCATCCAAGACTTATACCCCTAGAAAGAGGGTCAAGTCTAGTTCCTAATCGCACTAGAATACCCAATTTTCATGCAGTAGGCCGGGTGTATTAAGCACTCTCCAACAAGTGGTCTGAACAAGGGTTTTCTGGAGAATGAGACTTCTTCAACCCAAAATGTAGGTTTTCTTGGTCCAAACTTTAACATATCATATAAAAATGTGGTAGAGCATCGAGTCTAGTTTCATTTCCAAGTGGTTTCATCGAATTTCAATGAGTACATCTTGAGTTATAAGCGTTTTTGCCAAAGTCGCACATTATAGGGACTTTTTACATTCAAGTCAATTTTTCATGCATCCTGAGGCTGTTATAAATTATTTAAAAATCATAGTTCTCTCTTATTCCATGTTCCCAACGACTTTCATGTTGACACTTTTGTCCTAAAAGCCCTAGTTTAGGAGATATAAGCGTTGCATGGATCGTGCACCTGTGTTTCAGAGTTTTTGCATTTTCGGGCTTATGTTTGAACCGCGTCCGGTCCAGGCGATGCGATTCTAGTGCCTGGTATGCGCGCGACCTGGCCAACGCCATTCAGTAAATCGTGACTATCTAATACGACGTAATTCAGTGTCTGACCAGTCAACGGCGCACGTGAGACTCCGCACTACATGGGAGTTTGTGCATGTCTGAACCGCGGCAGTATTCCCCGACATGATTCAGGCAGTTTTCCCGCCCATTGCTTCATTGAACAATTTTCATGTATGCGTCCTGATCCCCCGACGCTATTCAAGTATGAAGGCGTCCAGCTAGGCCGCCGCGATTTGAGTCTTCACAGTTTCTCCTGTTTCAACTGTGCATCGTGTTGTGAAGTGCGTCAACTGTGTCGGATGCATATTTTAAGGCTTAACCGAGTTCTGTTTAACATGGTATTGAGTTCATCATTTGCATGTCTTTATTCTGGTCATTTCATGAGGTATGTTTAATGGCTAAAAATTTAGTAACCCATTAAAAGCTATAATCACCCGAATGTTATTCTAAATGCTTTTAATGATGTGACCATTCATGCAACTAGTGATCACTCTTCTTACTGTTCTAGCTTGTTAAAATGATAATTGTTTTCTTAAAATATTGCAACCCATGTATAGTTAAATGGATAGTTCATTTCATGCTATCATGTGAAGTTTTCCGCAAGTTTGAAACTAAGGTTGTGATTGAGACACGTGTTCACTACACACTTGCACATCTAGGCAGCCCTTTCTTGGGGATTTGGAAGCTTTCTATCGGTCATTCCGTATCGGCAGACTGGCGACATTTTCTCTAAGATCTCCATAAATCTTCGTACTCCGTGGATTCCCTCGTGGAGACAGAGTGGTTGTACCATCGATGTTCCTAGAGATAGCGTGCACTTCCTCTCTCATCTTGTTCTCGTAAGTGTGATTTATAATCTGGACTTAAGCCATTAATGTAAAGAGTGAACTAAAATATAAATTGCATCGTTGTGCTGCTGAATTTATCTCTTGACTATTGTATCATGATATCATGTTCACATTACTTACTACTTGCTTTCATCATCATCATGAACATGACATTACAGATGCTTACATCTTGAAACTCTTATTGGCCATTAAATGACTGTGGGTATCTACATTTAAAATGAAATGAGATGCTGACAGGCACGACGAGTGTCCAAGGGCTCCAGTCTAGCCCCAATGATAGAGAGTCATAAATATACTGTTAACCATGGGGTATAATGATTACTGGTGTGCATCTGCGCTAGGAGTACTGGTGTGTTGAATGCTAGATAAAATAACTACAAACACATGTCCTAGTGTGCATTTCAAGGTGGATCTTTCCTTGGTGTCCTTAGTGTCTACGTGCCTAATTAGTGTTACATGATTGTGCTCATGCGTGCTTGCTTGCTTGCGTGATATGGCCATCCTGCATTTATTGCAATTTAAAGTGATATCTTGCGTGCTTGTTACATGCCTCACTATTGATAATCTCTTGCTCATTATAACGTTCTAGATCTTGCTATATCATGTTCACACTATAGCTTGTTTCATATATCATGTTTTAATGAGTTTATTCATACATGCATATCATGACAATCATCGTGGCTACCTAGTTCTAAATTGCTAATCACTTATATCATTGCCCGCACATTGAGATATAAATCCTACTGGGCTAGTTTGCTCATTCCCTACTTTAAACCATTCTAGGTGACTATGAAATTCAAGAGGAGGAGCAAGTCGAGGATGGGAATGCGCCGGAGTGATGAGCGTCCCAAAATGAGAGTGTATCCCTAGTTCGTATTTTGAGTGTGTTAGAACATGTAGTAGGAAGTGAGGAATATGTGTACTTTTCATTTTATTGAGTCTTAGTTCTGTTATCCAATGTTGAGAGTTGTGTTAGTTTACTTTGATACAATGAGATGAGATTTGAATACAGTTTCCATTGAGTTCAATATTTGGGCCCTATGATGTGTTGTGTTGTTATACACTTAATGCGTGCTAGCTAGAGGCTTATTTGCTGACTATTCACGTCTCAGAATATCGACTCGAATTATCCGAATTAATATCTAGTGCGTAATTCTCAGGACGTGACATCAGAGATCTCCTCGATGGAGATGGCAGAGAGAGGAGTTTGAAAATGGACTTTTTTATTTCATTTCTATGATAGAAAGGGAATAGGAGGTTAGAGGTGAGATGTACAGCTTAGAGAATTGGGAAATGAGCAAGTAGTCAAGTGGCTGGAGTGAGATAGAAAGCTTGAAGAATTGGAGGTGGAGAGATTAGATTAATGGTTGATTGATAGAGCGATCGAGGAGGGAATCTAGGCCCTGGGTAGTCTTGGGATATTAGATGTAAGAGTTATGGACCAAACGGGAGACGTAGCAGTAGTGGAGTGGTGTTGACAAGAAAAAAGGCTGCCTAGAGACTGTCAATATAAAGGCCTCCTCAGAAGAAAGCACATCCTTATCGCTAATACCAATGTAGTCATTCAACAATTGCCTCTTGTCAGTTATGGTAGTCGACTTTCTAGCAGATCATGTATGCGCGGGGGCCACTCTACATCTATTTGGCATGAATAGCTTTTACTCAGGGATATGTAACATCATACATGTCAAACCAATGGTACCATTTACACTATGGGTCATCCATATTCCTCTTTTCAGTAGCGTTAAAGACTCCAATGCTTTGTATGTTGCAAGTGGAGCCACGTGCTGACAAACTGACAAGTGTGTACATCTTGGCAAGCTAGCTTAGAAAGATCATTATTGTCTATTCTTCTCCTTTCTCAGTCAATTCTTTTTCAAAGTGATAGTATAATGACTAAGTGAGAGGATGTTGTCTATCTTCATAATGGAGATCATAGTAGCCGACGGCTTTGCTGACACCACCCTTTTTTTACTTTATCTTCCTTGCCCAACTCCTTGTAACTCAAGCCACCTTTAGGGATGAGCTTCTGTCTTGTACTTTTACAGCTTTTATCTCCCTTGTAACAATGCTCTCAAGCCTTTTCCAAGTTTGTATCCCATCTTCATCATTTTCTACCACCCTTTGATGCATATGCACTATGCTCTCTTTTTTTTTCGAAGGGGAGGTAGTGTTGGCATAGTGGCTAGTCTCCGGGGTGTTAGAGGATTGTGTCATGCATCAAGCATATATAGAAGGATAGAAATGGTTTGTTTGTTGGCTAAATGGATGGGAGTGGCGTGGTTAAGAGAGCCTCCATCCTTCGTGAGATGGGAATGTTGGTGACCTTGATGACCTGTCCCTTGTACGAAAACTTCAGACATTAATGGTCTGTTGAAGGGACGACGCCAAGTGCTTCAATATACGGTCTACCAAGCATCATAAAGTCTGGTTTATTATCTAGTATTTTGAATTCAAGTTCAATTATGGCAGGATCCAGTCTCACGTTGAAGGTTATCACTGTTGGATCGAGATGGCACAATAGTTGTCCTAGAGGGGGGTGATTAGGACTTATTACAGCTTAAAGTTTTATCTAAAAGATAAACAACACTAAATAACTTTGTTAGCACTTAGTGAGGTGTGTGTGTGAACAAGTGAAAAACATGGCGGAATCAATCACACAAGACAACATAAGATTTTTATCCTGGTTCGGGACCTTCCCACATAGAAGTCCTACGTCTAGTCCCCAAGAAACCACTTGGGATTTGACTAACTGTGAAGGAATACTTGGCCTTCTCTCAAACCTGAGAGGTATTACAAGCCCACTTGCTTCCCAGCAAGTCTCCCTTAAACAAAGGGTATAAAGACCATCTACACTTGTAGATCTTCCCTTCACAAGAGGGTACAACAGGATACAAACCTCTTGCAGGTTCCTCACATAGAAGATGAAAGATATGTATGTGTGCTCAACAACAATAAGCAAACACAGAGGTTTAGAAAGAGAAACAAAAGAAAGTGGTGCTCAAGCTCTTTCTGAATCAAACAATTGGACTGAAGAAGGTCGGAAATGTAGTAATCCACCAAGCAAAGAAGGCTTTCAATTGCCAATTGAAAGCATGAGATCTAGGACTGAGAATGTAACAGACCACGCCGTTCAAACCTGTTAACTCAATAACGAGCTAACACAACTCTATCACCAGCGATCGGGCCGAAGCCTCGCAAGGGATATCAACCACATATGTCCGTGAAAATAAAAAGAAAACACTATACACATATAAGATACATTTCTCACAACTGTCCATATGAAATGTACATACTAAGTTCCATAATAAGTCAATTACAAGATACAACAGCCCGCGGACAAACCCCAAGGCCCCACAAGTATGAACTTAATCTGCTGGTGGCGAGGGCCCAACATCAGTAAGGCGCTGACTGAACTAAAGGAGGGATGAGAATCCTCCTGACTGCCTCACTTGAAGAAAAAGGGGTGAGCTTCCTCACAGTCATTGGCTCAGTAGGGTAACTTCTCCAAAGCCGAGAAAACACAATTTATATCAAAAACTTAAATCATGTAACAGATGTAAGTAAATAAATGGCAACACACGTAAGAGTGTACAAGTAAAGGAAGGTACGGCGACACGAGTCATGAGAACTCGTTTGCGACACCAGCCATAGACTCAGACAAACTAACAAGTACACCTCTCAGCCTCGCAGCCACGAACGAAGGGTCCAGCTGCGCTCCACCTCAAAAAGACAAGAACTGGGGAGACTAAACCACACACACTTGCAAGCAAACACTGCTGCAAGGCCAAGCCTGAACCTTTAGGGGCTCCAGTCTATAACAAAAGTGAGGCACTGAAACAGGACTAGCTGAGGACCAGTACATCTACGGTGTCCGTCCCTCACCAAGAGTGCGCTACAAATGGCCGCACACCCACAAACAAGTCGTTGTCCCCTATCGTCTTTCCCTCAATCGGACATACAACTCAAACACAGGAGTGAGGGGTAGCAACCCTCATTATCACCGGTACGGTTATACCAACCCACGTCGGTATAGCGAGCGTTGCCACAGTGGGACATTTACCCAACAATACATTCAGCTGAGATACACGTGAATATAAGAACAGAGTAGCGGAAGTAAAAAGAACTACTGTATTCATTCATTCATCATCCACATTTAGCATACATGAAATTGCAATAACATTAAAGAACTTAAAGTTCACATAATTTAAATTGCTGAAAATTAATACATAGATGTCCACCATTATACATTCTTTCCATGATAACGCTAATACAACGTTCAATTTACATACTATGAAACGCAAAAGTCACAAAGTACTCCAAAGACTAATCTCCGCGCTCGGAGTCCGTCTCCACCGTCTCCTCCAACGGTGCCATGTCACCAACTACACCTGTACGCCGAAGCAAGTAGTGAGTCTAAAGACTCAGCAAGTAACACCACTCATACCATACACGTACATGTCATAGTAGGCTCTACACACACCATTGCAAAAACTCAACATGTATCATGCTTAACGTTTGAAATGAATAACCAACCATGATAATTCTATAAGTAAACACATGATGCATGCTTTCAGATTTCCTTATCAAGATAAATTCTAACACGGTTCTCTAATCATTCCTACTCATGAAATTTACTTTGCATTTTAACTAAAACATGAAAGCACTTAGCATGATTATCCTACGTACATGAAACAAAACACACCTAGCATGGAATCTACACATTCTTGTGCATGTACACGAACATTTTACATACTTTAACTTGCTGGTTTTCACATGATTTAGCAACCATAACCCTACACATGAGAGCTACAATGTTATTTAAAATACAACATGTGAACAACAAACATGGAATTTTGTGCACATACTTGTTAATTGTCCCTAGCATGGATTCTAGGCATTTTACACATATAAACATGATCCTAACATAATGAAGCTACTGATTTAACATGGTTTCAGATTTGTCACAACATGGATACAATATCATATCCTCACATTTTGGTCTCACATTTTCTTTACACAAATTCCAATTCACATAAATTGCACTTTACACATACACATTACACATTGTTCACTTTCACATTAACACATGAAACACATGCACATTTACACTTTCACATTTAGTGCCGTGACACATAGTCCAAACCACCAAAGAAGGACACAACACATCACATCACATAGACGCCATCTAGGCAATACAATGGCGACTCTTGGACTGCGCAGACCGGGAGAACAAGTCTCCACCCTAACCAGTGGTACTTGTCCACCTCCAGGATTTCCCCCTAATGCCCTTAGGGTCACTTACACATTGAACCTTCTCAGGGGGACTTTTCCCTGATACGGTTCCACTGCCCTCTACGGAAGCAGTGTCACATTTGGCACAATTTTCACATTACACATTTTTACCGATTTTACACATGGGTTTACACATGTCACTCTCATTCTATTCACTTTCTCTCTCACATTCACATTTCTCTGTTTTTCCTAACATGACACTACAGATTTCAAAATCTACATTCAGGTAAATATCACCGATCAGGTCGGATTACACCTAAATCGAATTGTTTCACATTGGCATGCATAAATTCACATTTACATGGAAAATTCATATTACATTAAATACTGGTCCAAATGACCTGAAACTTTAACCACATGTTAATTTCGGGTTTAGGATTCCTCATGCAAATTTCAGATTTTTCTGAACTAAAACGAAATTTCAGAAATTCAAACATCCATTTCTCATGCTATCTACCATTCAACTTAACATGGAATTGTACACAAATCACCATCTTAGCAGCTTACTGTCTAAACCCTAGCATGCATGGAAATACGGAATTCATTCCCGAATTTATTGGACAATCCATTAATTTATGGAAGATTTATCATGACCTAGCATGATCTCTATTTTTCCTAAACAAATTTTGCAATAATTCACACAAGCATGGGAATAATCTCAGAAATTTAGAACAGGGACTGAACCTCACATGCATAATCCTCACAAATTAGGGCATTTAGACTTGTCCTAAATCATGCAAACATGGTTTAACAAGATTAAAACTCACACACATGTATCTTCATGAAATAATTAAGTCCTATCATTCGTGATAATCCATCCACACACCACATCCATCACATCAACAATATACATAGCATATAAATGATTTACAGTATATCCTCATCGTGAAACATATCGAAAATAGTCGTATAGAAGGGCAGAACAGCTTGCTGTTTGCTCAGATGAACTTGGCGGCAAGCTATGGCCGTTAATTTCATGTTAGCGGCATCATCGATGGACGCTAAGCATGATCTTAGCGGCAATGGGTATTGCCGTTAATGTCAGGTCTGTGCAGAACACAGACCCGAGCTCCAAAGATGGGGTGAATTTGGGGGTCTAGGACACGAGGGAAAATACATAAAATTTGTAAAACCCACCTAGACACATACAGGGACGTTATGAGTAGGGTACTTGCCTTTTGTAAAACTCCAAGGGATCTAAATGGGTCGGAGAAGCTCTCCTTGGGCAGTCCCAAGAAGCTTCCAAAAGAGCTCTCCTCCGGGTTCTAGGTCGATGCAGGTGCTAAGCCAGTGGTGGGGAAGCCTTCTCCTTGGTTCCCTCTAGCCTCCAGTTGCAGAAGAACGCGGATGAAGCCTTGGATCGCCGGATCAAAGCTCCAAAACTCAGTCTTTGCACAGCTCCGAACTAGGGTTTTCTCTCCTCTTCCTCTCTTGTAAAAAGGCAAGGAGAAGGGTTGGGGGAGCAAATTTCGGGTTTAGATATATGGAAGAGGCTTCTCCTGACCCGAAATGCTGATGTGAACCCATTCAGGCCGTTGGAGACAGCTCCCCAATGGTTGGGGTAGCTTGTTCCCAGAATTCCGGCTCTGCAACGCATGCAGGTCAGAGAAGTTGGCGTCCACATCGTTAGACACTGGGATTAGTGTTGGCGTCCAAAGGGTGGACGCTGACACCACATCGACGTGATGCTATTGATGCCAATATGGCCTTCGGCCAGAAGTCTAAAACATGCAGAAACCCATGCACATCATGTATATTTACATGTAATATCTATATAGTTTTGTGCACACACTACCATCAAGCATCACATACATTATTTATACCTAAGCTATACATATACACACATAAGTATACCACTAATACATACGTAGATACATACATACGTACATATACGACACGAATTATTTACATGCAATAATGCAGCAAAAATTCGAGGGCCTTACACCCTCTCCCTCTTAAAAGAAACTTCGTCCTCGAAGTTAGAACGACACTACTCAAACAAAAGGGGATACTTCTTCTTCATCGCATCCTCAAGCTCCCAAGTAGCCTCCTCTCGTGAGAAGTTCCGCCATAGGACCTTCACCGACGCAATACTCATTTTACGGAGATGCTGAACCTTCCGGTCAAGAATAGCTACTGGTTGCTCGACATACGAAAGATCTGGCTGGATCTCCACTGGCTCATGACTAATCACATAGACGGATCTCGGACATACTTCCTGAGCATAGATACGTGGAATACAGGGTGAACGCTAGCCAAAGCTGGGGGTAATGCTAGCTCATATGCCACGCTGCCCAAACGTCTGAGAATCTCATATGGGCCAATGAACCTAGGGCTCAACTTACTATGCCGGCCAAATCTGACGACACCACGAGTAGGCGATATCTTCAAGAAGACATGATCGCCAACCTCGAACTCCAAATCCTTTCTCCTGTTGTCGGCATAACTCTTCTGCCTATCTGTGCCGCAACAAGCCTCTTTCTGATAAGCTGGATCTTATCCGAAGTTTCCTGAACTAACTCCGGTCCGATCAACTGCCTATCACCAGTCTCCTCCCAACATAAAGGAGATCTGCAGGGCCTACCATACAACGCCTCAAATGGAGCCATACCAATACTCGCATGAAAGTTGTTGTTGTATGCGAACTCCACTAGAGGTAAATGACGCTCCCAATCATCCTTCCAATCCAGAACACACGCTCTCAACATATCCTCGAGCGTCTGGATAGTCCTCTCGGACTGTCCATCGGTCTGGGGATGAAACGCCGAACTGAGCTTCAGTTCCGAACCTAACGCATCCTGAAGACCCTTCCACAGCCTCGAAGTGAATCTCGGATCTCGATCCGAAATGATCGACTTCAGCACACTATGCAATCTAATGACACTACTAACATACAATCTAGCTAAACTCTCTACTGACTGCATCTTCTTCATAGGCAAGAAATGAGCAGTCTTCGAGAATCTATCTACAACTACCCAAATCGAGTTATTGCCCCTTCTAGATCGAGGCAAACCCGAAACGAAGTCCATAGTGACAGCTTCCCACTTCCACACTGGGATATCCATCCTCTGCATAAGGCCGGATGGTCGCTGTCGCTCGGCCTTCACTTGCTGACACACTAGACATCTAGACACATAATCCGCAACATCCTTCTTCATGCCGGACCACCAAAATGACCTCTTCAGATCTTGGTACATCTTAGTGTTACCTGGATGAATAGAGAATCGCGATCTGTGAGCCTCTGCTAACACATGCTCACGGACATCTGCTAGATCGGGGACACAAACACGGTGCTGAAATCTAATCACACCGTCCTCATCTCGAGCAATGCCTGCCTTGCCCACTAACTCTAAGAGTCTAGGGTCGGCTCCCTGTCGCTCGATCACCTCATCCAAAACCGAGGACCTAAGAGATAACTGAGCTACAAAAGCCTGACATAGCGATGGCTCTAACTCAGTCAACGCGCAAGCCGCATCCTCCAACATCTTCCAGTCCTGCTGGAGAGATGGCCTCTTTCTACTCAGGCATCCGCTACAACATTCGCCTTTCCAGGGTGATACTGAAGGTCGAAGTCGTAGTCCTTCAAGAACTCGATCCATCTCTTCTGCCTCAGGTTCATTCCTTTTGGGAGAAAAGATACTTCAAGCTCTTGTGGTCGGTAAACACCTCAAATCTGACACCATAAAGATAGTGCCTCCAGATCTTTAGTGCATGCACCACTGCTGCGAGCTCCAAGTCATGAGTCGGATAGTTCTTCTCATGCTCCTTTAATTGACGAGAAGCATAAGCCACTACCCTTTCTTGCTGCATTAGCACACAGCCCAAACCAATCTGAGACGCATCCGTATAAATGGCAAAGCCCTCTGGACCACTAGGCAATACCAATACCGGAGCAGAAGTAAGCTTAGCCTTCAATAGCTGAAAGCTACGCTCACATGCCTCAGACCATACGAACTTCTCACCCTTCCTGGTCAGCTGAGTCAAAGGGGCGGCAATGGATGAAAATCCCTCAATAAATCGCCGAGAGTAACCAGCTAAACCAATAAAAATATGAATCTCCGAAGGGGTCTTGGGAATCTCCCAATCCATAACTGCCTAGACCTTCGCTGGATCAACTGCAACACCAGCGCCGGAGATAACATGCCCGAGGAAATGAACCTCGCGCAACCAAAAATCGCACTTGCTGAACTTGGCATACAGCTTGTGCTCACGAAGAACCTCTAACACTACCCTCAAATGCTGACGGTGCGTGGCCTCATCCGGAGAGTAGACCAACACGTCATCAATAAACACTACGACAAAATCTAGGTAAGGCCTAAACACCCTGTTCATGAGATCCATGAACGCTGCAGGGGCATTGGTCAATCCGAAAGGAAGGACCAAAAATTCATAATGTCCATAACGGGTTCTAAAGCCGTCTTGGACACATCCTCACTCCGAATCCTCAACTGATGATAACCAGATCGCAAATCAATCTTAGAAAAGACTGATGCCTCTCGCAACTGGTCAAACAAATCATCAATACGAGGTAAGGGATACCTGTTCTTCACAGTCACTTGGTTCAACCTCCTATAGTCAATGCATAACCTAAGTGACCCGTCTTTCTTCTTGACGAATAATACAGGTGCGCCCCAAGGGGAAACACTAGGGCGAATAAATCCCTTATCAAGCAACTCTTGCAACTGCCTCCTCAACTCGGCTAACTCCGCAGGTGCCATCCGATATGGAGCCTTCGAGATAGGAGAGGTGCCCGGAAGCAACTCTATGGTAAACTCTATCTCTCTATCCGGTGGCAATCCAAAAAATCATCAGGAAAGACATCTGGAAAATCCTGCACTACCTCAATCTCCGCAAGAGTAGGTGACTCATCAGCCTCGGTACTAACACCACGCTGGCAAGAAAAGCGTCACAACCCTTATTCACCATGCGCATCGCCTTCATGGCAGAGATGACCATCTTTCCCGCCCAGTTCCTTGGCAAGGGGTGAGAGAATTCATCCTCACCAGGAATGCAGAAAACGATCCTCTTTCTACGACAATCCACTAACGCATAGTGCTCCTCTAGCCAATCCAGACCAAGAATAGCATCATAGTCCTTCATCTTTAGCAAGAAGAAACACCTATCTAGGACTCTATCCTCAATGCACACAGGTAACGACGGAATGCACTTCCTAGTCGATACCGTACCCGCAGGGGTGTGCACAGACAAAGGGACCTCTAACTCCTAAGACTCTAAGCCTGACTCTAGGGCTAACTGCCTAGCGAACCGCTCGGAAATGAACGAGTGAGTAGCACCCGTATCAAACAAAACCCGAGCGTGCACACCTAAAAGCAAAACCGTACCTTCGGTGACAAGTTCCGCCTGCTCGGCGTCCTCGCGAGCTAAAGCAAACACTCGAGCTGGGGCTCGAGGCCTTCCTGGTCTTCCTGTAGCTGGTGCGGCTGCCGCTACTGCTGGGGCTGGCGCTCCGCGCTGAACTCCTTGCTGAAGTCTTGGGCAATCTTGATCTTGTGGTCGCTGCTCCCGCACTTCAAGCACTTGCCCGTAATCATCCAACACTCGGTCCACCATGTGTCTTCCCACAGTGGGGACACTCTTTCTTCACACCAGGGGAACGTACAGAAGGTACCTGAGAACTGCCGACTGCCACGGATCGCTGCGGTGTCTGGTACACCGTTTTCTTTTGTCTTGCCGCTGGATTGTCGCTGCGGCCTCTTCTGCGAAGCCTTCTTTTCCTCCAGATATTGCTCCATCTCTCCCTCCTGCCTACAAGCAGCACTGAGGGCCTCGTCCAACGTGCGGTGGTCAAACGCCACGAGTCTCGTCCGCAGTGATGGCTTGAGTCCCATCACAAACTTCTTGGTCTTCCCGCTCGTCTGCCACGATATGAGGTGCATATTTAGAAAGTTCAGAAAATCTTGCCTCATATTCCAGCACGGTCATGGAGCCTTGAGCCAAAGATAGAAATTCCTGCTCCATCCGATCTTGCACATGCTCGGGGACGAACTTGGCCCGAAAGAGCCTCACGAACTCGTCCCAAGCAACGTCGATAGCTCCGTCCTCAAATCGGGTACGCAGCAATGAAGCCCACCATACATCAACTCTTTCCTGCAATACACCTTCGTAAGCTCCGACTAACAGTCTAACTAAACAAAACATACAGTCATACAAAATCAACACATACCTGTAGCATGTAGGTGGATAATGTGACCTTGTCCTCGTCTGCACACCTGATGGCTCGGAAGATCTTTTCTATCTCCCTCATCCAGCTTTCAGCCAACAACGGATAGCTCTCCCCCTTAAAAGAGGGTGGCAGCATCCTCTTGAATCTCTCCATGGTAGAAGGTCCACCATGGTCCTGAGCTGGTACTTGAGCCTGCTACATTACACATCAAGCAATACACAATCAATATAATATCACATATTCAAATAAAATAGATAATAGTTCATTTTATTGGTCTAACCTGAGCCTCCAACTGAGCCTGGAGTGCTGCCTGGGTATGAGCCTGCGTCTGCATGGCTTGCACCAGACCTTGCATGAATACTCCATAGTCCACAGGTGGCGGTGGGGGAAGTACAGGACCTGGCGGTGCCGGGGCCTGCTGCTCCGCCCGCTCGTCACGTCGCGGCTCGTCCTCACGGGCCGGCGCTCCGCCACGCGTACCTCTCGAAGCCATGGCTGTAATAAAATTTCAGCCACCATTAGAGCTAGGTTACTAAGTTTCCTAACCATTTTCTTATCTATCTTTCATTCTTAATAGTCAATTCTACACATGTGGACATACTTAGCATGCAATGGGGATGATGACTTAGGTATATTCATGTGCAATCTCAACCGGTGCTCTGATACCAATCTCTGTGCCACCCTCATTATACCGGTACGGTTATACCAACCCACGTCGGTATAGCGAGCGTTGCCACAGTGGGACATTTACCCAACAATACATTCAGCTGAGATACACGTGAATATAAGAACAGAGTAGCGGAAGTAAAAAGAACTACTGTCTTCATTCATTCATCATCCACATTTAGCATACATGAAATTGCAATAACATTAAAGAACTTAAAAGTTCACATAATTTAAATTGCTGAAAATTAATACATAGATGTCCACCATTATACATTCTTTCCATGATAACGCTAATACAACGTTCAATTTACATACTATGAAATGCAAAAGTCACAAAGTACTCCAAAGACTAATCTCCGCGCTCGGAGTCCGTCTCCACCGTCTCCTCCAACGGTGCCACGTCACCAACTACACCTGTACGCCGAAGCAAGTAGTGAGTCTAAAGACTCAGCAAGTAACACCACTCATACCATACACGTACATGTCATAGTAGGCTCTACACACACCATTGCAAAAACTCAACATGTATCATGCTTAACGTTTGAAATGAATAACCAACCATGATAATTCTATAAGTAAACACATGATGCATGCTTTCAGATTTCCTTATCAAGATAAATTCCTAACACGGGTTCTCTAATCATTCCTACTCATGAAATTCTACTTTGCATTTTAACTAAAACATGAAAGCACTTAGCATGATTATCCTACGTACATGAAACAAAACACACCTAGCATGGAATCTACACATTCTTGTGCATGTACACGAACATTTACATACTTTAACTTGCTGGTTTTCACATGATTTAGCAACCATAACCCTACACATGAGAGCTACAATGTTATTTAAAATACAACATGTGAACAACCAAACATAGAATTTTGTGCACATACTTGTTAATTGTCCCTAGCATGGATTCTAGGCATTTTACACATATAAACATGATCCTAACATAATGAAGCTACTGATTTAACATGGTTTCAGATTTGTCCAAAATGGATTACAATATCATATCCTCACATTTTGGTCTCACATTTTTCTTTACACAAATTTCCAATTCACATAAATTGCACTTTACACATACACATTACACATTGTTCACTTTCACATTAACACATGAACACATGCACATTTACACATTCACATTTACACTTTCACATTTAGTGCCGTGACACATAGTCCAAACCACCAAAGAAGGACACAACACATCACATCACATAGACGCCATCTAGGCAATACAATGGCGACTCTTGGACTGCGCAGACCGGAGAACAAGTCTCCACCCTAACCAGTGGTACTTGTCCACCTCCAGGATTTCCCCCTAATGCCCTTAGGGTCACTTACACATTGAACCTTCTCAGGGGGACTTTTCCCTGATACGGTTCCACTGCCCTTTACGGAAGCAGTGTCACTTTTGCCACAATTTTCACATTACACATTTTTACCGATTTTACACATGGTTTACACATGTCACTCTCATTCTATTCACTTTCTCTCTCACATTCACATTTCTTATTTTTCCTAACATGACACTACAGCTTTCAAAATCTGTATTCTGGTAAATATCACCGATCAGGTCGGATTACACCTAAATCGAATTGTTTCACATTGGCATGCATAAATTCACATTTACATGGAAATTCATATTACATTAAATACTGGTCCAAATGACCTGAAACTTTAACCACATGTTAATTTCGGGTTTAGGATTCCTCATGCAAATTTTCAGATTTTTCTGAACTAAAACGAAATTTCAGAAATTCAAACATCCATTTCTCATGCTATCTACCATTCAACTTAACATGGAATTGTACACAAATCACCATCTTAGCAGCTTACTGTCTAAACCCTAGCATGCATGGAAATACGGAATTCATTCCCAAATTTATTGGACAATCCATTAATTTATGGAAGATTTATCATGACCTAGCATGATCTCTATTTTTCCTAAACAAATTTTGCAATAATTCACACAAGCATGGGAATAATCTCAGAAATTTAGAACAGGGACTGAACCTCACATGCATAATCCTCACAAATTAGGGCATTTAGACTTGTCCTAAATCATGCAAACATGGTTTAACAATATTAAAACTCATCACACATGTATCTTCATGAAATAATTAAGTCCTATCATTCGTGATAATCCATCCACACACCACATCCATCACATCAACAATATACATAGCATATAAATGATTTACAGTATATCCTCATCGTGAAACATATCGAAAATAGTCGTATAGAAGGGCAAACAACTTGCTGTTCTGCTCAGATGAACTTGGCGGCAAGCTATGGCCGTTAATTTATGTTAGCGGCATCATCGATGGACGCTAAGCATGATCTTAGCGGCAATGGTATTGCCGTTAATGTCAGGTCTGTGCAGAACACAGACTCGAGCTCCAAAGATGGGGTGAATTTGGGGGTCTAGGACACGAGGGAAAATACATAAAATTAGTAAAACCACCTAGACACATACAGGGATGTTATGAGTAGGGTACTTGCCTCTTGAAAACTCCAAGGGATCTAAATGGGTCGGAGAAGCTCTCCTTGGGCAGTCCCAAGAAGCTCCAAAAGAGCTCTCCTCCGGGTTCTAGGTCGATGCAGGTGCTAAGCCAGTGGTGGGGAAGCCTTCTCCTTGGTAACCTCTAGCCTCCGGTTGCAGAAGAACGCCGGATGAAGCCTTGGATCTCCGGATCAAAGCCTCCAAAACTCAGTCTTTGCACAGCTCCGAACTAGGGTTTTCTCTCCTCTTCCTCTCTTGTAAAAAGGCAAGGAGAAGGGTTGGGGGAGCAAATTTTGGGTTTAGATATATGGAAGAGGCTTCTCCTGACCCGAAATGCTGATGTGAACCCCATTCAGGCATTGGAGACAGCTCCCCAATGGTTGGGGTAGCTTGTTCCCGGAATTCCAGGCTCTGCAACACATGCAGGTCAGAGAAGTTGGCGTCCACATTGTTGGACGTGGGATTAGTGTTGGCGTCCATAGGGTGGACACTGACACCACATCGACGTCATGCTATTGACGCCAATATGGCCTTCGGCCAGAAGTCTTAAACATGCAGAAACCCATGCACATCATGTATATTTACATGTAATATCTATATAGTTTTGTGCACACACTACCATCAAGCATCACATACATTATTTATACTTAAGCTATACACATACACACATAAGTATACCACAATACATACGTAGATACATACATACGTACATATACGACACGAATTATTTACATGCAATAATGCAGCAAAAATTCGAGGGCCTTACACAGGGTGTCCAGGAAGATGACACAAACCTCGACGGTACTCCCATACTGGGACAAGCCCTAAGCCCGATGCTAGGGTAACTGACTAGAGAGGCAACTACGGAAGGCGTGACACCCAACATGCTATGCACACAAATCCACACAAAACATCTCGATATTAATCACAACATGGGTTAACGTAACCCATACAGACCCTACATTGCCTTGGTAATATAGCCCAAGCAACGTGGGATAGAAACCGGACAAACAAACCACAGCCCCAGAGCTCGGGTGGGCACTTTCTTAATTGCGTCCAATACAGACGCCGCTATTCTATTTCAAAATGCGTCGGACATTCAGGATGCTATTCAACCCTGAATCACGTCGGGTGTAAGCGACACGTTCACAAGAACACGTCCACTGTACTGGACACCTTTTAGGGTTCAAGAACACACTTTATAAACTCATTCCGGAAATCATACCAACTACTGCCACAACCATGATAAGCTGGAAATAACCATGCAAAAGAGTCCCTGCTCATGCTTACTACCATGCCTATACAATTCCCATAGGAAGAACCCAATTCTGCTTCACACAAGCTATTCCACATGCAAATAGGGTAAGAAACAAGGTTGAGTTCCCCTACACACGAAGGAGACACAATTCCAATGCACCAAAGGATTCCTCGTGCTCCAACTCTCATCCTTGCGCCGAAATCACGTCGAACAGACTCCAATTGCACCAAAATAGCCCCAGTTCTCCTTCACCGCCGCAGCAGCATCTTCCCCAATTGAGTAGTGCAATTGCACTGTTCAGCTAGGGGAAGATACACTTAACACAACATAATCAAATCGCATCGTATATACCCGACGTTTTAAGAAACACGTCTGACGTTACCAACGCAACTAAAACCCCTCGACGTCCTGCATGCACCATGCGGCGTGCATGCAGCGATGACCACGTAACGACAGTGCTGAATCGTGTCCCATAAAGCGACTGAGATTATGATCCTAATCGCGTCGGGGAAAACGTATGCGATAACCCATGAGAATCGCATCGTCTATATGCGACGCATTCTCAAAGAGCCTAACAGAGCCCTGCTTGGGTTGGGATGCCCAGCCCTTTTGCCTCCCACCTGACCCAAAAAAAATGTGTAGGAACACATACAATGGCCACGCACTGGCCTCCAAACCTGATAAACCTCTATCTGAACGTTCTGGTTATTACATTACAATCACCTAAAAAGAATTTCATCCTCGAAATTAAAGTGATAAGCACAAACATAGTCCAAAACACATCCAACTATCACCTAAAAAGAAAATAATACTTACTCAAACAAATACGGATATATCTTGAACATTCCTTCGGCCAACTCCAAGTATCTTCACAACCTTGCCTATTCTCCCACTGAATTTTCACTAATTTGATGTCTTTATTCCTAAACCTTTGTGTCCACCTGCTTGTGATCATCACCGGATATTCTGGCAT
Source organism: Colocasia esculenta (assembly GCA_014218235.1). NCBI lineage: Eukaryota > Viridiplantae > Streptophyta > Magnoliopsida > Alismatales > Araceae > Colocasia > Colocasia esculenta. The sequence continues at coordinate 89,692,556 of CM024756.1, read as the reverse complement.
GGTGATATCTGGCTTCAAATCATCCCGCTGGTAACTAACAACTGAGAAGGATCTCTAATATACTTTCTCATCATTGAAACGTGAAATACGTCATGAGCATCCGTGAAGCTCACCGGAAGCTCCAACCTGTAAGACGTTTCACCGATCCTTTCCAAAATCCGAAAAGGACCAACAAAACCTGGGGCTCAACTTGCCCTTCTTACTGAACCTTAGAACACTTTTAGTCGGGGAAACTTTCAAAAACTCATATTCTCCAACCTCAAACTGCAAGGGCCTACGCTGAACATCCGCGTAGCTCTTTGTCGACTTTGTGCTGTTTGGAGTTTCTCCTTAATGAACTTGACCACTTCTGCACATTGCTGCACCAATTCGGTCCCATTACCTACCTTTCATCCACTTCATGCCAATTCAACGGTGTTCTACATGATCTTCCATAAAGTGCCTCATATGGGGCCATACTAATGCTTGTATGATAGCTATTGTTGTAGGAAAACTCATCATGCCAAGATGTTGTTCTCATCCACCTCCCCATGCCAAACAACATGCCCGAAGCATATCCTCAATGGTTTGGATTTTTCTCTCTGTTTGTCTGTCAGTTTGGGGATGGTATACTGAACTATACCTCAATTGCGTGCCCACAACCCTTTGCAAACTCCTCTAAAAACTAGATGTAAACCGAGGATCCCGATCTGAAACAATAGTAACTAGTATCCCATGCAATGGCACAATCCTTTCAACATATAACTTTTCCAACCAATCAACTGCCCATGACATGCTAACTGGTAACAACCTACACACTTTGGTTAACCAATCAACAAAAACCCAAATACCATTATGACCCGATGCTGTCCTGGGCAAACCTGCAACAAAATCCATTGAAATATCATCCCACTTCCATTGTGGTATTGGTAGTGGTTGCAATAAACCACCTGGCCTTTGATGCTTCGCCTTAACTTATTAACACACCGCACATCTTGCTATAAACTCTGCAATCTCCTTCTTCATGGTTGGCCACCAAAAATATTTCTTCAAATCCTGGTACATTTTAGTGCTTGCCCGGATGTATGGTGTACCTGGACCAGTGTGCTTCCTCCAACACTTTCTGTTTTACACCAACTTCACTTGGAACATACAACCTGTGCCTAAACGCACAACACAATCATCATCAATTGTAACTTCTCCATCTTCACAATGTCGGCCAAATATTCATCTTCCTTCTGAGCTTCTACCACTTGCCAATACAAAGATGGTTCTACAGTGCTATTAGCCAACACGGCTCTTCGTCGGTTGCTTGGTACAAACAAAGAATTTTCTGTCACATACTCATACAATTTCCATTCTTTCATCATGATATGACTCATAACCACCTTCCTGCTTAAAGCATCTGTTACCACATTTGCCTTACCTGGGTGATATGCCAAACTAAAATCATAATCTTTGAGATATTCCATCCTTCTGTGCTGCCTCAAATTTAAATCCTTCTGAGAGAAGATATACTTCAAACTTTATGGTTCGTGAATATCTCAAACCTTTCCCCATATAATAATGCCGCCAAATCTTTAATGCAAAGGCAACCACCGCCAACTCCAAGTCATGTGTGGGATAATTTTCTTCATGACGCTTCAATTGCCTAGATGCATATGCCACCACCTTCCCATGTAGCATAAGTACTGCCCAAGTCCTCTTCTGGATGCATCCGTATATATCACAAAACCACCTCGTCCTGCCGGTATTTCCAATATTGGGGCTGAATGCATAAGTATTGCCCCCCCCGACGTCCTGCATGCACCACGCAGCGTGCACGTAACGACGGTGTTGAATCGCATCCTATAAAGCGACCGCGATTAAGATCCTAATCGCATGGGGAAAACCGAACGTGATAACCCATGAGAATCGTGTCGTCTGTATGCGACACGTTCTCAAAGAGCCCGATAGAGCCATGCTTGGGCTGGGATGCCCAACACTTCTACCTCCCACCTGACCCAAAAAAAAACTATAGAAACACATAGACCACCATGGTCTAACAATGGCCACACACTAGCCTCCAAACCCAATAAACCTCGATCCGAACGTTCTGGTTATTATAGAGAAGGCTCTCTTTCTCTTTGAGCGGCTCTTCTAGCTTTCGGATGGGAGTGAAGTGTATGCTTATAACTCTTCTATGTATGTGGCTCTATGTCTCTTTTCTAGTATATGTGTATATGACTTCAAACTTTGGCTTCATATATATATGAATTTCAAATTTGATCGTTTGAGTTTTAGCTGTTGGAAGCTAGCAGTTGAAGGTGGTCCGTTGAGAGGAAGCTTTGATCTTCTTAGGTTTTACCATCAAATATTTAGCTCCATGAGTCCCAACGTCTTTAGGATATATTTTGTAGCTTCATGCTTCAGAGACACTTTCATGATTATTCAGCAGTTTCATGCTCACGGCTGAAGGCTAGGCATACTTCATTAAATGTTCTGTAAGCCTGAAAGGACAAGACAAAAGCATGTGCCTCTATACACATACCTTCGGCGGTGGGTGAGATAAAGAATACAAAGTATATAAAAGTTCAGACAATGTTCAGATCATTTAAAGAATTAATAGACAGTTGCACAAGATTTCATTCTAAAAGTCATGGGATTTTGACAGTAGCAGGTAGGTTCTAACAGATAGTCCATACAGCTTATACTTATCAAGCATTTATTTCTTGACCATCTGTCAACCTGATATCAGCTTATCTCCTGTCACTGAAAGAGATGACAAGTATATCTCATATTTTACAGATCCCAAAAAAAGATACTTCTCAGATAAATAATTTGAAATAAATATTTTTCCCGCCAAAAAGATAATTGAATTTAATTGAGGAAAAGAGATTTTAAGGAAACTATCTCAATATAAAAGATATTTCAATGCAAAACTTATGTAATAATGAATGAAAATTTATACTTACTGATAGAGGCTTGAAATAACATCTAAGTATAGATATACAGAAGTTCATAAGAGGCACTTCGACTTCAGAAGGAGTACAACTACTTCCACTTCATGAAGTTGGAGTGAGAAAGCAATGGCTTCAACTTCTTGGGAAGTCGGGAGTGCCAACTAATAGATAGCGGACTTCGACTTATATGAAGTCGGAGTACGTCCAACTTCGACTTTCAAGGAGTCAGAGTATAGTCAGACTTTGACTTCATAGGAGTCAGAGTACTGTCAGGATTCGACTTTACAAGAGTCAGAGTACTACCAGACTTTGACTTCTCAGGAGTTGGAGTACTGCCAGACTTGACTTTACAAGAGTCGGAGTCAGTATGATATACAGTGTACGTTGTGGTCTTAGAAGAATTTCGTTGTGATGATACTTAGGTTCTGTGTAGGCATAGCCTTTGATCTTTTTGATTTTCATAAATGGTAAAGGTGAAGATATTAAAAGGTTTTGTCATAGAAAAAATATTATGATAAATGTTTGGCAATAAACAAGATAGGAATAGTTGCTCAACAATTCTTCCATTTTGTTAATGACAAAAACTTTTACATTGTTAGTGAAAATAAATTTGATTTTGCATAACAGTTGATTTCTATTTTATTTGTTTCTTTTTTTTCAAAAGAAAAAGAAAAGGAAAAAAAAAGGTCAATACACAAACTGTAAAAACTAAATTAGTAAATGCAAAAACAATTGTTTTCTTTTCTCTCCCTTTGTGACATTAACAAAAAGGTTAAAAAATAGACAACAAATGGAGAAAGAAACTTATATGATTGATGTAAAGATTACATTATGACGTAAAGGTGGAGTAGGGATATACAGAGAAGGAGTGACGCATGCCAGAAAAGGCTAAAGAAGATCCCATAGTTTCTTCTCATGTCAGGGAAGAAATTTTCAAACTTCCAAGGATCAATTTTGTAGGAGGGTCCTATGGAAGGGAGTTTCCTATAAGACTTAACATGCCAACGATAATACCAGCTGAGTCTCCGATGGTACTTGTCATCAGACAAGGAAAACTTAAGGGGAACAAATATCTTTTTAGCAGCTAAGGATATGAAGTCATGAATAGTGACATTCCAGTGAAGACCTAGGGAGTGAGTTGCATCCTTAGCCTGATAGTAGATGATGTACCTCTGAATCCATTTGTGAAAAGCAGACTTCCTAAGATTGTCATATCCTTTGAGCAAAAAAATAGCAAGAGATAGCTTAAGTTTTCGACATTCTGTACTTAGTTCAGGATATGCTACCACCCATTCATCTTCGTTTAGTCTTTCAGACTCTGCAAGGCAATGCTGAAATTCCTTCATCTGCTGAGAACTCCTGGGAGCATTCATGACTACAAAGCTGTGGAAGGATAGCTTGATATTGTATTTGACTTTAAATCTGGCGGCTACTCTGATATGCCTATTGAGGACTAACTGAGCAAACTGTTTCCTGGGGGAGATGGCACCTAGTAGACTAGGATGCAGTCCAGAGGGCAAACCGATTGTCATGGAAGGAGTAAGTAACATCGCGTGCTTTTCGGATCCTTATGCATCGTGTGTGGTAATTGTTGTGATGGCCATTGTGAGGCCAGTGTGGTTTGGACGTGTGGTGTGCACAGGTTTGGTGCACGTTGGTCTTGAAAAGATAGGACCTGCTGTAGTTGATTAGGGGTTGATGGCCAGGTGTGGTCGTTGACTGGTTGGCGTCCATTATGTTGACATTTACTATATGAACTTGGCAACAAGGGATATGGACGTCTAATCTTGGCGGTCTGATTGGCGACAGCCTTGTTGACGCCAACCTGTGCGACCTGCAGAATATAGGTCTAACCGAGGATAGTTTCCTCAGTTCATTCTCCGTCTCCCTTGCCCTGTTTTCATGCCCCTTGCTTCCCCACTACTTCCAACAGTTGTAAAAGGGTAGTTGGAGGATCATGGAACGCGAGACGGTGACGAATCGGCCAAGGAAACGCCAGAGCGTGGTGTAATTGTCGTAGGAGCTCGCGGAGGGTTTGGTGTGAATCAGGAGAATTTAGGAGGTTTAAGTGCGTATTGAGGTAGGGAATGATCCCTTTAGTTCCTATAGGTTGTGATAGTGCGTTTGGAAAGCATGAATTCGCTTGTTAATTATGTTTTTGGGTAATGGTACTTCATGCGGGGTTGATGGGTGGTTTGACCAATTTAACAAAGGAAACATGTTGTTTCGAGTTAATTAGGATTCATGCATGTTAGAGGAAGTGATTCCTTATGTTTTTCTGTTAAATTTAGGGCTGGGAATACCTGAGGTATTAGCCCAGGGTTTCTATGAAGTTTATGGCCTAAGATCTTGGCGTCAACATCGATTGACGCGAGGTTCTTCAGCTGGGAGATTAACAGCTATATACCTTATCGTTTACATCCCATCGACGCCAGTCGATGTTGCCGTCAGCATGCTTTTGGTTTAAATATTGATATATTGAATATTTGTTGATATCGAGCGGTGCAATGATAATTGTGGTGCACCTTGTGCTCGTGGTTTTTGAGACTAGTGTATTGGGTACATAGTTGGCTTGTTCTTTACATGTTTGCGTGGTGTTCACGTGTAGTGAACTACTAGTGCACGCGGTTTACGTGAGTTCCCGTGGTTTGTGTGACGTGCACGTGGTTTTGTGTACGTGGCGAGCAGTATGACGCCTACGTGGTTACCTCTCTAGTTGGGTGCCCCAGGTTCTCTGTGAGCCAGGCTGTTAGCTCGGGGCTTTGTCTCGGTACTTGTGTTGTACCGTCGAGGTCTGTGCGTCTGATCGGACACCCTCACTCTTGTGTTTGAGTTGTACGTCGACTAAGGAATGACGATAGTGGGACAGTGACACTGTGTCTATCTTTAGTCACTTGTAGCGCGCTCGTAGTTGGGGGTACGGACACCAGTAGTCGACACTGGTCCCCAGCTAGTCCTTTTCTAGTGCCTCACTGTAGAGGGCCCAGGCCAGGGTCTCTTAAGGTGTCAGGCATGGGGCCTGCAACGTGTGGTCCGCAGGTGGTGGTGTTTAGTTGGTCTCCACAGTTGCTTGACCTATTCACGTGGAGTGGCAGTTGGACCTTTCATCCGTGGCTACGAGACTGAGAGGTAGACCTGTGTTAGCTTGTCTGAGTCAGTCTCTGGTGTCGCGAACCAGTTCACTTGGCTCGTGTTTGGCCGTCTCTACTTTAGCTCGTACACTTGTACTGGTTTGCCGTTTAATTATTACAGTTGTTTTTCGTAGTCGGCAAACAATGAGTACTTTTACAGCTTTCATATCCTGCTTAGTTGTTCTATAAATTGTTGGTACTGTTTACTGCTTTTGTACCTGTGTTTTTTGATTGCTTGGTTTTGGGGGAGTTCCCTATTGTGCCAGTGACTCGCGAGGCTTACCCCTACCCCCACAGGTGAGAGCGAGGAGGACGTTTCTCGACCATCGTCCAGTTCAGAGCCGCGTCGTAACGGTGCAGGGTCAGTACCTCCAGTTGTGTAGTAGTAGCTCCAGCAGTGTAGTCCCAGTAGTGTAGTTGCAGTAGCAGTAGTGTAGCAGTGTAATGTAGCTAGTTAGTTACTTTTCTTTAGTTGTACCTCGGGGAATGCCTCGGGCTCTTGTACTTTCTTTTCTTTTTCTGGAAATATGGCTATGTAAACTGTGTAATATATATATATGAAATGGTGTGTTCCTTTGTGTTACACGGACTGTGGTTTTGTATCCCTTGTGAGGCTTCGGCCCGTTCATTGGAGGCGGACTCGGATCAAGTACGTTATCGGTTTAACGGGCTTGGTCGAGGTGTTCCGCCCAGTTGTATCAGAGCAAGGTCTATGTTAATATAAGGGAACTAGAAAGATACATAGCCTTATTTCGGTCTTTGTACACTGCTGGTAGGGGCCCTGGTTTCTGATAATTTGTTGTTTGTTTTGTTTGATGTTTGTTTATGTAGAAATTTGAATGACTGATACAAGAGATTGGGGTGGTGGAGGAGATGATCCAGAGGAAAGTACTCAGCGTATAATAGAGAGGATCTGGGAGAGCCTCACTGATATTCAAAGGAGGATAGATCGTAGGCGCTGGTACCACCGGTTGCAGTGCCACCTGGGGATGGAGAGACTATACCTATAGTTCCAGTTCCGCCACTGCCAGGAGTGGTGGTGCCTTTCGCAGCACCTATGCCACCACCACCACCAATGTTATTAGCAGAGGAACCAGTGATGCAAGTGGAGAAAGTTCTGAGATTGCAGCCGCCTACTTACTTAGGAGGGCCGAATCTAGATACAACGGAGCATTGGGTCCATGAGATTGAAAGAGTCTTTGCGACCATGAGATGTCCGGCAGCAGATAAAGTTGTGCTAGCTGCTATCAGTTGAGGGGTTTTGCATTGGAATGGTGGCGATTGAAGATGCAGACCACCTTTGCAGGTAGGACAGAAGAGGCTATCACTTGGTCGGAATTTCTTGATGTATTCAACGATACATTCTTTCCGATTCAAGTACAGCAAGTGAAGAGAGAGCAGTTTCGGACACTCTAGCAAGGTAACTCTTCAGTTTTAAAGTACCAGATGCGATTTATGGCACTTAGCCGATATGCGCCTTATGTAGTATCAGATAATAATATGATGGTTGAGTATTTCATTAGAGGTTTTAGAGTAGAGTTGCAGGATGCAATAGTACCTCTCATGTGTAAAACAGTGGAAGAAGCAGCTCAGAGGGCAGCTACGTTAGAGAGGTCTATTTGGACTCGTCAGGTGGGCGAGTCAGGCTCAGGTAGTTTTTGGCTACCGCAGCAGTCAATGGGTGTGAGTAAGGGTAAAGCACCAGCAGGACCTTCTTCATCAGGCGTTGGTAAATGGGGCCAGAAATTGAAGCAAGCATTTAAACTTTAAGGAAGAGGATGGGGAGGTCGACAGCAACTTCAGCAAGGTCGTGGTAGGCCAGAGCTGGAAGAGTCGCAGCAGAGCACTGCCAGGCAGCCTATTATTCCACCAGGGATAGATGTTATAATTGCAATCAGCCGGAGCATTTGATTCATAATTGCCCCTATCCGAGGGAGTATGGGTATGGAAGAGGTGTGCAGCAGCAACAACAACCTCAGCAGTTTCAGCAGCCACAGGCAGGTCGTGGTAGAGGAGCACAGCAGCAGTTTAAGGGATAACCAGTTGTTTGCCAAATTCAATAAGTGTGATTTTTTGTTAAAAGAAATTCAGTTTCTGGTCATGTCATCTCAGCTAAAGGAGTAGCAGTGCACCAAGTAAAGTTGAAGCAGTGATGAAATGGGAAGTGTCTAAGACAATAACTGAGATTAGAAGTTTTCTGGGATTGGCAGGTTATTATAGGCACTTATATAAGATTTTTCTAAGATTGCAGCACCTATGGCCAAGTTGACCAGGAAAGGTGTGCCCTTTGTGTGGTCTGGTGAATGTTAGAAAAGTTTTATGGAATTAAAGAAGAGGCTCACAACAGCACATATTGACATTACCGGCAGGAGTGGTGGTTTTGTGGTATATGCAGATGCTTCAAGGAGAGGACTTGGCACAGTGCTTATGCAGCATGGCAATGTGATAGCTTATGCGTCTAGGCAATTGAAGCCGGCAGAGGAGAATTACCCCACTCATGATTTGGAATTGGCAGCAGATGTGTTTGCTTTGAAAATGTGGAGGAAATCTGTATGGTGAGAGATTGAGATCTTTACAGATCATAAAAGCTTAAAGTATATCTTCTCGCAGAAAGATTTAAATCTTCATCAGCGTACATGGATTGAATATTTAAAGGATTATGATTTCAGTTTGGCTTACCATCCGGGTAAGGCCAATATTGTAGCAGATGCCTTCAGCAGAAAGGCATATATAAATCTGATGATGATTAAACAATGGAAGCTGTATGAAGAGATAGTAGAGAACTCTTTGTATGTGCCCAGTAGTCAGCAACGGGCAGTACTAGCTACTAGTGCTGTAGAGCTGTCCTTGTATTGGCAGATTGTTGAGGCTCAGAGGGCAGATGTAAGTTTAGCTGAAATTGTACAAATGGAAGGAGTTACCATTAATGATAATTGTGTGATTAGGCTCAGAGGCAGGTTGTTTGTTCCATTTGAAAGAGAGGTAAAGTAGCTAGTGTTGGAAGAGGCTCATAAATCCAGGTACACTATCCACACGTAGTACTAAAATATACTGTGATTTGAGGAAGCATTTCTGGTGGCCTGATATGAAAAAGAAAATAGCAAAATTTGTTCCAAGATGTGTTATCTGTCAACAGATTAAGAAGAATATCAGAAACCTGGAGGTATATTGCAACAGTTGCCCATTCCACGGTGGAAATGGGATGATATTGCCATGGACTTTGTGGCAGGTTTACCAAGATCGGGTTCCGGGCATAATGGAATATGGGTATTTGTTGACAGATTAACTAAGGTGTGCATATTAGTGGCAGTAAGTATGTCTTGGACAGTGGAAGAATTAGCAAAAGTTTATGTTGAAAGAATTGTTCCATTGCATGGTATTCCGAAGACTATTGTGTCTGACAGAGATCCAAGATTTACTTCTGGTTTTGGAGAAGTCTGCAGAATGTAATTATCACTGAGCTGAGATATAGCTCCGCTTATCATCCTCAGATGGATGGTCAGCTAAAGAGGACTATCTAGACAATTGAAGATATGTTGCGAGCTTGTTGTTTAGTTTGGGGAGATAACTGGGAGCATCATTTGGGAATGGTTGAGTTTGCCTATAATATAGTTATCATACAGTCTTGGATGGCACCGTATGAAGCTTTGTATGGAAGGCCATGTAGAACCCCATTGAACTGGCATGAAGTCGGAGAAAGGATATTAGTGGTCCTGAATTGATTCAGCAAACCACCGAAGTAGTGAAGCTTATTAAGGAAAAATTGCAGGCAGCTCAAAGTAGGCAAAAGAGTTATGCAGATATCAGAGGAGACCACTTCAATTTGAAGTGGGAGATTTTGTTTTCTTCAGAGTTTCCCCGAGTAAAGGTATTATGAGATTTGGTAAGACTGGAAAATTGAGCCCAAGGTATGTGGGACCTTTCCAGGTGATTGAGAGAATTGGGGAAACAACTTATAGGCTGGATTTGCCAACAGATTTTGCGGATGTCCATGATATATTTCATGTTTCTATGTTAAGAAAATGCATTGAAAATCCAGCTCAAATAATCAGTTATCAAGGTGGTGACCTGAGGCCGGATATGACCATGCCAGAGTATCCGGTACAGATCACGGATCGAAAGATAAAAAAGCTGAGAAATAAAGAAATCGAGGAAGTTAAAGTGAGCAGGGAAAATAGGTTGGGTGGTGAGGATACCTGGGAGTTAGCCGAGGAGATGGCTAAAGGGTATCCCTATCTGTTTGAATAAGCTTTTGTATTCTTTTTAGATGATATTTGTAAGAATGTGCGTGTTTAAGTTGTTTAAGTTTGAGTTGTGTTATGAATTTCGAGGTCGAAATTTTCTTTTTAGATGATAGTAATGTGACGTCGCGTGCTTTTCAGATCCTTATGGATCGTGTGTGTAATAGTTGTGATGGCCATGTGAGGCTAGTGTGGTTTGGGCGTGTGGTGTGCGCAGGTTTGGTGTAGGTTTGGTCCTGATAAGATAGGACCTGATATAGTTGATTAGGGGTTGACGGCCAGGTGTGGTCGTTGACTAGTTGGCGTCCATTATGTTGACATTTACTATATGAACTTGGCGAAAAGGGATATGGACGTCTAATCTTGGCGGTCTGATTGCGACAGCCTTGTTGACGCCAACCTGTGCGACCTGCAGAATATAGTCTAACCGAGGATAGTTTCCTCAGCTCATTCTCCGTCTCCCTTGCCCTGTTTTCATGCCCCTTGCTTCCCACTACTTCCAACAGTTGTAAAAGGGTAGTTGGAGGATCCTGGAACGCGAGACGGTGACGAATCGGCCAAGGAAACGCCAGAGCGTGGTGTAATTGTCGTAGGAGCTCGCGTAGGGTTTGGTGTGATCAGGAGAATTTAGGAGGTTTAATTGCGTATTGAGGTAGGGATGATCCCTTTAGTTCCTATAGGTTGTGATAGTGCGTTTGGAAGCATGATTCGCTTGTTAATTATGTTTTTGGGTAAGGTACTTCATGCGGGGTTGATGGGTGGTTTGACCATTTAACAAAGGAAACATGTTGTTTCGAGTTAATTAGGATTCATGCATGTTAGAGGAAGTGATTCCTTATGTTTTTCTGTTAATTTAGGGCTGGGAATACCTGAGGTATTAGCCCAGGGTTTTCTATGAAGTTTATGGCCTAAGATCTTGCGTCAACATCGATTGACGCGAGGTTCTCCAGCTGGGGATTAACAGCTATATACCTTATCGTTTACATCCCATCGACGGCAGTCGATGTTGCCGTCAGCATGCTTTTGGTTTAAATATTGATATATTGGAATATTTGTTGATATCGAGCGGTGCAATGATAATTGTTGTGCACCTTGTGCTCGTGGTTTTTGAGACTAGTGTATTGGGTAATAGTTGGCTTGTTCTTACATGTTTGCGTGGTGTTCACGTGTAGTGAACTACTAGTGCACGCGTTTTTACGTGAGTCTTCACGTGGTTTGTGTGACTGCACGTGGTTTGTGTACGTGGCGAGCAGTATGACGCCTACCGTGGTTACCTCTCTAGTTGGTGCCCCAGGTCTCTGTGAGCCAGCTGTTAGCTCGGGCTTTGTCTCGGTACTTGTGTTTACCGTCGAGGTCTGTGTCGTCTGATCTGGACACCCTCACTCGTGTGTTTGAGTTGTACGTCCGACTAAGGGAATGACGATAGTGGGACATTGACACTTGTGTCTATCTTTAGTCACTTGTAGCGCGCTCGTAGTTGGGGGTACGGACACCAGTAGTCGACACTGTTCCCCAGCTAGTCCTTTTCTAGTGCCTCACTGTAGAGGGCCCAGGCAGGGTCTCTTAAGGTGTCAGGCATGGGCCTGCAACCGTGTGGTCCGCAGGTGTGGTGTTTAGTTGGTCTCTACAGTTGCTTGACCTTTTCACTTGGAGCTGTAGCTGGACCTTTCGTCCGTGGCTGCGAGACTGAGAGGTACACCTGTGTTAGCTTGTCCGAGTCAGTCTCTGGTGTCGCGAACCAGTTCACGTGGCTCGTGTTTGGCTGTCTCTACTTTAGCTCGTACACTTGTACTGGTTTGCCGTTTAATTATTACAATTGTTTTTCATAGTCGGCAAATGGTGAGTACTTTTACAGCTTTCATATCCTGCTTAGCTGTTCTATAAATTGTTGGTACTGTTTACTACTGTTGTACCTATGTTTTTGGTTTGCTTGGTTTTGGGGGACTTCCTTACTGAGCCAGTGACTCGTGAGGCTCACCCCTACCCCCACAGGTGAGAGAGAGGAGGACGTTTCTCGACCATCGTCCAATTCAGAGCCGTGTCGTAGCTGTGCAAGGTCATTACCTCCAGCTGTGTAGTAGCAGCTCTAGCAGTGTAGTGCCAGTAGTGTAGTTGCAGTAGCAACAGTGTAGCAGTGTAATGTAGCTAGTTGGTTGCTTTTCTTTAGTTGTACCTCGGGGTATGCCCTAGGCTCTTGTACTTTCTTTTCTTTTTCGGGAAATATGGCTATGTAACTTGTGTAATATATATATGAAATGGTGTGTTCCTTTGTGTTTACACAGACTGTGGTTTGGTATCCCTTGCGAGGCTTCCGCTCGTTCGCTGGAGGCGGACTCAGATCAAGTACGTTATCGGTTTAACGGGCATGGTCGAGGTGTTTCGCCACAAGTAATAGGTTTGATACCTTGAAGTAACATCCTCCATTGCCCTTTATTGACATCTAGTAGACTAGGCTTAAACCTCTCGTCATTAAAAGTCTTCATCCAAGTAAAATCAGTCTAGAGTTCTCTCAGGAGAGTACCAAACAGGTCAAAGAACCTAAGATTATGATGATGGTGGACAGTTACAAGAGTGTTTTGGGACTTGGCTGATATGATTTTTTCTTCCTCAGAGGGGTAGGTATTGACAAATTATGTTGGGGAAAGACTGTGGCTTTTCTGTATAATTAAATCTACATCAGCCACAAGAGCTTCTGAAGTTCTAATTAGAAGAGGGAGCCAGTCTTCAAATTTGTAGTCTGGCATCCCATGGACTTTAAGAAAAACTTTTATTGAGAGAAATTCTCTGAACAAATTCATGTGATGTTTAGAGTGATGGGTAAAAGCATACCAGAAAGGTGGAAGGAGGGAGCCATGACTTTGAGAGCATACACCAGATGATAGTCCTGGTGCAGAACTATGTGTGGATGAAATAGTTGGTAAAGGAAGAGAGGCAAAAAAGTGTGGGGGTTGAGTGTGAAGGTCAGGAATATCTACCTCAAGAGTTTTAAAATGATACTTCAGAGGAAATGAGGAAATGGAAGTTTTTACAGGAGGGTCTATTGCTGGTTGAGAAGTGGAAGGAGAAGGTGAAGTCGAGATAGAAAGAATAGGTTGAGGTGGAGGTGGAGGTGGAGGAAGTTGTTCAGCAACTGGGGGAGGTGTAGGATCAGAAGCAAGAGGAGGAGTTTGATTAGTAGAAGGAGAAACAATATTCAAGGGTTGAGAAGGAAAGACTGGTTGACCAGATTTCATAAGCTTCCTCCTAACCCTTATCTTAAAGATCTTGACCTGAGGGTCTAACTCCTGATCACTCCGCTCCAACTGCTGCTCAGAAGGTTATACTTCAAGTGCTGGTTGTTGCTGCTCTGATTCTATTGCTTGATCTTTCTCAGGCTGAACAGAACTGCTCTCTGGTTGTATACCTACTACCTCAGGTTGCTGCTGTTGCTGCTGGTGCTGTGGCTCAGGTTGAGCAGGAGGAACTTGAGAATTAGTTGTGCCCTGTTAGCACACCAACTACAATAGAAGGTCTTTAATCTAATGGACTTCTTTAGACATAACATTGAATCTTACATCTAACTGCTGAATTTGCATCTGCAGAACTGCCATCAATTCTTACTGCTTCACAATTAACTGGATCACATCATCCAGATTCTTACTAGTCTCCCCCTCTGACCTAGGCTGGGTCTCAACATGTGGTGGAGATGTGTGGTGTGCTCCTCATAGGAAGGCTCAACTGAGTGGTGCTAGGGATATCTTCTTTCTGAGCCACTCCTTTGCCTCTTACGTCCCTTAGAACTTGATTGATTGTGTCTTCAGGAGCATCCTATACTTGAGAGGGGACAGTAGGCTGGATCTCTTCTTCTTCTACTGTTGGTGCTTCTTCTTCTCTAGCTTCTTCTGGGTTGGAACATAAGAGGAACTTTGTGGTTCATCTGGAAATATTTCTTGAGTGCATCAGGGGACAGAGTCCTTCACCCAAACATTCTGAGACTTATCTTGTAGGACATAATGGCTTCTCCTTAGAGTGGAGAGCCCTATCTTCTCTTTGACAGAGGTGGACACTTCATGTCTTAAGTCCATCAAATTTTTTTTAAAAACAAGAGTTAGCAAGGGTCCATAGGAAGGGACTCTTGAACGTTCTTGGAACATGCTATCCTATCCAATATAATGGAAGGCAAGTTAACCTTGTGCCTCTGAATATCCAAAAATAATAAACTGCCGTCTCTAACAATAATGGAAGAATGTGTACTGCTCTGGGAGTGATGATATTTGGGATGATAGAGTGGAGTATTCTCTTTTCTGCAAAGAGCTCGTTGACTAGGAACCCTTTCATAGTGATGGAGCCTAAGTTTCCAATGACTCCCAATTTCTACTTCTCCATGGACACAACATCATTGATCTTGTGTCCAAAGTTTGGGCAATCCAGGAGTCCTACTAGATCTTCTGAAATAGTAACTGTGCTACTTTTTACTGAGCCTGTAACTGAAGCTTCTACTGTGACTTGGAGGAATAGATAGAACGCTCTTAGAGCACCCTCAACGTCAGTTCAGAAATCTGACAGAGCCTCGACCAACCCATGGCTTCTAGGTTTTCCTCTACCCAACTAAGTCTACCCTTCATCTGATTGAAGTCCACTATTTTTCCTGGGCAGATGGAGGCTTTGGTCGAAGACAGTCGTTGGAACTGCTCCGAGGTGACAGGGTACCTTCAGGAGCCCTAGATGAAGACATGTAGACAAATGACAAGTGGAGGTCTGAGATAGGTAACAGAGAAGATGTAGAGATAGTCTATAGAGGTTAAAGATCCTATCTTTCTTCAAAAAGGATGTGGAAATCTGCAGAGGCTTCGAGCTTGGTTCCTTCAAGGTGAAGAGCGAACGCGGGAACCAGGAGGAACACGACAGAGGAGTCGGAGAGACTTCAAACATGTGATTTTTCGAAAGAAGCAAAAAAGGGTCTTAACAATGAAAGAGGAATGTGTAACGGGCCGTATATGAGGAGATGAAGGGTTGAGATTTAATGAGTGAATGGTTACACTTCACTGCTCTTTAAATATTATTATAGATTTTTTTTAAAAAAATTTGAGATATAAACTCCGACTTCTCAAACTCGAACTTCTTGGCAGTCGCAGAATGAACTCCAACTTCTCAAAAGTCGTAGTATCCATAACTCTGACTTCTAAAGAGTCGAAGTCTCAGAACTTAGAAAAAAAATTTACAATGAAGAAAGCATGCAGTGCAGAGAATTTTAATCAAGATTGCACATACCTATTTCTCTTATGATAGATGTAAGTCTATCTTCAGGAAGAGGTTTCGTGAATATATCTGCTAATTGATCATCTGTAGAAAGAAATTCAAGTAAAATATCTCCATTACTTACATGGTCCCTAATTAAATGATGTATGACCTCAATGTGCTTGTTTTTTCAGTGCTGGAGTGGATTTTTGGTTAAGTTGATTGCACTTGTATTGTCACAAAGCATTGAAATTCCATGACGAGTATGACCATAGTCTTCCAGTTGATGCTTAATCCACAGTAGTTATGTGCAGCAGCTTCCAGCTACAATATATTCTGCTTATGTTGTGGACAAGGCTACTAAGTTCTGCTTTCTAGAGGACCAAGAAATCACACATCCTGTAAGAATTTGACAAGTACCTGTAATACCCCATATAAGAATATGTTAAATGGACTAAATCAGCAGACTACCAACAACCCGGACTAGTCATTTTCAGAGCTCGAGCAGGAAAAGAACTCTGAAGTTAAGCGTGCTCAGTTGAGAGTAGTCCCAGGATGGGTGACCTTCCTGGGAAGTCTACCAACTGGCACGGTTGTTGGGCCAGTTTACTGGTTGGGTCGTCACAAATGGTATCAGAGCCTTACCCAGCCGGAAGTGCGGGAACTCCACACAGGACAAAGTGCTACGCTATGGGAGCCACCTCTTGAAGCCATAATGGCGCAAAGTGCTACATAGTGGGAGCCACCTCTTGAACCTGTGGGGGGCCACCTCTAGAATCCTGCCTGCCTGGGGTTTGATTGTGTGCTATATGTGAGCAGCGATGAGGACGTCTCTTATATAAGAGGGTAGATTGTAATACCCCATATAAGAATATGTTAATGGACTAAATCAGCAGACTACCAACAACCCGGACTAGTCATTTTCAGAGCTCGAGCAGGAAAAGAACTCTGAAGTTAAGCTTGCTCAGTTGGGAGTAGTCCCAGGATGGTGACCTTCCTGGGAAGTCTACCAACTGGCACGGTTGTTGGGCCAGTTTACTGGTTGGGTCGTCACAGTACCACTAGTGCTTTTTCTATCTATCTTGCATCCAGTATAGTCAGCATCACTATACCCAAGCAATTTAAATTCAGAACATCTGGAATACTATAAACCCAATTTTGTTGTATTTTTAAGATATCTAAAAATTCTTTTAACAGCATAGACATGTGATTCTTTAGGATCAGCTTGAAATCTAGCACACAAACATACATTGAAGATTATGTCTGGTCTACTGGCAGTAAGATAGAGTAGTGATCCAATCATACCTCTATAGATCTTCTGATCTGCCTTCTTTCCAAGTGAATCACTATCTAGCTTGATGCATGAGCTCACGGTTGTTCCTAAGGGCATACACTTATCAAACCATATTTAGATAGTAGATGTGAAATATATTTGGTTTGACAAATGTGAGTACCTTCCTTGGTCTACTTGATTTGCAACCCAGGAAGTAATTAAGTTCACCCATCATGCTCATCTCAAACTCACTTTGCATAAGATTTTCAAAGAGTTTGCAGAGTGATTCATTAGTAGAACCAATGATAATATCATCAATATATATTTGGACAATTAAGATTCCTTCTGAGAATTTCTTAATAAATAATGTGCTATCCACTTTACCTCTTGAAAAATCATGTGTTATAAGATAAGCACTTAGTCTTTCATACAAAGCTCTTGGAGGTTGTTTCAGACCATTTAATACTTTCTTTAAACGAAAAACATGATTTGGATACTTAGTATCTTCAAATCTTGGTGGTTGCTCAACATAGACTTCTTCTTTTATAAAACCATTTAGAAATGCACTCTTAACATCCATCTGAAATAAGTTGATATTAAGGGAGCTGTATAGGCTAATAGAATTCTAATTGCCTCTAATCTAGCAACTTGGGCATATGTTTCAACGAAATCGATGCCTTCCTCTTTGGAGTATCCTTGTGCTACCAGTTTAGCTTTGTTCCTTGTGATCACTCCTGATTCATCCATTTTGTTTCTGAAGACCCATCTAGTCCCAATAATTGGATGGTCAGAAGGTCTAGGAACAAGTGTCAAGACTTGGCTGCGTTGGAACAAGTTGAGTTCCTCTTGCATAGCTAGGATCCAAGATTCATCTGCTAGTGCATCATTAGTTGCCCTTGATGATTAGTTCGTCCCTATATAATAACATGAATTCTAGATATCTATTTTGGTGATTAACAAAACATCAATAAAGTGTCATCTAAGAAATTTTCATGAAGCTTAGGCACAGGAGGTAAATCAAGCGAAATCAAGAAAATATGTAAGTATTTCTTACTCTATAGCATTTAAAGTACAGAGCAAGAAATTTCTTTAAGTACACATCGACTTCCTATGTGTCATAATGATTTCCACTTCTATCGATTTCATTTTCACAAGGATTTAATAAATTATCATACTAATTTTAGTTTTATAATGATTTTATTAAGTGTTGCATCGATCTCAATCTCACAATGATTCGCTAAGTGAGCATAACGATTTCGATCTCACAACGATTCTCTAAGTGAGAACAACGATTTGCTTGCACAACGATTTGTTAAATGAGAACAACGATTTGCTTTCACATCGATTCGATAAGTAACATAATGACTTGGTCGCCGTAATGATTCGATAAGTTACATAACATCTTGGTCACCGTGACGATTCGATAAGTTACATAACGACTTGGTCGCCGTAACGATTCGATAAGTTACACAACGACTTGGTCCCTGTAACGATTCGATAAGTTGCACAACGATTTGATTACCGTAACGATTCGATATAGCAAGAAACGATTTGATCACTACAACGACTTGATAAGTGAAACAACGATTTGCGCTCAACGATTTAGTTACAACAATTTGTTCACAACGACTTGTTTATACTCTCACAATGATTTGTCTCTACAATGATTTGATTATGATTGTATAACGACTTGTGTTCACATTGATTTGTTTATGGATAAATAACGATTTACATGAACAACGACTTATTCATTCAACAATTTCATAAGTCGTACTCATAACGATTTCATGGACTACAACGACTTGACATTCAAACATGTCTCAAATATTTTTGAAAGTCAAAGTCCTCCCGCATGTTTCTCTAATATCCATGCATTTAATGCGATTGTACATTTCACTGCAATGCATATCTGAATATCTTCTACTCTCATGCGTATATAAGAAACACCTTTAGAAAAAAGCAGAATGATGTTTCTATTTTAGTGAAAAGTCTGACTACATGAATTCAAACGTTGAGTGACAACAGAAGACAGCATAGCTATCTATAGTGTGGTATTTATTGTGTGCAGGTCTCTAACATCACATCACCATACAACGTTGGACAAAGTGGAAGTTGAAGGATATCAAGAAGGATCTTCTCCTTGCATGCATGGAACGTAAAGGACTGTTGACTGCAACATACCCGTTGATGAATAAGAAGAACCACGCAGTCTAACGTTCACTAAAGCCTAGAGACAACGATCATCTAAACGGCTAATTCAGCAAGAGAAGATATATATACAAGATTGAAGACTCCTGGAAAAATAACTTTTGAAGTGTTCAAAATCTCAACGAAAAATCTGGAAGTGATAGAGTCTTAGCCAAAGAGTTTCTTGCGTTTCACTCCAACCATATAGCTCTTGCTCTCCAGTGCCTCATTGTTGTTAGCTTTAGAGAGCCCTTATGATCTGAGAGATTTCATGATTGTAGATCTTTCTCTCTCAGACACTGCCTCAAATCAAGCGTTTGATATAAGCTTGGTCTAGGGGAATTTAGCCTTCTAATTCATCCTTCTTGAGAAGTTCCTCTTTTGGGAGTAAGGAGAAGACCTATTGGAAACAGGTGGTTGTATTCCCTTCATGTTGAAGGAAGTCCTGGATTCCAGGTTGTTGTATACCTCTTCGGGTTGTGAAGAGAAGGCTAGCTGTGGCTGGATGTTTAGGTGTCCTTGAGGGGGACTGTACGCTTGGGTAGTGAAATCCTGAGTTGTTGCTCAGGGACTGGACGTAGGACTCCTTGGAGAGGAGGTCCGAAACAGGATAAAATCCTTGTGTTGTGTGATTGCTTGTTTGCATCCATTATCTTCTTTATCTTTAACACTAACAGTCGAACGTAGTGTTTTCTGTTGAACATTTTTGTTAACAGGTTTAGATAATCGAATTTTAAGAATCTCATTCACCCCCCCCTGGGCTTGCTAGATGGGCAACAAGTGGTATCAGAGCCAAGTCTCTTCAAGAAAGAAGATCTCATGATCTCAAGAGAAAAGATAAATGGCATCTCAAGGGAGTATTGAAGGTCAGTCAGTAAACTGACCCCCTCTATTTGATGGTGAGGACTATACCTACTGGAAGACCAGGATGGAGTACTTCATGCAAGGATTTGATTTTCAAATATGGTCAAGCATAGAAGAAGGTGATCTAGTTGTTCCAAACAATAGCCAAAACTGGATAGAAGATGATAAAAAGAAGATCTCTCTCAACCGCAAAGCTAAGAGCATATTATGCTGCGCTCTTAGCAAGAAAGAGTTTAATAGAGTTTCAACCTACAAATCAACGATGGAAATGTGGGAGAAGCTTAGAATTACATATGAAGGCACAAATAAAGTAAAAGAGACAAGAATAGACATCTTGGTGACTCAGTATGAGAGATTCCTGATGCATCCAGGAGAGTCAATCACACAGATGTATAGCAGATTTACAGACATCACAAATGTATTGTCTGGTCTTGGAAAGAACTACGACATGGGAGATATGGTAAGAAAAATTCTAAGATCTCTACCATTCTCTTGGCCACCAAAAGTGACAGCAATAGAAGAAGCTAATGATCTCAAGAGAATGTCACTTGAAAAGCTTATTGGGTCACTAATGGCCCATGAAATAAATATGGAAAGGCTTGGGGAGTCCTCCAGTAAAAAGAAACACAGCAATGCTCTCAAGGCAGCAAAAGACACATCTGATGAAGAATCAGATGGTGATGGAAGCGTTAGAAGTAGTGAGGATGAGGAAGCATTCATATTCAGAAGATTGCAGCAGATTCTTGACAAGAAAAAGTATCAGTCTGGTAGGAGATACTTCAAGAAAGGGAGAGATTTTAAGAAATCCGAAGTCAAGGACACAGAGAAATTTGAGCCCATATGTTATGAATGCAAGAAGCCTGAACATATCAAGGCTAAATGTCTGAAGCTAAAGAAAACTGAGTTCACGAAGAAGGACAGCTCCAAGAAATTAAAAAAGTACAAGAAGAAAGCTATGGCAGCTGCGTGGAGCAACAACAACGACTCAGACAGTGAGTCAAGCTCCAGCGAAGAAGAAGAAGAAAAGACCAACCTGGCCTTTATGGCAAATACCGATGACAAGGTAACTTCTAACTCATCTTTTACTTCCTGTAATGAATCAGATTCTGATAGTTTAGAAGATGCATTTAACGAATTATATAGTAAATATAAAGAAGTATGTAAAATGCTAAAAACTGTCAAGAAAAATCATGCATGTTTGGAAATTACTAACGCAGATTTAAAATATGAAAATGAACGGTTAGAAAAACAAAAATCAGAATTAAAAAGGGGAAATGAATTATTGTGTGAGGATTTAAAAGATAAAATGAACAAATAACAAAACTAGAAAATGAGGATACAATTAACAAACTAAAAAGGAGATTGATACATTAACTAAAAATAATGAATACTTAACAAATACCATTGAAAAATTTACCAATGGAAAATCAACCCTAATACTAAAAGGAGCTAGAAGATCAGGGAAAAAGAAGCACGGTTTAGGATACACTCCTCCTCATAATGAAGAAACAATATTGCATCCTAAAATCTATCCAACACCAAAGTTTGTAGCCGAACAAGACACTGCATATAAATTTAACTTTAAATATACTCCAACTGAAAAGGTAAGTAAAACATCATATTGTAGTCATTGCAACAAATTAGGACACATTAAAATAACATGTCCAACTAAACATATAAAATGGATAATTAAAAGGGAAAATGATTAAACTAACCAGCAAGGACCCAAAAGAACTTGGGTACCTAAAGTTTAGTGTCTTCATTGCAGGGAAGCCTAATGATCAGTCTACCTCCTTGTAATTTAAATTAATTACATATCTATTTTGGTGATTAACACATTTTCAATGAAGTCTAAGCACAGGAAATAAACCAAGGGAAAACAAGCCAATCAAGTAAGTATTCATCTCCTACAACAATGTGAACTCACAACATTAATATTTGTCTAAGTACACATCGATTTCCACTATGTAATCGCAACGATTTGCCCTCACATCGATTTGTTAAGTGGTCCGTAACGATTCCTTTTGTGATCATAACGATTTACTCTCGTAACAATTCCTTTAGTCATCGTAACGATTCGCTCTTGTAACGATTCCTTTAATCATCGTAACGATTCTTTTAGTCATCATAACGATTCCTTTAGTCATCGTAACGATTTGCTCTCGTAACGATTCTTTAGTCATCGTAACGATTCGCTCTTGTAACGATTCCTTTAGTCATCGTAATGATTTGCTCTCATAACGATTCCTTTAGTCATCGTAACGATTCGCTCTTGTAACGATTCCTTTAGTCGTCATAACGATTCGTACAACGATTTGTACATCGATTTGCTTATAACATCATAAAGATTTGTACATCGACTTGCTTATAACATCATAACAATTTGTACATCGATTTGCTTATAACGTCATAACGATTTGTACATCGATTTGCTTATAACGTCATAACAATTTGTACATCGATTTGCTTATAACATCATAACGACTTGAACATTGATTTGTTTATGACTCTATAACAATTTGATTATAACGACTTGTTGATAACGATTTGCTTATAGAATCATAATGATTCACTTAAGCCAAATATAACGACTTGATATTTGACTCACTTTTGACTGCGTTGAAAAGTCAAAGCTTTCTAGCACATCTCTCTAACGTCTGTGCATTTATTACTCTGAACGTATCTCTGTATTCATGTAGACGATATCTTCATTTCTTGTACTTATTCTGCAAACATCTTTTGGAAGAATAGAATGAAATTTCCACTTCTGTATAAACTCAATATAACGTTTGACTTATAACAAGAGACAGCTTAGTTGTCTATTGTTTAGCATTTAATGTATGCAGGTTTTTGACAACATTCATCATACAACATTGGACAAAATAGAAGCCAAAGGATACTACAGAAGATCCTATCTATTTGTGTGCACAAATGGATAAAAGACTGCTGAATGGAAGCTTCTACAGTACCATGCAGTCTAACGTACACTTATGCATAGAGACAACGAACACTCCAACGTTCGAATTTCAAATGTTGATATATATAAGGAGAATGAAGTTCGACAATGACATAGTGTCAGAAAATAACAATCTACAACGCCTTCAACCTTCGGCAAGCCATTCTTAGAGCCAAGCATAGTCTCTCATTAGTTTTAGCTCTTGCTCTCGGTGCTAAGTTCAAATCTGTGTGAGAGCCTTTCGGTCTGAGAAGAGTCCTTGATTGTAGATCTCATCTTCTTCTCAGTCCTTGCTTCAGATCAAGCAGTGTTCTATAAGCTTGATCTAGGGGCATCATCTCCTGATCAATATTTCTAGAGTTTTTCCCTTTTGTTATGAAGGAAGACCTGGTAGGATCCAAGGTGTGTCTTTCCCTTCGTGTTGAAGGAGGACCTGGTGGTATCCAGGGGGTTGTAATTCCCTTCGGGTTGAAGGAAGACCAGCTGTGCCTGGGTGTAAGGGTCCTTAAGGGGGACTATACCATTGTTAGTGAAATCCTGAGATTTTGCTTAAGGACTGGACGTAGGACTCATAAGGAGAGGAGATCTGAACCAGGATAATTATCTGTGTCTTGAGATTGCGTTTGTGCGTTTGATCTTTCAATTCACTAACACTAACTATCAGCAAAGTGTGTTTTGTGTGACTATTTTGTGAACAGGTTTTGTGTCCTAAATAATAATTAAGAATCCCATTCACCCCCCCTCTGGGCTTGCTAGCTGGGCAACAAGTGGTATCAGAGCAAGTGCATTCGACAAAGAAGAAGATCCAACGATCTGAAGAGAAAAGATCAAATGGCAGCCCAAAGACACTTCGAAGGCCTGTTAGTCAACCGGCCACCTCTTTTTGACAGAGAAGACTATGCCTACTGGAAAACAAGAATGGAATATTTTCTTCAAGGTCATGACTACTAGATATGGTCTATAGTTGAAGAAGGTGATCTCCTAGTCACCAAGGAGAAAAACCAGTGGACAAATGATGATAGGAAGAAGGTATCTCTCGACTGCAAGGCAAAAAGCATTTTGTGTTGTGCCCTTAGCAAAAAGGAGTTCAACCGTGTTTCCACCTGCAAATCTGCAATGGAAATGTGGGAGAAATTAAGAATCACCTATGAAGGCACAGACAAGGTTAAAGAGACCAGAATAGACATTCTGGTGACTCAATATGAGAGGTTCCAGATGCAGCCAGGCGAATCAATAACCCAGATGTTCAGTAGGTTTACAAACATAACAAACGGGTTAACTGGACTTGGGAAGACATACGAGATTGGAGACATGGTCAGAAAGATCCTCAGATCTCTTCCATCCTCTTGGACTCCCAAGGTAACAGCTATTGAGGAAGACAACTATTTGAAGAGGATGTCCTTGGAAAAGCTCATTGGGTCCCTAATGGCCCTTGAGATCAACAAGGAAAGGTTGGGAGAGTCCTCAAGTAGAAAGAAGCACACCAATGCTCTCAAAGCAGCAGAAGGCAGCTCGGAGGAACAATCTGAAGATGAAACCAGCAGTAAAGACAGTGAAGACGAAGAAGCTATGTTGTCTAGAAGACTTCAACGAATTTTGGCCAAAAATAAAAAGTTTCAATCCAGTAGAAGATAATGCAAGAACAACAAGGAGCTTAAGAAGCCAGAAGGAAAGGACTTTAAGAAAGCTGAGCCCATTTGCTATGAGTGTAAGAAACCTGGACAACTCAAGGCAGAATGTCCCCAGTTAAAGAAATCCAGGTTCAGGAAGAAGGACAGTTTAACACAAATTCATAGAATATAGAAGAAAGCCATGGCAGCTGCTTGGGACAACAGTAGCGACTCAGATAGTGAGTTAAACTCAAGCAGCAAAGAAGAAGCCAACCTGGCTTTCATGGCAAATATTGAAGAAAATGTGACTTCTGATTCATCTTTTGATTCCTGTAATGATTCTGATTCAGATAATTTAGAAGAAGCTTTCAACAAACTATACAGTAAATATAGAGAAATATCTAAATAGTTAAAAGCCAGTATGAAAATATAACATGCTTCGAAAACACCAATTCAGATTTAAAGTCAGAAAAATGAAGAACTAGAAAAGCAAGCAACTGAACTTAAAAGAAGAAATGAATTATTATCTGAAGATTTAAAATATAAGAATGAGCAAATAATCAAGCAAGAAAAACAAGAGAGTTCAGACGAGTTGAAAATTGAAATCAAAAGATTAACAGAAGAAAATGAGAAATTGTTTAATACATTAGAAAAATTCACTAATGGTAAAAACTCCTTAATACTAAAAGGGGCTAGACGTTCAGGTAAGAAGATACATGGTTTAGGCTATGCACCACCAGAAAACGAAGAAGAAACAATAACTTATCCTAAAACATATTCAACTCCTAAATTTATACCTGAACAAGACATAGCATATAAAGAAAACTTTAAATATATTGAAAGAGTAATGAAAATGTCTTGTTGTAGCCATTGTAATAAGTTAGGACACATAAAAGTAACATGTCCAACTAAGAAAAAAAAAAGGTAATTAAAAGGAAGAATGATGATACTAACCAACCAAGACCCAAAAGAACTTGGGTACCTAAAGTTTGATGTTTTTATTTCAGGGAAACTTTCGAGCATCCAAATGGTATTTGGACAGTGGATGCTCAAGGTATATGATAGGAAACAAAAGGTTGTTCTCTCATCTAGAAGCTGAAGAAGGAACTGTCACCTATGGAGACAACGGGAAAGGGACTATTATTGGCAGCGGTTCAGTAGACAGTAGAGGAAAAACCATCATTGAAGATGTTCTGTGCGTCAAGGGTCTAAAGCACAACCTCATTAGCATCAGCCAATTGTGTGATAAAGGTCATCAGATAAAATTTCAAGAATCCAAGTGCAGTATCATGAAGGATGGAACAGTTATTTTCGAAGCCAACAGAGAAAAGAACTTGTATGTGTTGTATCTTGAAGAATTAAAGGAGCAAGATATCTTTTTAGCAGCAAGCAAAGAACAGTCAACTGAGCTGTGGCACAGAAACATTGGGCCATTGCAGTTTGGATGGTATGAAGAAGCTAATAAGAGAAGCCTGGTTGAAGGTCTACCAAAGGTCAGCACAAAAATAGATGGTATTTGCAGACCATGTGCTAATGGAAAGATGCTAAGAGCTCCTTCAAGTCAAAAACTGTGGTAACCACCTAAAACCCTTAGAGCTCCTTCATATGGACTTATTTGGACCAATGAGGACCTCGAGTCTTGAAGGAAAGAATTTTGGATTCATTATAGTAGATGATTATTCCATATTCACATGGGTCTCATTCCTGGAACACAAAGATGACACATTTGACAGTTTTGTAAGCTTTAGCAAGAAGGTTAAGAAAGACAAGAAGTTTAGCATCATTGGAATCCGTTCAGATCATGGAGGAGAATTCCAAAATGAGAAGTTTGCAAGGTTCTGTGAAGATGAGGGAATTGAGCACAATTTCTCAGCACCAAGGACACCGCAGCAAAACGGAGTTGCTGAGAGGAAAAACAGAACTTTTTTGGAAATGGCAAGGACAATGTTGTCAGAATATGATTTACCAAGACATTTTTGGGCTGAAGCAGTAAACACAACAAGTTATATTATCAACAGGGTGATGATCAGGCCAATATTAAAGAAGACAGGTATGAGTTATACAAGGGAATGAAGCTAAAGATCAGTAACTTCCGGACATTTGGATGTCCATGTTTCATCCACAACAATGGCAAAAGAAATATTGGTAAGTTAGATGCCAAATCAGATGAAGCATCTTCATGGGGTATGCTTCTAAACCTAAAAGTTATAGGGTATTTAATAAGCATACAGTATTAATGAGAAAACTGTGCACATTATTTTTGATGAGACTAACCCTTTCTTGAGAAAGGAAGAAGATAGTGACAATGATGATACAGATGATTTGTCCAAGAATTAAAGAACACAACAATGTGGACAAGGAAGATCCACCTCTGGAAGACCTACAGTAAAAGGACATTGATCATGAAAATCTTCCAAGGGAATGGAGATACAGGAAAGATCACCCACCTGAAAACATCATTAGTGATCCCACTTTAGGGGTAAGAACAAGAGGTAATGTAATCCCCTATGATTACCTAGCATTTGTTTCATAAATAGAGCCTAGGACAGTCAATGAAGCTCTTACTGATGAATCTTGGATTTAGCCATGTACATGAACTAAATCAGTTCAAGAGAAACTAGGTTTGGTCACTTGTTCCTAGACCATCAGATCATCGAGTGATTGACATCAAATGGGCGTTCAGAAATAAATTGGATGAAGCTGGTGTGATCATGAGAAATAAGGCCAGATTGGTAGCTCAAGGCTATTCCCAAGAGGAAGGCATAGATTTCGATAAAACCTATGCACCTGTAGCTAGACTTGAGGCTATTAGAATTCTACTTGCATATGCATCTGCACTAGATTTGAAACTATTTCAAATGGATGTAAAGTCTGCATTTCTAAACAGTTTATTAAAGAGGAAGTCTATGTAGAACAACCTCCGGGTTTTGATGACACAAAATTTTCTAATCATGTTTTTAAATTACACAAAGCTTTATATGGTTTAAAACAAGCACCTAGAGCCCAGTATGAAAGGCTTAGCTCATTTCTATTAGACCATGGTTTCATTAGAGGTCAAGTAGATAGTACACTATTTATCAAGTCTAAGGTCAAATATAAATTACTTGTTCAAATTTATGTTGATGACATAATATTTGGCTCCACTGATGAATCTCTTTGCAAGTACTTTGAGAAGCTTATGCAGAGAGAGTTCGAGATGAGCATGAGGGAGAGCTCAACTACTTCCTTCGATTGCAAATCAAGAAGGAAAGGAAGGGTGCGACGACCCTCTGTTTACCGGTACGGTTATACCAACCCACGTCGGTATAGCGAGCGTCATCACAGTCGGACATTTACCCAACAATGACATTCAGCTGAGATACACGTGAATATAAGAACAGAGTAGCGGAAGTAAATGAACCACTGTCTTCATTCATTCATCATCCACATTTAACATACATGATTTGATAACCTTTAAAGAACTAAAAGACCACATAATTCAAATTGCTGAAAATTAAATATATAAATGTCCAAACTTATACATTCTTCCATGATAAAGATAATACAATGTTCAATTTACCTACTATGAAAGTCACAAAACGTCACAAGTACTCCGGCAACACTCTAATCTCCACACTCGGAGTCAGTCTCCAACGTCTCCTCCACAAGTGTCTCGTCACCAACTACACCTGTACGCCGAAGCAAGTAGTGAGTCTAAAAGACTCCGCAAGTATTCTACACATACCGCACATGCACATATCATGGTAGGTTTTACATACACATTCATAAGACACAATATGTAGCATGCTTGACATTAAATTTTTACAACCTATCATGGTGAATCTACAATTTAAACACATGGACTATGCTTTCAGATTTGCAGAAATAGAATCACCTATCACATGCTTTCTATTCATTTCTCACATAAAAATCTACCTTCAACCAACTAAGACATGAAAGCCATTAACATACACTTCCGAACATGCATGAAAGGAAACATACCTAACATGGAATCTACACATTCCTACGCATATAGATGACCATTTTTCATACCTTAAGCTTTCTGGTTTTACATGCTTTAGCAGCCATAATCTAACACATGAGAGCTACAACAACGATTTAAATCACCACATGTAAATAATCAAGTATGGAAGTGTTTACATATCCTTATCATTATCCCTAGCATGAATTCTAGGCATTTGCATACATAAACATGATCATAACCTAGTAAAGCTACTATTCAAGCATGATTTCAGATTGTCATAACATAGATTACAAACTCACATCCTCACATTGGTTTGACATTCTTACACAATTTCAAATTCGCATATTTCACACTTTACACATGCACTTTTACACATTTTTCACATGAACACATACACATTTACACATTCACATTTAGTGTCGTGACACATAGTCCAAACCACCAAAGAAGGACACAACACATCACATCACATAGACACCATCTAGGCAATACAATGGCGACTCTTAGACTACGCAGACCGGGAGAACAAGTCTCCACCCTAACCAGTGGTACTTGTCCACCTCCAGGATTTCCCCCTAATGCCCTTAGGGTCACTACACATTGAACCTTCTCAAGGGGACTTTTCCCTGATAAGGTTCCACTGCCCTCTGCGGAAGCAGTGTCACATTTGGCACAAGTTACACATTACACATTTTTACCGATTTTAACACATAGGTTTACACATGTCATTCTCATTTCATTCACTTTCTCACTCACATGCACACTCCTCTATTTTTTCCTAACATGGCACTACAATTACAGAATCTTAGCACTCTGGAAATTCACTCATCAGGTCGCTATACACAAAATCAAATCATTTTACAAGGCATGCATTAGTTTCACATTTTACATGGGAATTTCATATTGCATCATATGCTGGTCCAAATGACCTGAAATTTTAACCACGGGCTATTTTCGGCTTCGGATCCCACATGCAAAATTTTAGATTTTTCTAATTTAAAACGAAAGTACAGATAATCTAGCATTAATTCACATGCTATCCGCAATTCGATTTAACATGGAATTAAACACAAACACAGTTTTAACCACTCACTGTCTGAACCCTAATAGGCATGGAGTTACAGAATTTATTCCTGAATTTATTGGCCAATATACAATTTACGGAAGATTCATTGTGACTTACGCATGATTTCTATTTTCCCCAAAACGGAAAATTTGATAAATCATATAAGCATGGAAAATTCCAGAAACTCAGAGCATAGACAAGGTTGTACATACATGGTCTAACGAAATTAGGGCAACATGATTTTACCACGGATTATCAGGATAATGGTGAGAACATACACATGAACATTCTTCCACATGCTTTTAAATATATAAATAAGTTCTACCATCCACAAAATAAATATACATTCACATTCCCATCCATCACATTAGCTACTATACATAGCATATAAGAGATTACATGATATCCTCAGTGAAACATATCGAAATTAATCATATAGATGGGCAGAACAGCTTGCTGTTCTGCTGAGATGAACTTGGCAGTAGTCTCTGGCCGCTAATTCAATGTCAACGGAATAATCGCTGGACGCTAAGCATGATCTTAGCGGCAAGGGATATTGCCGTTATGTCAGGTCTGTGCAGAACACAGACCCGAGCTCCAAAGATGGGATGAACTTGGGGGTCTAGGACACGAGGGAAAATGTATAAAATTGGTAAAACCATCCTAGACACATACATGAACACTATGGGTAGGGTACTTGCCTTTTAGGTACACTCCAAAGGGATCATCAAAGCTTGGTGAAGCTCTCCTTGGGCTGTCCCAAGAAGCCTCCAAAACACCACTCCTCCGGTTTCTTGAGCAAGCTCCAGACCAATCCAAGGTCGGGGATGCCTTCCTCGATGATCCAGCATGCTCCTTGAAGTAGCAGGTGGCTATATCAAGCTTCAGAAGTTCCGATTTTGGGCTGCAAAGAGGAGGGTTTCTCACAGTCCGAAAATAGGGTTTTTCTCTCCTTTCTCTTCTTCCTCTCTTGAAAAGGGACAAAGAGAAGGGTTAGGGTTGTAGAAATGGGTCTGAATATAGAAGAGGGGTTCTCTTGTCCCACAGGGGTGACAAGATGGCCCTTCAGACCGTTGGGGATAGCTCCCCAATGGTTGGGGTAGCTTGCTCCTGGAATTCTGGGCTCTGCAACGCATGCAGGTCAGAGAGGTTGGCGTCTACATCGCTAGACGCTGGAATTAGTGTTGGCGTCCATAGGATTGACGCCGACACCACATCGATGTCATGATATTGACGCCAATCTGGCCTTCGGCCAGATGTCTAAAACATGCAGAAACCCATGCACATCATGTATATATACATGTAATATCTATATGGTATTGTGCACACACTACCATCAAGCAATACATACATTATTTACACTAATTATACACATGCATGCACTAGTATACTAACTAGTACTCATGTAGATATTTACATATGTACATACACAACATGAATTATTTACATGCAAACAATAATGCAATAAAATTCGTGGGCCTTACACCCTCTCCCCCTTAAGAGAAACTTCGTCCTCGAAGTTAGAACGATGCTACTCGAATAAAAGGGGATACTTCTTCTTCATCGCATCCTCAAGCTCCCAAGTAGCCTCGTCTCGTGAGAAGTTCCGCCAGAGAACTTTCACCGACGCAATACTCTTGTTCCGGAGATGCTGAACCTTCCGGTCAAGAATAGCTACTGGTTGCTCGACATACGACAAATCAGGCTGAATCTCCACTGGCTCATGACTAATCACATGAGATGGATCTCGGACATACTTCCTGAGCATCGAAACGTGGAATACAGAGTGAACGCTAGCCAAAGCTGGGGGTAATGCTAGCTCATATGCCACGCTGCCCAAACGTCTGAGAATCTCATATGGGCCAATGAACCTAGGGCTCAACTTACTATGCCTGCCAAATCTGACAACACCTCGACTAGGCGATATCTTCAAGAAGACATGATCGCCAACCTCGAACTCCAAATCCTTTCTCCTGTTGTCGGCATAACTCTTCTGCCTATCCTGTGCCGCAACAAGCCTCTTCCTGATAAGCTGGACCTTATCCGAAGTTTCCTGAACTAACTCCGGACCGATCAGCTGCCTATCACCAGTCTCCTCCAACATAATGGAGATCTGCAGGGCCTACCATACAACGCCTCGAATGGAGCCATACCAATACTAGCATGAAAGTTGTTGTTGTATGCAAACTCCACAAGAGGTAAATGACGCTCCCAATCATCCTTCCAATCCAGAACACACGCCCTCAACATATTCTCGAGTGTCTAGATAGTCCTCTCGGACTGTCCATCGGTTTGGGGATGAAATGCCGAACTGAGCTTTAGCTCCGAACCTAAAGCATCCTAAAGACCCTTCCACAACCTCGAAGTAAATCTCGGATCTCGATCCGAAATGATCGACTTCGGCACACCATGCAATCTAGTGATACTACTAACATACAATCTAGCTAAACTCTCTAATGTCTGCTTCTTCTTCACAAGCAAGAAATGAGCAGTCTTCGAGAATCTATCTACAACTACCCAAATTGAGTCATTGCCCTTCTAGATCGAGGCAAACCCGAAACAAAGTACATAGTGACAGCTTCCGACTTCCACACTGGGATGTCCATCCTTTGCATAAGGCCGGATGGTCGCTGTCGCTCGGCCTTCACTTGCTGGCATACTAAACACCGGGATACATAATCCGCTACATCCCTCTTCATGCCAGACCACCAAAAGGATCTCTTCAAATCCTGGTACATCTTTGTGTTACCCGGATGAATAGAGAATCGCGATCTGTGAGCCTCCGCTAACACATTGTAACACCCTGGAAATTTGTAATTGGAAAATTAGAAATAAATCGAAAACAATAAATCAATATATGTGAAATAGCAAAAATGCACGTGTCATTATCATACATACAAAA
The DNA here is from genome assembly GCA_014218235.1 of Colocasia esculenta. Classification (NCBI taxonomy): domain Eukaryota; kingdom Viridiplantae; phylum Streptophyta; class Magnoliopsida; order Alismatales; family Araceae; genus Colocasia; species Colocasia esculenta. The sequence continues at coordinate 89,660,224 of CM024756.1, read as the reverse complement.
ACCCATTAGAAAATTTCATAAAAATCATAGTTCAACTCTAAATAATACTCCCTAATGACCCCCCGAGAAATTCGTGCAAAGGAAAATTGGATGGTCTAAGTTTAAGGCATTTTGCAACTGAGTATCGTAATCAGGGAATAAGTCAGAAAATCATTATCACACATACTTAGATGAGTCAGAAATTTTAATAGAAATCATAGATGGACTTCAAATAATATATTCTAATGATTTATCAATAAATTTGGGTCAACAAAAGTCATTTGGGTATATTCAAGAGTTAGTATGACTTATTATTGTAATGAGGAAATAAGTGGACAACTCATTATCAGGGTATAAAATGAGATCATAAACTAAATGAGAAATTTATGAAGACTCCAAACAATATGTGGGGGTAGTCCATAAAATAAAATAAAATAAATGGGGTTAACGGACAACTTATGACCCATGAACAAATCCAAGTATGAAGTTAGTAAATAAATAACTTCCGTATTATCGGAATGATAGAACTTACATACCACTATCGTACGTGAGAAAACACATCGGAAAATTATGTAAAAATTATATATCAACCCCAAATATTATCCCTAAGTGTTCCACAAAGGAATTCGTGCAACGGAAAATCTGATTGGCCGAGTATATGTCACACGTGACCAAGTTACGCGAATTAGGAAACTAAGTCAGAAAATTGTTAACACGGAAAAATAACCCAACCATAAATTAAATAAACATGTTGGAGAGACTCACAACATTATGTATTAATAACCCATTAACAGGATTGGGTCAATAGAGTACTTTTGGCCCAAGGATATGAATGAACTGGACAGGGAATTACCCAGAAATTCGTGTAGGTAATTATGCCATAATTAGAGAGGGCAATTTAGAGTGAAAAGATGGTTGATTAGTCATGTAAGGTAAGCCAAAACCGAACTCAATCCCAATTGGTGGTTTCCTAAACCTCTGCTACCTCTTTTGGGTAAGGGAATCCCAGATTTTTGGGAACTAGGAAACAAAGCTCGTAGCCCTTTCCTAGTATCATTAGGACTCTTAACAACATCCTAAAACTATAAGAACTCGTCCCTAAACTCTTGGGGAAGGTTTAACAATGAAGTTGGAGTCGTTTGGAAGCAAGCAGGAACTTCTGAGGAACAGGAGAGGCTGGGAACCCGGAGCTTCATCCCCTACATCTTCTGTTGCAATGCAGAACATCAACGGGTTTTAGATCTTCCTAAAGGTAGGTGTTCTCGGGCCAAGATTAAAGAAAACCAACACCATCATGTAATTCTCTGAGTCTAGGATCATTTGCATTTGGTTTGACTCAATTTCATGGAGTATACGTTGTGTATTCGTCGGTTTCTGAAGTCTTGCACAGTTAGGGCTTTTTCTTGTTCTTCTAGTTATGCACATGATTCGAGACAGAATTTGACTAAACTTTATTCATGAAAGTTCTTCCACTTGACATCACGATCATCTTCTATGTTGGACGTTTTGTCCAAAATCCGTCTTTAGTGAGTTAGGAGCATGATAAGAGAGTTTCTGCAGAATACTGCGATTTCGGGCTACACTTAACTCTTTGTTCCTCATATGTTTTCTTGGGATTCGAGACCTAATTAGATCAAACTCTCAACATCCAAGTTCTTCTACTAGTTTTCTCTTCATCTTTCATGTTGAACGTTTTGTCTAAATGTCATTCGTTAAAGAGTTATAAGAGTCGTAAGTGAATCGCAGCATGAGATGTGTCATCGGGTTCCATATGACCATGTGTTTTGTTCTGGGAAAGCCACTCGTGTCGACACAGCCTAAGCTAGTGTCGACCTGCTGTCCCAAAATAGCCCAGATGGTGTGCTGGGAAAGCCCTCTAGTGTCTACACAACCCCATCCCTTGTCGACACACTCCCCCAGTTTGACCCAGAAAGTGCTGGAAAGCTGATCTAGTGTCGACACCACCTGTGCTAGTGTCGACACACTGTCCCATATTGTTAGGGGGTTTTCTGGAAGCTGTCTCTAGTGTCGACACTACTTGATCTCGTGTCGACACGACTTGACCTTTTTGCCTTGTTTTTGATGCACTGTGTCGACACCACCTGGACTAGTGTCGACACTACCTGACCAGTTTTGCATGATTTTGTCTTATGTTTGAAGCATTGTGTCGACACCACTTGATCTAGTGTCGACACTACCCTTACAAGATTTTTGTGTAATTTGAGTCTAATCATTTCATGATGTCTTCAAGCATGTAGATGGTGTTATAAGGTATGCATGGACTTAAAATAAATCAAACCATTAAAGGAAATGGTAATGATATGAATATGATTCTAATGTGTAAATTTTGATCGTTCTTATGATCCTTGGATTATCTTGTGATCTTGCTTATTGTCAATTGATAAGATAATAATATGATATGAATGTGGGGATGAATACATGATTAGTACGGACATATTAGTGGTGTAAATGTTATGATTTGCATATAAGTTTCATGGTTTCATGTTTTCCGGTGTTCAATTGATTAATTGTCATATGCATACATGTTAGGAAAGTACATGTCTACATATGATCTGTCTTTAGAAACACCCTCTTGTCAAGACATTAATGAATTATGAAATATAAGATACGATATTATCCTACCTTGTTCTTTTGAGTTGTTTGTCATTCCTTGACTCTATGAATGATCATGTCCTTTTTACTATGAGCTTGTCATTGAAACTCTCTGTGGCCATAATATGAATATGTTTGTTCGGCACATCGTGGGACTCCGGTCCAAACTTGATACAATGCATGTGCAATAGGGCCCTGTCCAGTCCTGGGGAGGAGCGCCCCAGCGTACTTGTTAACCGCGGGAGTATGGACTCTTGGTGCTTGGCATAGCACACCTGACATGCAAGATTTGTGAATATGTGCCTCCTGTTTGACTTGATAAGTTTGACTTGACATGATATGATACGTTTGTTCTTGTGAACACATGAACTCTGCTTGAATATGGCCAATCTGATCTTCTGACATGATTCTATTCTTGAAATATCTGTTTATTGAATATGCAACTTGACATTTTGATCCGATACGATATCTGTTATATTCTGCTATTCAATCTGTTAGTATTGCATACATTGTCATCATATTCATATTCATATCTACCTACTTAAAAATGTTAATCATGTATACTAGTGCCCGCACGTTATTGAGATGTAAATCCTACTGAGCTAGTTCGCTCACCCCTATCATCCTGCCCTTTTTCAGGTAGTGACGAAGAACCCGTGGAGTCAGATGGGACTGGGCAAGAGTGACGAGCACCCGTCCTAGAAATAGATGACAGTTTAGAAATAGAAATTGAGTAGTCTATGTAATAGTGAAGCTTTTCTGGAAGTTATTTGAATAATGGACCCTTTGGTTAATTCTTCTTATATGAGGTTGTATCTAGTTGAAAGAAATGAATTAAAGTATACTATTGGTGACCATATTATAGTCTTGAATGTGTTGTTATATCTGAATGTGACTCTGCACTATTCAACTGTGATACGCCGGTTTGTATCGTTCACGTCCCCCTGTATTTATTCCGCTGCTAAATATTGGGGGCGTGACAGTTGGTATCAGAGCCTTAAATTTTAGGGTCCAAAGGAATAGGAACATAGAATTAAACTAGAACACACAAGTCAAAATCTGTCGTACCGAATGTGAGCTTGGTTAGAACCAGGGGATAGAAATCGCAGGAGATTGTCACTTATCTCTGCACTTCGAGTCAAAAGGCTGATGAGGAAAGGTAGTATGGCCTTTCTTGCCGTTGTTGTAACCACAAAGAAGGAAGTCAAAGTTGAGGATACCCAAGTTGTTAGTGAATACGCCGACATTTTTCCAGAAGACTTGCCAGGAATTCCTCCTGAGCGAAAGGTCGATTTTACCATCGAGTTGGTCCCTGGAACAGCACCAGTATCTAGGGCACCATATAGAATGTCCCCCGCAGAACTGAAGGAACTAAAAGAGAAATTGATGGAACTGTTAGAAAAGGGTTTCATCCGATCAAGCACATCACCATGGGGTGCACCTGTCCTCTTCATCAAGAAGATAGATGGGTCGATGAGGCTATGTATAGATTATAGAAAACTAAACAAGTTGACTATCAAGAACTCTATACCTACCTGATGAGATTGGGTAGAAACATGGGCTTAGTCCAAAATTTTATTACTAACTAAATATTGTAAGATTACAAGGTATTAACAAGGAGTAAAGAAGACTGACGGGTGATAATTATTTTGAAGGAACTTAAATAAACAACAATGGAGGATATACCTACACCATCTAAAGATGGACAGAGATTGGTTCAAAGATTAACCAAAGCACTCCGACAAGTTGCTCAACTGTTAGAGGATGCCCTAAGAATGGCTAAGGGAGATACAAATGGGAAGGAAAGGCCTATGGATGACAAAGGAGTTGGCGAAACTAATAAGAAAGAACAAATTTCAACCACAGGAAACTCCAAACCTATAGCCAGAGAGAAACGGCCCAACAACAGTAACAGATCACACAAGAGAAAGAAGTGCAAGAAGTGCAAGAAGAAACTAGTTCCCGCTCCTGTAGAAAGGTGCCAGCATTGCAACAAAATAAATCATCGGTCCGAGGAGTGCTGTAGATTTCAGGGCAAGTGTTTCTGTTGTGGCAGCCAAGACCACAAGGTTAAGGATTTCCCTAATGAGAAATCAAGTTCAGGGAATAAATGGCAGAACAAACCAAGGAAGGAGGTATGAGAGAGGTATTCTTTCTAACTCGCTTTTATTTGTCCTTGAAATTTCAGCACCAATCAATCACTATATTATTAGCAATTCATAATTTGATTCTCTGTAAGGCCAGCCTGTAAACACATGTGAATTTAGGGACCAAATTCTTTTAAGTGGGGGAGGATGTAACACCCCGGAAATTTGGTAATTGGAAAATTAGAAATAAATCGAAAACCATAAAATCAATATATGTGAAATAGCAAAAATGCACGTGTCATTATCATACATACAAAAAACCCATTAGAAAATTTCATAAAAATCATAGTTCAACTCTAAATAATACTCCCTAATGACCCCCCGAGAAATTCGTGCAAAGGAAAATTGGATGGTCCAAGTTTAAGGCATTTTGCGACTGAGTATCGTAATCAGGGAATAAGTTAGAAAATCATTATCACACATACATAGATGAGTCAGAAATTTTAATAGAAATCATAGATGGACTTCAAATAATATATTCTAATGATTTATCAAGAAATTTGGGTCAACAAAAGTCATTTGGGGTATATTCAAGAGTTAGTATGACTTATTATCGTAATGAGGAAATAAGTTGGACAACTCATTATCATGTGTATAAAATGAGATCATAAACTAAATGAGAAATTTATGAAGACTCCAAACAATATGTGGGGGTAGTCCATAAAATAAAATAAAATAAATGGGGTTAACGGACAACTTATGACCCATGAACAAATCCAAGTATGAAGTTAGTAAATAAATAACTTCCGTATTATCGGAATGATAGAACTTACATACCACTATCGTACGTGAGAAAACACATCGGAAAATTCTGTAAAAATTATATATCAACCCCAAATATTATCCCTAAGTGTTCCACAAAGGAATTCGTGCAACGGAAAATCTGATTGGCCGAGTATATGTCACACGTGACCAAGTTACGCGAATTAGGAAACTAAGTCGGAAAATTGTTAACACGGAAAAATAACCCAACCATAAATTAAATAAACATGTTGGAGAGACTCACAACATTATGTATTAATAACCCATTAACAGGATTGGGTCAATGGAGTACTTTTGGCCCAAGGATATGAATGAACTGGACAGGGAATTACCCAGAAATTCGTGTAGGTAATTATGCCATAATTAGAGAGGGCAATTTAGAGTTAAAAGATGGTTGATTAGTCATGTAAGGTAAGCCAAAACCGAACTCAATCCCAATTGGTGGTTTCCTAAACCTCTGCTACCTCTTTTGGGTAAGGGAATCCCAGATTTTTGGGAAACTAGGAAACAGAGCTCGTAGCCCCTTTCCTAGTATCATTAGGACTCTTAACAACATCCTAAAACTATAAGAACTCGTCCCTAAACTCTTGGGGAAGGTTTAACAACGAAGTTGGAGTCGTTTGGAAGCAAGCAGGAACTTCTGAGGAACAGGAGAAAGGCTGGGAACCCGGAGCTTCATCCCCTGCATCTTCTGTTGCAATCCAGAACATCAACGGGTTTTAGATCTTCCTAAAGGTAGGTGTTCTCGGGCCAAGATTAAAGAAAACCAACACCATCATGTAATTCTCTGAGTCTAGGATCATTTGCATTTGGTTTGACTCAATTTCATGGAGTATACGTTGTGTATTCGTCGGTTTTCTGAAGTCTTGCACAGTTAGGGCTTTTTCTTGTTCTTCTAGTTATGCACACGATTCGAGACTGAATTTCACTAAACTTTATTCATTAAAGTTCTTCCACATGACATCACGATCATCTTCTATGTTGGACGTTTTGTCCAAAAATCCTTCTTTAGAGAGTTATGAGCATGATAAGAGAGTTTCTGCAGAATACTGCGATTTCGGGCTACACTTAACTCTTTGTTCCTCATATGTTTTCTTGGGATTCGAGACCTAATTAGATCAAACTCTCAACATCAAAGTTCTTCTACTAGTTGTCCTCATCATCTTTCATGTTGAACGTTTTGTCTAAATGTCACTCGTTAAAGAGTTATAAGAGTCGTAAGTGAATCGCTGCATGAGATGTGTCATCGGGTTCCACATGACCATGTGTTTTGTTCTGGGAAAGCCACTCGTGTCGACACAGCCTGAGCTAGTGTCGACCTGCTGTCCCAAAACAGCCCAGATGGTGTTCTGGGAAAGCCCTCTAGTGTCGACACAACCCCATCCCGTGTCGACACACTCCCCCAGTTTGACCCAGAAAGTGCTGGAAAGCTGATCTAGTGTCGACACCACCTGTGCTAGTGTCGACACACTGTCCCATATTAGTTAGGGGGTTTTCTGGAAGCTCTCTCTAGTGTCGACACTACTTGATCTCGTGTCGACACGACTTGACCTTTTTGCCTTGTTTTTGATGCACTGTGTCGACACCACCTGGACTAGTGTCGACACTACCTGACCAGTTTTGCATGATTTTGTCTTGTGTTTGAAGCATTGTGTCGACACCACTTGATCTAGTGTCGACACTACCCTTAGAAGATTTTTGTGTAATTTGAGTCTAAGCATTTAATGATGTCTTCAAGCATGTACATGGTGTTATAAGGTATGCATGGACTTAAAATAAATCAAACCATTAAAGGAAATGGTAATGATATGAATATGATTCTAATGTGTAAATTTTGATCGTTCTTATGATCCTTGGATTATCTTGTGATCTTGCTTATTGTCAATTGTAAGATAATAATATGATATGAATGTGGGGATGAATACATGATTAGTACGGACATATTAGTGGTGTAAATGTTATGATTTGCGTATAAGTTTCATGGTTTCATGTTTTCCGGTGTTCAATTGATTAATTGTCATATGCATACATGTTAGGAAAGTACATATTCTACATATGATCTGTCTTTAGAAACACCCTCTTGTCAAGACATTAATGAATTATGAAATATAAGATACGATATTATCCTGCCTTGTTCTTTTGAGCTGTTTGTCATTCCTTGACTCTATGAATGATCATGTCCTTTTTACTATGTGCTTGTCATTGAAACTCTCTGTGGCCATAATATGAATATGTTTGTTCGGCACATCGTGGGACTCCGGTCCAAAACTTGATACAATGCCTGTGCAATAGGGCCCTGTCCAGTCCTGGGGAGGAGCGCCCCAACGTACTTGTTAACCGCGGGGAGTATGGACTCTTGGTGCTTGGCATAGCACACCTGACATGCAAGATTTGTGAATATGTGCCTCCTGTTTGACTTGATAAGTTTGACTTGACATGATATGATACGTTTGTTCTTGTGAACACATGAACTCTGCTTGAATATGGCCAATCTGATCTTCTGACATGATTCTATTCTTGAAATATCTGTTCATTGAATATGCAACTTGACATTTTGATCTGATACGATATCTATTCTATTCTGCTATTCAATCTGTTAGTATTGCATACATTGTCATCATATTCATATGCATATCTACCTACTTAAAAATGTTAATCATGTATACTAGTGCCCGCACGTTATTGAGATGTAAATCCTACTGAGCTAGTTCGCTCACCCCTATCATCCTGCCCTTTTTCAGGTAGTGACGAAGAACCCGTGGAGTCAGATGGGACTGGGCAAGAGTGACGAGCACCCGTCCTAGAAATAGATGACAGTTTAGAAATAGAAATTGAGTAGTCTATGTAATAGTGAAAATTTTCTGGAAGTTATTTGAATAATGGACCCTTTGGTTAATTCTTCTTATATGAGGTTGTATCTAGTTGAAAGAAATGAATTAAAGTATACTATTGGTGACCATATTATAGTCTTGAATGTGTTGTTATATCTGAATGTGACTCTGCACTATTCAACTGTGATACGCCGGTTTGTATCGTTCACGTCCCCCTGTATTTATTCCGCTGCTAAATATTCGGGGCGTGACACACATGCTCACGGACATCTACTAAATCTGGGACACAAACACGGTGCTGAAAGCTGATCACATCGTCCTCATCACGAGCAATGCCCGCCTTGCCCACTAAGAGTCTAGGGTAGGCTACCTGTTGCTCGATCACCTCATCCAAAACCGAGGACCTAAGAGATAACTGAGCTACAAAAGCCTGACCTAGCGATGGCTCTAACTCAGTCAACGCGCAAGCCGCATCTTCCAACATCTTCCAATCCTGCTGGAGAGATGGCATCTTTCTACTCAGCGCATCCGCTACAACATTCACTTTTCCAGGGTGATACTGAAGGTCGAAGTCATAGTCCTTCAAGAACTCAATCCATCTCCTCTGCCTCAGGTTTAATTCCTTTTGGGAGAAAAGATACTTTAAGCTCTTGTGGTCGGTAAACACCTCAAATCTGACACCATAAAGATAGTGCCTCCAGATCTTTAGTGCATGAACCACTGCTGCGAGCTCCAAGTCATGAGTCGAATAGTTCCTCTCATGCTCCTTCAATTGACGAGAAGCATAAGCCACTACCCTTTCCTGCTGCATGAGCACACAGCCTAACCCAATCCGAGACGCATCCGTGTAGATAGAAAAACCCTCTACACGGCTCGGTAAGACTAACACCGGGGCTGTCGTGAGCTTAGTCTTCAATAATTGAAAACTACTCTCGCACTTCTCAGACCAAACAAACTTCACCCCTTTATGGTAAGCTGAGTCAAAGGGGCGGCGATGGATGAAAATCCCTCAATAAATCGCCGATAGCAACCAGCTAAACCAAGAAAACTACGAATCTCCGAAGGGGTCTTGGAACCTCCCAATCCATAACTGCCTGGACCTTTGCTGGATCCACTGCAACACCAGCACCGGAGATAACATGCCCGAGGAAATGAACCTCGCGCAACCAAAAATCGCACTTGCTGAACTTAGCGTACAACTTGTGCTCATGAAGAACCTCTAACACTAACCTCAAATGCTGACGGTGCGTGGCCTCATCCGGAGAGTAGACCAACACGTCATCAATAAACACCACGACAAAGCTATCAAGATAAGGCCTAAAAACCCTGTTCATGAGATCCATGAATGCTGCAGGGGCATTGGTCAATCCGAAAGGAAGGACCAAAAACTCATAATGTCCATAACGGTTCTAAACGCCGTCTTGGACACATCCTCACTCCGAATCCTCAACTAATGATACTCAGATCATAAATCAATCTTAGAAAAGACTGATGCCTCCCACAACTGGTCAAACAAATCATCAATATGAGGTAAGGGATACCTGTTCTTCATAGTCACTTGGTTCAACTTCCTGTAGTCAATGCATAACTTAAGTGACCCGTCTTTCTTCTTGACGAACAATACAGGTGCGCCCCAAGGGGAAACACTAGGGCGAATAAATCCCTTATCAAGCAACTCTTGCAACTGCTCCTCAACTCGGCTAACTCCACAGGTGCCATCCGATATGGAGCCTTCGAGATAAGAGAGGTGCCCGGTAGCAACTCTATGGTAAACTCTATCTCTCTATCCGGTGGCAAACCAGACAAATCATAGGAAAGACGTCTGGAAAATCCTGCACTACCTCAATCTCTGCAAGAGTAGGTGACTCATCAGCCTCTGGCACTAGTACCACGCTGGCAAGAAAAGAGTCACAACCCTTGTTTACCATCGCCTTCATGGCAGAGATGACTAACTTTCCAGCCAAGTTCCTTGGCAAGGGATGAGAGAACTCGTCCTCACTAGGAATGCAGAAAACAATCCTCTTCCAGCAACAATCCACTAATGCATAGTGCTCTTCTAGCCAATCCAGACCAAGAATAGCATCATAGTCCTTCATCTTTAGCAAGAAGAAACACCCATCTAGGATTCTATCCTCAATGCACACAGGTAACGAAGGAATGCACTTCCTAGTCGATACCGTACCCGCAGGGGTGTGCACAGACAAAGGGACCTCTAAATCCTCAGACTCTATACCTGACTCTAGGCTAACTGTCTAGTGAACCGCTCGGAAATGAACGAGTGAGTAGCACCCGTATCAAACAAAACCCAAGCATGCACACCTAAAAGAAAATTCGTACCTTCGGGACATGCTCCGCCTGCTCGGCGTCCTCACGAGCTAAAGCAAACACTCGAGCTGGGGCTCGAGGCCTTCCTGGTTTCTGTAGCTGGCGCTGTTGCCGCTACCGCTGGGGCTGGCGCTCCGCGCTGGACTCCCTGCTGAAGTCTTGGGCAATCCTTGATCTTGTGGTCGCTGCTTCCGCACTTCAAGCACTTGCCCGTAATCATCCAACATTCGGTACCACCATGTGTCTTCCCACAGTGGGGACACTCTTTCTTCACACCAGGGGAACGTACAGAAGGTACCTGAGAACTGCTGACTATCACGGATCGCTGCGGTGTCTGGTACACTACTTTCTTCTTGTCTTGTCGTTGGAATGTCGCCGCTGGCCTCTTCTGTGAAGCTTTCTTTTCTTCCATGTATTGCTCCATCTCTCCCTCCTGCCTACAAGCAGCACTGAGGGCCTCGTCCAAACGTGCGGTGGTCAAATGCCACGAGTCTCGTCCGCAGTGATGGCTTGAGTCCCATCACGAACTTCTTTGTCTTCTGCGCTCGTCTGCCATGATATGAGGTGCATATTTAGAGAGTTCAGAAAATCTTGCCTCATATTCCAGCACAGTCATGGAGCCTTGAGCCAAAGATAGGAATTCCTGCTCCATCGATCTTGCATATACTCGGGGACGAACTTGGCCCGAAAGAGCCTCACGAACTCATCCCAAGCAACGTCGATAGCTCCGTCCTCAAACCGGGTACGCAGCAATGAAGCCCACCATACATCAGCTCTTTCCTGCAGTACACCGTTCATAAGCACCATATAAACAAATCTAGCTTAACAAAACATACAAGCACATAAACTAAAGCATACCTGTAGCATGTAGGTGGCCAATGTAACCTTATCTTCATCTGCACACCTGATGGCTCGGAAGATCTTTTCTATCTCCTCATCCAGCTTTCAGCCAACAACGGATCGCTCTCCCCCTTAAAAGAGGGTGGCAGCATCCTCTTGAATCTCTCCATGGTAGAAGGTCCACCATGGTCCTGAGCTGGTACTTGAGCCTGCTACATCACAGTAAACAATACACAATCAACATGATATCGCACAATCAAATAAAACAGCTAATAATTCATTTTATTAGTCAACCTGAGCCTCCAACTGAGCCTGGAGTGCTGCCTGGGTATGAGCCTGCGTCTGCATGGCTTGCACCAGACCTTGCATGAATACTCCATAGTCCACAGGTGGCGGTGGGGGAAGTACAGGACCTTGCGGTGACGGGGCCTGCTGCTCCGCCCACTCGTCACGTCGCGGCTCGTCATCACGGGCCGGTGCTCCGCCACGCCTACCTCTCGAAGCCATGGCTGTAATAAATTTCAGCCACCATTAGAGCTAGGTTACTAAGTTTTCTAACCATTTTCTTATCTACTTTTCATTCATTATTAATCAATTCTACACATGTGGACATTCCTATGTAGACTTAGCATGTAATGAAGATGATGACTAGGTATATTCATGTGCAATCTCAACCGGTTGCTCTGATACCAATCTCTGCGACGACCCTCATTATATCGGTACAGTTATACCAACCCACGTCGGTATAGCGAGCGTCATCATAGTGGGACATTTACCCAACAATGACATTCAGCTGAGATACACGTGAATATAAGAACAGAGTAGCGGAAGTAAAAGAACCACTGTCTTCATTCATTCATCATCCACATTTAACATACATGATTGATAACATTTAAAGAAATAAAAGTCCACATAATTCAAATTTCTGAAAATTAAATACATAAATGTCCACACTTATACATTCTTCCATGATAAAGATAATACAATGTTCAATTTACATACTATGAAAGTCACAAAACGCACAAGTACTCTGGCAACACTCTAATCTCCGCGCTCGGAGTCGGTCTCCAACGTCTCCTCCACAAGTGTCTCGTCACCAACTACACCTGTACGCCGAAGCAAGTAGTGAGTCTAAAAGACTCCGCAAGTATTCTACACATACCGCACATGCACATATCATGGTAGGTTTTACATACACATTCATAAGACACAACATGTAGCATGCTTGACATTAAATTTTACAACCTATCATGGTGAATCTACAATTTAAACACATGGACTATGCTTTCAGATTTGCAGAAATAGAATCACCTATCACATGCTTTCTATTCATTTCTCACATAAAAATCTACCTTCAACCAACTAAGACATGAAAGCCATTAACATACACTTCCGAACATGCATGAAAGGAAACATACCTAACATGGAATCTACACATTCCTACGCATATACATGACCATTTTTCATACTTAAGCTTGTTGTTTTACATGCTTTAGCAACCATAATCTAACACATGAGAGCTACAACAACGATTTAAATCACCACATGTGAACAATCAAGTATGGAAGTTGTTTACATATCCTTATCAATTATCCCTAGCATGAATTCTAGGCATTTTGCATACATAAACATGATCATAACTAGTAAAGCTACTATTCAAGCATGATTTCAGATTGTCATAACATAGATTACAACTCACATCCTCACATTTGGTTTGACATTTTTACACAATTTCAAATTCGCATATTTCACACTTTACACATGCACTTTTACACATTGTTCACATTCACATTTTTCACATGAACACATACACATTTACACATTCACATTTAGTGCCGTGACACATAGTCCAAACCACCAAAGAAGGACACAACACATCACATCACATAGACGCCATCTAGGCAATACAATGGCGACTCTTGGACTGCGCAGACCGGAGAACAAGTCTCCACCCTAACCAGTGGTACTTGTCCACCTCCAGGATTTCCCCCTAATGCCCTTAGGGTCACTACACATTGAACCTTCTCAGGGGGACTTTTCCCTGATACGGTTCCACTGCCCTCTGCGAAGCAGTGTCACATTTGGCACAAGTTACACATTACACATTTTACCGATTTTAACACATAGGTTTACACATGTCATTCTCATTTCATTCACTTTCTCACTCACATGCACACTCCTCTTTTTTTCCTAACATGGCACTACAATTACAGAATCTTAGCACTCAGGAAATTTCACTCATCAGGTCGCTATACACAAAATCAAATCATTTTACAAGGCATGCATTAGTTTCACATTTTTACATGGGAAATTTCATATTGCATCATATGCTGGTCCAAATGACCTGAAATTTTAACCACGGGCTATTTTCGGGTTAGGATCCACATGCAAATTTTCAGAATTTTCTAATTTAAAACGAAATTACAGATAATCTAACATTAATTTCACATGCTATCTACAATTCGATTTAACATGGAATTAAACACAAGCACAGTTTTAACCACTCACTGTCTGAACCCTAACAGGCATGGAGTTACAAATTTATTCCTGAATTTATTGGCCAATATACTATTTACGGAAGATTCATTGTGACTTACGCATGATTTCTATTTCCCAAAACGGAAAATTCGATAAATCATATAAGCATGGAAAATCCAGAAACTCAGAGCATAGACAAGGTTGTACATACATGGTATAACGAAATTAGGGCAACATGATTTTACCACGGATTATCAGGATAATGGTGAGAACATACACATGAACATTCTTCCACATGCTTTTAAATATATAAATAAGTTCTACCATCCACAAAATAAATGTACATTCACATTCCAATCCATCGCATTAGCTAGTATACATAGCATATAAGAGATTACATTATATCCTCAGCGTGAAACATATCGAAATTAATCATATAGATGGGCAGAACAGCATGTTGTTCTGCTCAGTTGAACTTGGCGGCGGTCTCTGGCCGCTAATTCAATGTCAACGGCATAATCGCTGGATGCTAAGCATGATCTTAGCGGCAAGGGATATTGTCGTTAATGTCAGGTCTGTGCAGAACACAGACCCGAGCTCCAAAGATGGGATGAACTTGGGGGTCTAGGACACGAGGGAAAATGTATAAAAATGGTAAAACCATCCTAGACACATACATGAACACTATGGGTAGGGTACTTGCCTTTAGGTACACTCCAAAGGGATCAAAATCTTAGTGAAGCTCTCCTTGGGCTGTCCCAAGAAGCCTCCAAAACACCACTCCTCCGGTTTCTTGAGCAAGCTCCAGAGCAATCCAAGGTCGGGGATGCCTTCCTCGATGATCCAGCAAGCTCCTTGAAGTAGCAGGTGGCCGGATCAAGCTTCAGAAGTTCGAATTTGGGCTGCAAAGAGGAGGGTTTCTCACAGTCCGAAAATAGGGTTTTTCTCTCCTTTCTCTTCTTCCTCTCTTGAAAAGGGACAAAGAGAAGGGTTAGGGTTGTAGAAATGGGTCTTAATATAGAAGAGGGGTTCTCTTGTCCCGCAGGGGTGACAAGATGGCCCTTCAGACCGTTGGGGATAGCTCCCCAATGGTTGGGGTAGCTTGCTCCTGGAATTCTGGGCTCTACAACGCATGCAAGTCAGAGAGGTTGGCGTCCACATCGCTGGATGCTGGAATTAGTGTTGGTGTTCATAGGATTGACGCCGACACCACATCGACGTCATGATATTGACGCCAATCTGGCCTTCGGCCAGAAGTCTAAAACATGCAGAAACCCATGCACATCATGTATATATACATGTAATATCTATATGGTATTGTGCACACACTACCATCAAGCAATACATACATTATTTACACTAATTATACACATGCATGCACTAGTATACTAACTAGTACTCACGTAGATATTTACATACGTGCATACACAACATGAATTATTTACATGCAATACAATAATGCAATAAAATTCGAGGGCCTTACAAAGGGACTCACATCCGCCAAGCTAAGTACACCAAGGAACTCTTAAAGAAGTTTGGATTTGATAATGCCAAGCCACTGTCAACACCTATGAGCACATCAATAAGAATGGACAGTGACAAAGATGGTAAGAATGTAGATCAAAAAATCTACAGAGGTATGATAAGATCTTCACTATACTTAACTACTAGTAGACCTGATATTTTATTTAGTGTATGCATGTGTGCTAGGTATCAGGCAGATCCTAGAGAATCTCATCTAATTTCAGTAAAAAGAATTTTTAGATATTTAGTTAAAACTCATGACTTAGGTCTTTGGTATCCAAAATCATGTGAAATTAACTTAGTAGGATACTATGATGCTGACTACGCTGGATGCAAAATAGATAGAAAACGCACCAGTGGTTGTTGTCACTTCCTTGCAGGATGTTTGATATCATGGTCCTCCAAGAAACAAAATTCAATAGCACTGTCAACAGCTGAAGCTGAGTACGTAGCTGCTGGAAGTTGTTGTACACAACTCCTATGGATCAAGCAACAACTTGAGGATTATGGGCTACACATCAAGACATTCCACTATTATGTGACAACACCAGTGCTATAAATTTAACAAAGAATCTAGTACAGCACTCAAGGACTAAACACATTGAGGTTAGATATCATTTTATTCGTGATCATGTAGCAAATGGGAACATAGATATTTCATTTATTGATACAAACAATCAGTTAGCAAACATCCTCACAAAGGCCTTACTTGAAGAGAGATTTACTTCTCTTAGAAGGGAATTAGATATGTGTAAATTGTGAGAGATGTATCTGTTTAAAACTGAAATATTAATTTCAGAATTTGAAATTTTTTCCCTCCCAAAGATTTGAGCAAAATTCCATTTATTGCTAATCCCTTTAGTTTGTCTTGATGGTTTGTTATTTTATGAGCGTTTATTTCTATCGAACTAGTCAATTTTGTCGCTTTCTGCCATTATGGCGCCCCTAAATTCTAAAAGTCATTCTTTTAACTTTCCCTATATCCCGAATCCATGTGGGAATGATTCATCTCTTATCATTCCCTTTCTCTCTCTCTCATTCACCTGCCTGAGGCGATACCCTAACGACCCTGGCATCGACTCTCTGGGATTTCATGCTTCCAACCACTTCCCGCCAGAAATTTCTTGAGGGCTTCTGTTCTATTCCTTTTTCCAGTCCTCCAGAAACTCTTTCCGTTCAAATCCATGGCCTCTTCTGGTAGTTTCGATAGCATCGGGGGCTACAGAGCCGAATTTCTCACCATCGAGCAGCAAGTAAGGTTTGCGACTATGAAAATCAAGCTATGCGGTCACAAAGCAGTGGATATGCAGATTTGCAGATGAATGGAATGGGGAGCATTGTCGAAGCTTTGGACAGATTGAAGTGGTCGAAGATGGCTACTATCTATGAAGTATGTTTTCCGGACCTGGTAAAAGCATTCTATGTATGTCTGAAGACAGAGGAAGACGGGACCCTGACTTCCATGGTCAAGGGAACCCCGATTAGGGTCGCTCATGACCTATTAGCATCTCTCTTTGGTGTGGGTACCTCCGGACACAGTGGAGTTCACACTGTGAATGTTCAAGAAAAGGGTTTGGGGATAGTTGGTCTGGAGTTCAGATTGAAAGATGACAAGGTTGATGTAAATCAATTGAATGCATTCAATCGCATCTTACACTTTGTAGTTTGTCAGATTGTAGTTCCAGAAGTGAAACCTTTTCAACCTGCACTAGGGCTGATTCAGATTTAATGTTATGGGCCATCAAGAACCAAGAAATCAACACGGCAGAACTCATGATTGAGAAGAGAAGTTTGCAAGCGCTCAGGTATGGGACACCAAAGAGCAAGCTGAATGTGTCTTTATCTTATGCCCATCTCCCGACGAAAATTTTTCAGCGCTATGGTATAAGTACAGTAGGAGATGTGTCTGAGAAGATGGGCCAGGCAATCCGGTCCAGAAATTTAAGGAAAAGTGGTTTTTTAGTTGTCAATGGGGTTTGGACTAAGACTTCTGTGGCTGAGGGTAAAGCCATCACTGGCAAAGCCCAAGAAGTTCAGGAAGCAGCTGGCGCCGTTCTTGCAATTCCAGATGTAGAAGAAATTCAAGCAGCACCTTCTGTGGAAGCTGAACTAGCAGCAGCAGCTTTATCAGTAGCAGAATTGAGGATATCCCTCCTGAGGATATCGAGCCTGTTGGCCATAGTTTGGAGGATACTCCTCCCTCTTCCCGAGTAGCCTCTATACTCAGGGATGTGCTAGACTCAATCCAAAGTACGCAGGGGGAGTCAGAAATTGGTGGTGATTCAGCAGCAAAAACTGTGGCTCCAGGCCACACTGAGGAAATAATCGAAGAGGATGCTCCCATTCAGGGGAGCAAGAAATCATTATTGAAGGAGATCAAATGGAAGATGCTCCTTCTCAGGGGGAGCAATCATCCTAGAAAGATAGAGCACCTTAGGGGGAGCACAATGAAAATTTCTATCATGATCAATTCTCTGAGGAACATGTTGATTATGTGGAGCCCATTGTAAAGGCAAGTACAAAAGGGAAGCGAGTAGCTCATCAAATGTAAGGCCCCCTAATTTCCGTCGTATTATTTGTATTTATGTGTGTATGTTTGTACTTGTGTATGTATGTACATATTTACGTACGCATTAATTAGTATAATTACGTGTGCATGTGTTTATATTAAAATAGATAATGCATGTATTGCATGGTGATAGTATGAATATAATACCGTATATATTGCATGTATATATGCATGGTTTTCTGCATAATTTAGAGTTCTGGCCGAAGGCCCCTTGGCGTCAACCCCTGGCCGTTTAGGTGGTGTCAGCGTCCAGACATGGACGCCAACACTTATCCTGGCATCCAGCGATGTGGACGCCAATTTCTCCGGCCTGCATGCGCAGCAGAGCTGCAAGCTTCTGAAACAAGGTATGGCCACCCATTGGGGGATGTCCCCCAATAGCTCTGAGGGTGTCCTATCACCCTAGTGAGTGGGAGAGAGACTCTCCTACAGGTTAAACCCGAAATGGCCTCTCCCCACTCTTCCGTTCACCCTTGCAGGAGGAGAAAGAGAGGGAAACCCTAGAGAGAAAAACTGTGAGAAAACCCCACCTTGGCACCCAAAAATCCGACCCCTTGGAGGTTGATCCGACCATCTTCCCTGACAAGAAGGAAGCTGGAGCAAAGGAGAAGGCTTCCCCATCGACCCCTTGCTGTGGAGCTCATCCAAGAACCCGGAGGAAGGTGATCTTGGAGGCCTTTCTGCAACTTTCTTGGGACTGCCCAAGGAGGTCTTCACCGAGCCCTAGATCCCTTGGAGGAATTCTTGAAAGGCAAGTGACCTATCCATGGTGTTCCCTTATGAGTCTAGGTCGGTTTTATGATTTTTGAGCATTTTTCCTCGAGTCCTAGACCCTCCCATTCACCCAAGTTTCAGAGCTCGGGTCTGTGTTTCTGCACAGACCTGATTTGACGGCAAGGTCCCTAGACGCCCAGATCATGCTTGGCGTCCATCGACCATGCCGCTGACCCTGAGTCAGCGGCCAGAGACCGCCGCCAAGTTCCTCAGGACAGAACAGTGAACTGTTCTGCCCTTCTTCTACATTAATTTCGATATGGTTTCTGTGATGAGGATATATGGTAAACCTTATACTCTATGTATATTGTTATTTGTGGTGTGTGAATGAATGTGGGGTGTGATGGTGAATGTGGGAAATGGTATCCCTTAAACTTGTGAGCATGACTTATTGAGATTCTTGAAAATTTATGTTTCATGATTAGAATTAGTATGAATACCTTGGTTTTGGTTTGATCATGAAGGTTAGTGTGTCAGTATGTGTGTTTGAAATTTTGGTAAATTATCCATGCTTGTGTAATTTGCTAATAAAAATCCGGTTCGGTAAAATTAAAAGCATGCAAGAATGGTTGTGATGATTAATCTATAGATGTATGCTTTAGGGTAATTTCATATTCTCAAATCATGTATATATATTAGTAGCCTCTTTTTAAATAGTAAGTGGTAAATTACAAGATGTGTTAAACCTCATGTCAAGTTAATTTGTGAGTGGCATGCTAATTAGGTGTTCTATTTACTGTAAATTCCATGTAGCTCAGAAAAATCTGAAAAATTGAGGGTATAATTTTGAACTTGAAAGCAGCATGTGGTTAAAATGTCAGGTCGATTGGACCAGTAGATAAGAAGTTATGTATTTTCATGTGAAATGTAATAATCTACGTGTATGATCGTAATGTGATTAGTTATGGTCTAAAACCAACATGATTAGTGTGTTTACTGTGTGTTAAACTCTTGAAATTCTGTAGTACCATGTTAGGAAAAAAACAGAGATATTCATGAGAGTGAGAAAGTGAGTGTGATGAAAAGTGTAAAATGTAAAACCATGTGTAAAACGGTAAATGCGTAAATGTGTAACTGTGCCAATGTGACACTGCTTCCTTAGAGGGCAGTGGAGCTGTATCAGGGAAAAGTCCCCCTGAGAAAGTTCAGTGTGTTAAGTGACCCTAAGGGCATTAGGGGGAAATCCTGGAGGTGGACAAGTACCACTGGTTAGGGTGGAGACTTGTTCTCCCGGTCTGCGCAGTCCAAGAGTCGCCATTGGAATGCCTAGATGGCGTCTATGTGTAATGTGATGTGTATATGTCCTTCTTTGGTGGTATGGACTATGTGTAACGGCACCTAAAATGTGTAATGTGAAATGTGTAATGTGTATGTGTCCATGTGTAAATGTGTAAGTGACAATGTGAATGTGTGTGTGTAAAGTGAACCGTGTGAAAGAGGAAAATTGTGTAAAGAAAATGTGAAACTAAAGATGTGAAAATGTGTTATTGGAAACCATGTGAGACAAATCTGAAATCATGTGAAATCAGTGAATTTATGTTATTATCATCATGTTATTATGTGCAAAGATGTTATAATTCATGTTAGGGATAATTGGTGAAAACGGGCAAAAGATAGCATGATTGTTTGATCACATGATATGTTTTATGCATTATTGTAGCTCTCATGCATAGGTTTTCAGCCATGAAACCACATGAAATCTGCAACCTAAAGCATGTGAAAAGGTTCATGTATGTGTTTAAAAATATGTAGAATCCATGCTAGTTGTGTTCCCCTTTCATGTATGTAAAATGGTCATGATGGTAGCTCTCATGTCTTAGTTCTTTAAAGATTAAAGTTCATGAGTAAATTGAGTAGAGAGCATGTGATAGGTGAATTTTATTCTTAGAAATCTGAAAGCATGATCCATGTAAAAAAAATTGTAGAACGTTCATGATAGGTTGAAACTTCGAATGGACTAGCATGCCATGTGTTGCAAATTGTAAATGTGCATGTAGAACCACTAGGACTTGTAAGTGTATATCATGAGTAGTGTTGCTTGCTGAGTCCTTGGACTCACTCCTTGCTTCGGCGTACATGTGTAGTTGGTGACGTGGCACCTTTGGAGGAGGCAGCAGAGACGGACTCCGAGCGCGGAGACTAGCTAGTTTTTGGAGTTCTTTGAGATTTGTGTATTTCATAAGTATGTACTTTGAACATTGTATTAGAAGTATTATGAAAAGGATGTAAAAGTGTGGAGATTTGTATTTAATTTCAGCAATTTAAATTATGTGGACATTTAGTTCTTTTATGTCAATTGTGAATTGCATGTATGTTTAATGTGGATGATGAATGAATGGAGACTGTTGTCTTTTACTTCCGCTACTCTGTTGTATATTCGCGTGTATCTCAGATGTATGTATCGTTTGGGTAAATGTCCCAGTGTGAGGACTCTCGCTATACCGACGTGGGTTGGTATAGCCATACCGGTGTAATGAGGGCCGTCACATCAAAAGTCAAGAAGAAGCATCAGAAAGTCAGTTTGAAGCCTGTCATCAAAAGATTGGTTGAGTAAGGCAAAGCCATCTCATCTATGAAATCAGATATTCAGTCCATCTCTATCAGCCAAACATCTGTATCAAATGAACTTCGAACCTTGTCCACTGAAGTTCATAACTTGAGAGATGATTTCAGAATGTTCAAGCAATTATGCAGATGGATGAAAAGTGAGTTTGACAGTGTCAAGAAGCTCATCTCTTCAAGGGATCAATCCACCTCTGCCCCTCCAGATCTCTCTCATGCTGAACCTGTTAGTAATGTAGGGCCATCAGGGCCAAGGACAGCAGAAGTAAATGCAGAGGCATCATCAGAATCATCCGGACCACAAAAATGATGAGAATATAATACCTGCAGTGGAATCTTGTGGTGTTGAGAAGCTGCCCATGAGTCGTCATCTCTTGCAACGCCAGACCCTCCCATACCACCTTCTTCTTCCACAGCCCCTCCAGCTCCACCTACCTTCAAACAACCTGCACTAAGAACCATCTCCTCTCCAGCACCTTTTCCTTCTGAACCTTATTCATCTCCTATCATGCCCTCTACCATTTCTACATCCATTTCTCTCGTTCCTCCAGTTGTTATTGATCCTCCAGTGTCTTCATCAGCTGGAGCCTCTTCTTCATCTAATCCCTCATCAGCAGGTCCGTCCACTAATCTCTCTCCCAAATCCTTCCTTTATCCTCTTATTCCACCTACATCTATTACAATTACTCCAACTGATCCAAGACTTGCCAGTGTTTTTCAAAATAAATTTGAGGATGAGTTGTAACGAACCACCCTCATCTTAATCCTGGCAGTTGCTTCACATGTTCACAAGACTGATTCTTCTAGTCCTGTTTCTAAAAAGAGGAAAATTTCAAAGACTCTTGCTCTTTCCTCTGAACCCTTGTTTCCTCCGCTTTGGTAATCCCTCACTGTTGAAAATCGAAGGAGACCAATTTACTGTGAATATCTTCAAAAATGTGTTCTCGCCAGCCTATTTGGCATTCCTTTTCTTAATCTTACTGATCACCTTAACATTATACTTCCCTACTGCCACCTCTCCAAAGCTGACCAACACAAAATCTTCTAATTGGCTGAATGCAAGACTGAAGATCAATGGGCCAAAGGGCATAAGACTCTCTACAGCAAGTATCTTCATGCCAGATCAGACAGCACCTCTCGACAGGATCATCCTCTCACCCTCTCTGAATGGTTTATAAATCATCATCAAGCACTTTGCGGCCCTTTCATTCTCAAAGAAATCAGAATCACCAAGTGCTTCCAGCTTTACAATGATTTCTAGTATTCACATAAGCTACCTGAAGTTCAGTTTGGCCATTCCATGGGGCTCTTGCTATTCTTCGAACTGAAAGTCCAATTAATTGCCCCTTCCTTGTGGACTTAACCACTCTGCAGATCCCTAAACTAGTATTTCTTCCGAAGTTACACTCCTTGGCCTTGGATTCCTCTATTGGCTCTCATCCCTTTGAAAGATTTGCCAGAGTCATGGGGAGAATCTCAGCTAAGCAAGGTCGCCTTCCCTCCTTTCAAAGATTTATCTTTCGAGAATAGCATCAGGGCCACATATCTTCTGCAGTACTTGCTCCCTTGATGTCTAAATGTGAAAGGCTCTCTCCCACTGATTGGGAGAGGTACTACAATCAATCTGCTCTCCAGTTGGAATCCTTGAACAGCTCATTGTTCTGAGCAGGCAATCCACTTCTCTCTGCTGAAGCTTTTCTGGACTTGAATTCCATCAATCCAGTTCAGGAACTGTTTGTGCAATGGGCTGCGCAATACTCCGCTTTTATTTCCTTAAAGAAATACCTGAAGGATCATCAGTTCTTCTATCCTCTTACCATTGCTCACTTTCTTCAGCGTGCCAACTTTGGGAAGTCAAGCCATTTTTGGTTCACCCTTGATAAGAATCAGTATGCCCATTTCTTAGAACATCAGCGGCAGCTTTACATTGAGCGCATGTGTCCTGAGATGGGTGCATCCTTCTCTATAGAGTCTGGCATCTTCCAACAACTTTTTGAAGAACAGGAGATCAAGGCTTGGGAACTTATTTCCCGGCATGCCTCTCTTCTTTCTTCAAATTTCTATCTCCCTGTACCCCCTCAAGTTTAATCCAATATAGTTTTTGTGCTCTCTCATTTATCTCTTCTCTTTTTCTGTGTCTCAAGAGTTTAAATCTGTTTGCTTAAATGACAAAAAGGGGGAGAAATATTGCATTTTTGAAATACATTTTTAGAACATTCATCATGTTATTTCCTCAATTATACTTAGCATTATTTTAGATAATGTGTGCTTATTGTTAAGTTTTGTCATCACCAAAAAGGGGGAGATTGATGATCAGTCTACCTCCTTGCAATTTAAATTAATTACATATCTATTTTGGTGATTAACACATTTTCTATGAGGTCTAAGCACAAGAAATAAACCAAGGAAAACAAGCCAATCAAGTAAGTATTCATCTCCTACAACAATGTGAACTCACAACATCAATATTTGTCTAAGTACACATCGGTTTCCACTAAGTAATCGCAAGGATTTGCCCTCACATCGATTCTTTAAGTGGTCCATAACGATTCCTTTAGTGATCGTAACAATTTGCTCTCGTAACGATTCCTTTAGTCATCGTAACGATTCACTCTTATAACGATTCCTTTAGTCATCATAACGATTCCTTTAGTCATCGTAACGATTCGCTCTTTTAACGATTCCATTAGTCATCGTAACGATTTGCTCTCGTAACGATTCCTTTAGTCATCGTAACGATTCGCTCTTGTAACGATTCCTTTAGTCATCGTAATGATTCCTTTAGTCATCATAACGATTTGCTCTCGTAACGATTCCTTTAGTCATCGTAACGATTCATTTCGTCATCGTAATGATTCGCTCTTGTAATGATTCCTTTAGTCATCGTAACGATTCCTTTAGTCGTCGTAACAATTCGCTGTTGTAACGATTCCTTTAGTCGTCATAACGATTTGTACAATGATTTGTACATCGATTTGCTTATAACATCATAACAATTTGTACATCGACTTGCTTATAACATCATAACAATTTGTACATCGATTTGCTTATAACGTCATAATGATTTGTACATCGATTTGCTTATAACGTCATAACGATTTGTACATCAATTTGCTTATAACATCATAACGACTTGAACATTGATTTGTTTATGACTCTATAATGATTTGATTATAACGACTTGTTGATAACGATTTGCTTATAGAATCATAACGATTCACTTAAGCCAAATGTAACGACTTGATATTTGACTCACTTTTGACTGCATTGATAAGTCAAAGCTTTCTCGCACATCTCTCTAACGTCTGTGCATTATTACTCTGAACGTATCTCTATATTGATGCAGAAAATATCTTCTTTTCTCGTGCTTATTCTGCAAACATCTTTCTGGAAGAACAGAATGAAATTTCCACTTCTGTATAAACTCAATCTAACGTTTGACTGACAACAAGAGACAACTTAGCTGTCTATTGTTTAGCATTTAATGTATGCAGGTTTCTGACAACATTCGTCATACAACATTGGACAAAATAGAAGCCAAAGGATACTATAGAGGATCCTATCTCTTTGTGTGCACAAATGGGTAAATGACTTCTGAATGGAAGCTTCTACAGTACCATGCAGTCTAATGTACACTTATGCATAGAGACAACGGACACTCCAACGTTCAAATTTCAAATGTCGATATATATAGAAGAATGAAGTTCGACAATGACATAGTGTCAGAAAATAACAATCTACAACGCCTTCAACCTTCGGCAAGCCATTCTTAGAGCCAAGCACAAACTCTCATTAGTTTTAGCTCTTGCTCTCGGTGCTAAGTTCAAATCTGTGTGAGAGCCTTTCGGTCTGAGAAGAGTCCTTGATTGTAGATCTCATCTTCTTCTCAGTCCTTGCTTTAGATTAAGCAGTGTTCTATAAGCTTGATCTAGGGGCATCATCTCTTGATCACTATTTCTAGAGTTGTTCCCTTCTGTGATGAAGGAAGACCTGGTGGGATCCAGGGTGTGTCTTTCCCTTCATGTTGAAGGAGGACCTAGTGTGGTATCCAGGGGGTTGTAATTCCCTTCGGGTTGAAGGAAGACCAGCTATGCCTGGGTGTAAGGGTCCTTAAGGGGGACTGTACTCTTGTTAGTGAAATCCTGAGATTTTGCTTAGGGACTGGACGTAGGACTCCTAATGAGAGGAGATCCGAACCAGGATAATTCTCTGTCTCGTGAGATTGCTTTTGTGCGTTTGATCTTTCAATTCACTAACACTAACTATCTGCAAAGTGTGTTTTGTGTGACTATTTTGTGAACAGGTTTTGAGTCTTAAATAATAATTAAGAATCCCGTTCACCCCCCCTCTGGGTTTGCTAGCTGGGCAACAAAGCCTTCAAGCATCTAAGTGGTACCTGGATAGTAGGTGCCCAAGGCACATGTCCGGCAATAGGAAGTTATTCTCCCACCTCAAGGATGAAGAAGGTACAGTGACCTACGATGACAATGGAAAAGGTACAGTGATAGGCAGTGGTGCTATAAAAAGTCAAGGTAGAATTCTCATAGATGATGTCCTATGTGTGAAAGGACTGAAGCACAACCTAACCAATATTAGTCAGTTATGTGATAAAGGGCATCAAATTAAGTTTCAAGAGACTAAGTGCAGTATCATAAAAGATGGTGAAGTTGTATTTGAAGCCAGCAGGGAAAAGAACGTATATGTGCTTCATTTAGAAGAATTAAAGGATCAGGATGTGTGCCTTGTAGTAAATAAAGATCAATCAGCAGAACTATGGCATAGAAGATTAGGCCATTGTAGCTTGGATGGAATCAGAAAACTAATCAAGAGAAATCTAGTGGAAGGTCTGCCCAAAGTAAGCACGAGAATAGAAGGCGTCTGTGAACCTTGTGCAAAAGGAAAGCACACTAAATCATCCTTCAAGTCAAAGATAGTGGTAACAACCTCAAAACCATTGGAATTACTACATATAAACCTATTTGGGCCAATGAGAACTACAAGTCTTAGAGGAAGAATTTGGTTTCGTGATTGTAGATGACTATTCTAGATTCTCATGGGTATCTTTTTTGAAGCACAAAGATGACACTTTTTATAGCTTTGTTAAGTTTATTAAGAATGTCCAGAAGTATAAGAAGTTCAACATTGTTAGCATTCGATCGGATCATGGAGGAGAGTTTCAAAATGAAGGATTCGCTGAGTTCTGTGATGATCAAGGGATAGAGCACAATTTCTCAGCACCAAGGACACCACAGCAAAATGGAGTTGCTGAGAGAAAGAATAGAACTCTATTGGATATGGCCAAAACTATGCTATCGGAATATAACCTACCAAGATACTTCTGGGCCGAAGCCATTAACACTGCCTGCTACATAATTAACAGAGTAATGATCAGACCAATCTTGAAGAAGACAGCATACGAGTTACTCAAGCAGAATAAACCAAAGATCAATCACTTCAGAACCTTCGAATGTCCTTGCTTCATTCACAATAACGGAAAAAGGGATATTGGTAAGCTAGACTCCAAATCTGATGAAGGTATATTTATGAGGTATGCTTCTAAACCTACAGGCTATAGAGTATTCAATAAACAAACTTTATTAATTGAGCAAACTGTGCATATTATTTTTGATGAGACTAACCCTTCCTTGAGAAAGGAAGTAGATAGTGATAATGATGCTGCAGATAATTTGTCCAAAAATTAAAAGATACATGTATCAATGATAAAGAAGATCCACCATTGGAAGAATTGCAACAAAGGGAGATATCTCATGATGATCTTTCAAAGGAATGGAGATACAAAAAGGATCACCCGTTGGATAACATCATTGGAGATCCATCAGTTGGGGTAAGAACGAGAGGTAATGTAGTTCTCTATGATTATTTAGCTTTTGTATCTCAAATAGAGCCTAAGACAGTCAATGAAGCACTGATTGATGAATCTTGGATATTAGCCATGGAAGATGAACTTAATCAGTTCAAGAGAAACCAAGTGTTGTCCCTTGTTCTGAGACCATCAGATCATCCTGTTATTAGCACAAAATGGTTGTTGAGGAACAAATTGGATGAAGCTGGTGTGATCACAAGAAATAAGGCCAGACTGGTAGCTCAAGGCTATTCCTAAGAGGAAGGCATAGATTTCGATGAAACATATGCACCAATAGCTAGACTTGAGGCAATTAGAATTTTACTTGCTTACGCATCAGAATTAGATTTAAAGCTCTTTCAAATGGATGTAAAATCTGCCTTTTTAAAAGGTTTTATAAAGGGGGAAGTGTATGTAGAACAACCTCCTGGTTTTGATGATATCGATTTTCCAAATCATGTTTTTAAGTTGCATAAAGCCTTTTATGGTTTAAAGCAAGCACCAAGAGCTTGGTATGAAAGGCTCAGTGCATTCTAATTAAACCATGGTTTCACTAGAGGAAAAGTAGATAGCACATTATTTATTAAAATAAAAGTCAAAAATATATTACTTGTTCAAATTTATGTAGATGATATAATATTTGGTTCTACTAATGAATCTCTTTGCAAGAATTTTGAAAAGCTCATGCAGGGAGAATTTGAAATGAGCATGATGGGGGAACTCAACTATTTCCTCAAATTGCAAGTCAAGCAAGGAAAAAAGGCTCACATATTTGTCAAGCTAAGTACACCAAAGAACTACTAAAGAAATTTGGTTTTGAAAACGCCAAGCCACTGTCAACACCAATGAACACATCTACAAGGCTAAACAGTGACAAGGAAGGTAAGAAAGTGGACCAAAAGCTCTACTGAGGTATGATAGGTTCATTACTCTATTTAACTGCCAGTAGACCTGATATATTATTTAGTGTATGCATGTGTGCTAGGTATCAGGCAGATCCTAAGGAATCTCATCTAATTAGTGTCAAAAGGATTTTTAGATATTTAGCTAGAACTCATGATCTATGGTTGTGGTATCCAAAATCATGTGAAATAAATTTAGTAGGATATTTTGATGCTGACTACGCTGGATGCAAAATAGATAGAAATAGAAAAAACACCCGTGGATGTTGTCAATTTCTTGCAGGATGTCTAATTTCATGGTCCTCAAAGAAACAAAATTCAATAGCACTGTCAACAGCTAAAGCTGAGTACGTGGCTGCTGGAAGCTGTTGTACAAAACTCCTATGGATTAAGCAGCAATTTGAGGATTATGGACTCCACATCAAGACAATTCCCCTGCTGTGCGACAACACCAGTGCAATAAATCTCACCAAAAATCCAGTTCAGCACTCAAGGACAAAGCATATAGAGGTTAGATACCATTTTATTCGAGATCATGTAGCAAATGGTAATATAAACATTTCTTTTATAAATACTCAAAATCAGTTAGCAGATATCTTTACAAAGGCCTTACCTGAAGAGATATTTACTTCTCTTATAAGGGAATTAGGTATGTGTAATTTGTGATAGATTTATTTGTATATAGCTGAAATAACAATTATTCTCTCCTCTGGATTAAGTAAAACTCTTTATTTATTTGTTCGCAACTAGCTTTGATGATTCTTTATTAAAAAAAAAAACTTTGTCTATCTCGAAATCATTCTATTTTGTCGTTTTGTGCATTTATTGCTGCATCTCCTCAAAAGTGACTTTATGCCTATCTCTAAAATCCCGAAATCTGTGTCATAACGATTCACCTCCCGCTCTCATCTCGTTCGACTTGCCTGGAACGACAACCCTATCGTCCCCGACATCAACTCTGTATGATTTCAAAGCATCCATCCCTTCCCACAAAAGATTTCTTGAGGGCTTTTGCTCCAATCCTCTTCTCGATCTTCCAAAACCCTCCCCTGTTCAATTCCATGGCTGTTTCTGGAGTTTCCGGCACCATCGGGGGCTATGGTGCTGCGTTCCTCACAGCAGAGTAGCAAGAAAGATTTGCAACTGTGAAGGCGATGCTTTGCGGCAACAAGGCAGTGAATGTGGCTGATTTGGAAAAGAATGGAATGCACAATGTAGTGGCAGCTATCTAGAGGATGAAATGGTCAAAGATGGTAACTATTTCTGAAGTAAGTTATCCAGATCTTGTGAAAGCCTTCCATGTGTGCTTGAAATCTGAAGAAGTTAGATCCTTGACCTCCTCCGTCAAGGGCACCCCTATTCGCATTACATATGATTTTATGGCAAGTTTGTTTAGAGTGTCTATGCCAGTCACAGTGGGGTAAACACAATAGACATTCACACTAAGGCTTGGGGATTATTGGTCTTGAGTACAAGTTGTAGGACGGTAAAATCAACATCAACTAGTTAAATGCTTTCAATCGAATTCTTCATTTCATGGTTTGTCAGATTCTATTTCCCATAAGTGCTACCTACTCCTCATGTCCAAAAGTAGACTCGGATATGATGTTCTGGGTGATTCAGAACCAAGAAATCAACTTGGCCGAAGTCATTATTGAGAGGATGAAACTTGCATCGGCTGTAATATGGGACAAAAAGAACAAGCTCAAGGTGTCCCTTCCTTATGCTCATCTCTTGACAAAGATTTTCCAGCACTATAACATAACTCTGAATGGTGAAGTATTCAAAAAAATGGGGCAGTTCATCAGAGGTAGGAATTTAAAGAAAAGTGGATTCTCCTTGGTTGCTGGAGTTTGGACCAAAACCTCAGTAGCAGAGGGCGAGGCCATTATTGCAGAAGCCCAAGAAGTCCAAGAAGAGACATCTCATGTAGAAGCAACAGCAGCGCCTCCAGCAGCAGTTCAGCAAGAAGCTGTCAGGGCAGAGATTCCAGAGGTCCAAGAAGAGCATGCAGCAGCAGCAGAGATTAGTGTTGAATTTTAGGCAGCCAGTGAAAGCAGAATTGAGGATATTGCTCTAGAATACATTAAGCTCGTTGGGCAGGTTGAAGAGGTTGTCACCCCCACCTCAATGGTAGCATCAGTCCTTCGAGGTGTGCTGGACTCTATCACCAGCACTCAGGGGGAGCCCGAAAAATGGGTGCTGATCAAGTTGTAGAGGTTGTGGCATCAGGCCACAATGCGGATATCTTCATGGAGGATGCTCCCAGTCAGGGGGAGCATGTTGCTGAGAAGGAAGCAGAGCTTCAAGGGGAGCACACTGCAAACCCCCTAGTTGTTCAATTTCAAGAAGGTGTCATGAAGAGCACGTCTGATGAAGAAAATGTGGAGCCTGTTGCTAGGGCAAGTGAAAAAGGGAAAGAGGTAGCTCCTGAGATCCATCTCCTCACCAGGAAGCCACATCAGAGGCTGAAGAAGGAGAAGAAATTGAAGGTCAATATGAAGCCCATCATTGACAGACTGGATGAACAAGGTAAAATTCTTTACTCTGTGCAATCTGATATTGCCTCCATATCTATAAGCCAGAGCACTGCCGCTAAGGAAATGGGCATGGTCAGAAATGCCGTTAGATGGGTGAGAAGTGAGCTGAGTAGCATAAAGGATTCAATAGACACTCTCTCACATCTGTTAAGGGCACAATCCCCTCCTGCCCCCTCGGCTCCCATTTCATCAGTTCCACAGGAATCAGGGCCAAATATTGAGGAAGTTCGGCCAGTAGGGCCATCTGCTGATGTGAAGTCTTGGCCATCAGGGCCAGAGGTTGTTGAGTCTCCAAAGCAATCATTGGATGTGCAGTCAGGGCCACCAGGGCCAATCTTGGATGAGTTAGGGCCATCAGCGCAAGTGGAAAGTCAGGCCAAGTTTGTAAGAGAAGAAGTTTTTGTTTCAAAGGTTGTGACCCCAGTACCACCATCTTCTCCTACTCAAACTCCAACCCCTCCTTCTCCATCATCTTCATCCACCGCTCCTCCAGCACCTGCCACTTTCAAACAACCCCTTCCTAAACACATCTCATCACCAACTCCATTTCCAACCACTTCTACATTTTCTCCAGTCACCACCACAATTACTCCTCCTCCTTCTTCTGAGGTTCCTCCAGCATCATCTTCAGCTGGAGCTTCCTCCTCTGGTCCTTCTTTAGCTGGACCATCCACTATACCTCCTCCAACTCCTCAGTCATTTCTTCATCCTACTACTCCTCCCTCCTTCATCACCTATATTCCTTAGCGTGCTCAACTTGAAGGTCCTTTCCTTGAGAAATTTGAAATTGAGTTTGAAGTAGCCATTCTTTTCTAAGTTCTGGAAGTTGGCACTCATGTCCACAGGACTGGATCTTCTAGTCCTGCCCCCAAAAAGAGAAAAATATCCAACACTCTTGCTGCTTCTTCTCATCCTAAGTTCCCTCCTCTTCGGTTCTCCCTCGTGGTTGATCATCGAAGGAAATCCATCTATTCTGAATATCTTAAAAAATGTACATTTGCCATCATGGTTGGTCTTCCTTATCTAAATGTAACCGACCATCTTAATATTGTTCTTCCTTACTGCCACATCTCTAAAGCTGATCTGTCCAAAATCTTCCAAACGGCTGAATCCAAAAATGAAGATCAGTGGGCCAAGGGTCACAAGTCCTTGTACAGAAAATTCATGCTTGCCAAGTCTGATCGGTTCCCTCCTAGGGATCATCCACTCACTCTCTCCGAGTCGCTTGAAATTCATCACAAGAATACCTGGGCGCCCTTTATCCAAAAAGAAATTAAACTCATTCAGTATTACCAGCTCTTCAGTGACTACTGCTACCTCAACAACATGCCAGAAATCCAGTTGGGTCAATTTAGGGGAGCTATTGATCTGCTCAAGGTTGAAAGCCCAGTAACTACTCCTTCAAAGTAGACTTTGCTACCTTGCAGATCCTTGAAATTGTGTTCCTTCCCAAGTTACATTCCTTGGTCATGGATTCTTCAGTGGGCCCTATTATTTTTGATCGATTTGCCAAGGTTATAGGTCGGATGTTAGCTCAGCAAGGTCATCTTCCTTCCTTTCAGTGGTTCCTTTTTCGAGAGTACCATCGGGGCAATATGAATTCT
This sequence comes from Colocasia esculenta, assembly GCA_014218235.1. Classification (NCBI taxonomy): domain Eukaryota; kingdom Viridiplantae; phylum Streptophyta; class Magnoliopsida; order Alismatales; family Araceae; genus Colocasia; species Colocasia esculenta. Next base: position 89,627,911 of record CM024756.1, on the reverse strand, counting down.
GATGTTCTTGCCCCTCTCTTATTTGAATGTGAACGGCTTTCTCCCACTGATTGGGAAAAGCATTACAATCACTCTGCTCTTTAATTGGAACATCTGAACAGCTCTCTAGTCCACTCTGGAAAGACTCGGTTGACGGCTGAAGCGTTTCTTGATCTCAACTCCATTCACCTTGTTCAAGAGCCATTTGTCACCTGGGCAGAACGCTACAAGATCTTCATGCTACTGAAGAAAGAACTGAAGGAAAACCAACTCTTCTACCCATTCTCTATTGACCAATTCCTTCGGTATGCTAGTTTTGGCTCCTTCATCAGCTACAAACTCTCTCTTGGCATGGATGCCTATGGTCACATTGTAGAAACTCAGCGGCAACTTCACATCAAAATGATGGCTCCTGCTATGGGACCTTCCTGCTCTATCACTTTTGGAGCATTTCAAACCTATTTTGAAGAGCAGGAAAGCAAGGCATTGCCAATGATAACCCGCCATGCCTCTCTCTTGTCTCTTGCCTTCTATCTTCCTGTACCCTCTAAGGAATCATATCAATTTTATTTTGACTCCCATTTATCATTCTTCTCTTCATTGTCTCATTATGGTATCTTTTTGCTTAATGACAAAAGGAGGAGAAAAATAACTATTCTGAAATACATCTCTCAAATTCTTAAATTTATTCCGTAAAATTATTTAAGATTTATTTCAGAACCTTTTATGCATATATCATGTTTTGTCATCACCAAAAAGAGGGAGATTGATGATCAATTCATCCCCATATAATTTCATGAATTATATATATATATATATCTATTTTGTGATTAACAAAACTTCAATAAAGTGTCATCTAACAAGTTTTCATGAAGCTTAGGCATAGGAGGTAAATCAGGAGAAATAAAGAAAATATGTAAGTATTTCTTACTCTGTAGCATTTAATGTACAGAGCAGGAAATTTCTTTAAGTACACATCGACTTCCTATGTGTCATAACGATTTCCACTTCTATCGATTTCATTTTCACAAGGATTTAATAAAGTATCATACTGATTTTGGTTTTATAACAATTTCATAAGTGTTGCATTGATCTTAATCTCACAATGTTTGCTAAGTGAGCATAACGATTTTGTTCTCATAATGATTCGCTAAGTGAGCATAATGATTTCGATCTCACAACGATTCGCTAAGTGAGCATAACGATTTCGATCTCACAACGATTCGCTAAGTGACAACAACGATTTGCTCTCACAATGATTTGTTAAATGAGAACAATGATTTGCTTTCACATCGATTCGATAAGTTACATAACGACTTGGTCGCCGTAACGATTTGATAAGTTACATAACGACTTGGTCGCCATAACGATTTGATAAGTTACATAACGACTTGGTCGCCGTAACGATTCGATAAGTTACACAACGACTTGGTCCCCGTAACGATTTGATAAGTTACACAACGATTTGATTGCCGTAATGATTCGATATAGCAAGCAACGATTTGATCACTACATCGACTTGATAAGTGAAACAACGATTTTCTCGCAACGATTTGGTTATAATGATTTGATCACAACGACTTGCTTATAACAACTTATTTATACTCTCATAACGATTTGTCTCTACAACGATTTGATTATGATTGTATAACAACTTGTGCTCACATCGATTTGTTTATGGATGAATAACGATTTACCTGAACAACGACTTATTCACTCAAAAATTTCATAAGTCTTACTCATAACGATTTCATGGACTACAACGACTTGACATTCAAACATGTCTTAAATATTTTTGAAAGTCAAAGTCCTCCCACATGTTTCTCTAATATCCATGCATTTAATGCTACTGTACATTTCACTGCAATGCATATATGAATATCTTCTACTCTCATGCGTATATAAGAAACACCTTTACAAAAAAGCAGAATGATGTTTCTATTTTAGTGAAAAGTCTGACTACATGAATTCTACCATTGACTGACCACAGAAGATAGCATAGCTGTCTATAGTGTGGTATTTATTGTGTGTAGGTCTCTGACAGCACATCACAATACAACGTTGGACAAAGTGGAAGCTACAGGATATCGAGAAGGATCTTCTCCTTGCGTGCATGGAACATAAAGGACTGTTGACTGCAACATACCCGTTGAAGAATAAGAAGAACCATGCAGTCTTACGTTCACTAAAGCCTACAGACAACGGTCATCTAAATGGCTAATTCAGCAAGAGAAGATATATATACAAGATTGAAGACTCCTGGAAAAATAACATTTGAAGTGTTCAAAATCTCAACGAAAAATCTGGAAGTGATAGAGTCTTAGCAAAAAGAGCTTCTTGCCTTTCACTCCAACCATATAGCTCTTGCACTCTAGTGCTTCATTGTTGTTAGTTTTGGAGAGCCCTTGCGATCTGAGAGATTTCATGATTGTAGATCTTTCTCTCTCAGTCACTGCCTCAGATCAAGCGTTTGCTGTAAACTTAGTCTAGGGGCATTTAGCCTTCTTTCTCATCCTTCTATAGAAGTTCCTCTTTTGGTAGTAAAGAGAAGACCTGTTGAAAACAGGTGGTTATATTCCATTCGTGTTGAAGGAAGACCTAGATTCTAGGGTGTTGTATACCTCTTCGGGTTGTGAAAAGAAGGCCAGCTGCGGCTAGATGTGTAAGTGTCCTTGAGGGGGACTATATCCTTGGGTAGTGAAATCCTGAGTTGTTGCTCAAGGACTAGACATAGGACTCCTTTGGAGAGGAGGTCCGAACTAGGATAAAATCCTTGTGTTGTGTAATTGCTTGTTTGCGTCCATTATCTTCTTTATCTCTAACACTGCGAGTCGAACGTAGTGTTTTGTGTTGAACATTTTTATTAATAGGTTTAGATAATCGAATTTTAAGAATCTCATTCACCCCCCCCCCCCTCTCTGGGCTTGCTAGCTGGGCAACAGTCCTAGGCTCTATTTGAGAAACAAATGCAGTAAAGTCACATGGAATGGTCATACCTCTTGTTCTTACTTTGTCTTGAGGATCACCTATAATATTTTCTTTTGGATGGTCTTTGTGATACCTAAATCTTCTAGGTAGTCCTTCTGTGTTTCTTCATGTTGTTGAAGTTGCTCTAGTGGAGGATCACCTTTATCTTCTTCTTTTTATTCAAGTGAAGCTTGTTCCAGATCCCTGCACAATTCTTTAGCAATATCTTCTTCTTCTATTTTCTTAATAGAAAGGTTAGTTTCATCAAATAAAATATGAACAGATTGCTCTATAGTTATAGTTCTTCTATTAAACACTTTAGAACCTCTAGGTTTTGAAGTGTATCTTAACAGGAAACCTTCATCGCTTTTAGAATCTAATTTACCTAGATTATCTTTGCCATTATTTAAAATAAAGCACTTACAACCAAAGGGTCAAAGATGACTGATGTTTGGCTTCTTTTCCTTGTAGAGTTCATAAGGTGTCTTCTTCAAGATAGGTCAGATCATACATCGGTTGACAATGTAGTAGGCTGTGTTGACTACTTCTGCCCAGAAGTACTTTGGTAGATTATATTCTATAAGCATTGTCCTTCCCATGTCCAGCAATGTTCTGTTCTTTCTTTCTGCTACTCCATTCTGTTGCAGTGTTCTTGGTGCAGAGAAGTTGTGTTCAATGCCATTTTCTTCATAGAATTTGACAAATTCTTCATTCTTCAATTCTCCACCATGATTAAATCAAATGCTAACTATTTGAAATTTCTGGTTCTTCTGTACTAACTTGCTAAACTTCAATAAAGTTGAGAATGTTTTTGATTTGGCTTCTAAAAATGATACTCAAGTGTACCTTGCAAAATCATCCACAATTACATAGCCATAAACCTTTCCTCCAAGACGGACTATTCTTATTAGTCCAAATAGGTCCATCTGAATGAGTTCCAAAGGTTTGGAAGTTGTTACAACGGTTTTGGACTAAAATGAAGTGTTGGTCGGCTTTCCTTTTGCACATGCTATACAAATTCCATATATCTTTAACTTTAGTTTAGGAAGACCTTCAACCAGATAATGCTTGATTAGTTTCTTGATCACTGAAGTCCTAGCATGTCCTATTCTTCGATGCCATAGATCAGTTTCTTCATTCTGTGTGGTTGCAAGACATAGATTGACTTATTTTAATTCTGCTAACTGTAAAGTGTAAAGATTTTGACTCTTTGAACTTCAAACATTGTTTTTCCATCCTTTTGTATTATACACTTATCATTCTGAAAATTGACTAAGTGATTCTTCTCATAAAGTTGACTGATGCTAATCAGATTATGCTTTAGACCTTCTACATACATAACATCTTCATTCAAATTTTTTCTTTTGATCCTATGCTTCAACATCCTAGAACTTTTCCTTTTCCATTATCTCCATAGGTAACTTGACCAACTTCATCTCTAAAGCTTGTAAATAGTTTTCTGTCACCTGTCATATGCCTTGAGCACTCACTATCCAAATACCATTTAGATCCTCTTAGGCAACCCTGCAAACAGAACTATGTTTTAATTTTTGGTACCCAAATTTTCTTGGGTCCTTGATGGTTAGTCTTTGGAATCCAGTGCAAATGTCTAGTTGTGCAAGTGCTGATTATGTGTCCTAATTTATTACTGTGAGTACAGCACAAGTCATATGCATTCTTGGTATGTGTAGTTTTACTTGATTTCTGTTTTTGTCTATAGACATATTGATTAACTATTATGGGATTTTTAATTTCCTTTTCTTTCACAAATTTTGGAGTTGGATATTTTTTAGGATAGATGATTTTCTCCTCATCTGATAGAGGTGCATATCCTACTCCATATTTCCTTTTGCCTGTTCTAGCACCTTTTAACTTTACAAATAGAGATGTTTTACATTTAGCAATTTTATCTAAGGTAGCTCATAGATAGTCATTTTCTTCTTTTAATTTTTCTTCATCTTTCAATTCTTTTAGTGTAACGTAGCATGTTTTCTTGGATCTTCGTGGATCATTGTTTAATGATAGTTCGGATCCACGTTTACTAGTTTTGGTGTGGTGCTCATGACCAATGTGGGGTCATTGGGACTTGGTTGAGGTTTATGTGCGTTGTGTGGGGCTTAGTGGGCCGGCAGGTTAAGTCCATAGTGCCTGTTGGTTCACTGGATGTGAACGTGACGGGGGTGTAGGTCGCGTTCTGAACACGACAGCAGTGGGGGTTGCATTCTGGTTGCCGCTGTTTTGGGTCGACGTCTGCATGTGCGCCGCGTGACGCACGCTAGGGTGGCATGCTGACGTCAAGAGTGGGAAGGCGATGGACACCTAGGTCGTGATCAGGTCACGACGCAGAGCTACGTCGCATTCCCAATCGTTGTGCGGTTTTTAAGAAGGTTGGCCGAACAAAGCTTTCACAAGCTCTGCTCGACCGGGAGAGGAGCTGTCGCGGTTTCGTGGAGTGATTCGATGTTCTCGCGTGATGTTCAATGTGCTCTCAACGTGGGGATGTCGCATGGAGAGGGGGAGACGTCGTGTCGTAGCCGGATTGTGTGTTCTTCATGGAGGTAGGGAGTTTTACATAGATTTGTTATGTGGATTGCATGTTGGTTTGTTTACCGCTTTAAAAATAGTACATACCATGCCTGGGAGGTGAAATGAGCATGAAAACCGGGTTGAAATGGTGTTTAGGGTAGTTTGAATGGAAAACCCTAAGAGGGTTTTCGCTTGAGAAGGCGACGAACCCTACCGTCGCTACCAGGTCGCAACAGGCCGACCCGTCGCGACAAGGTTTCTTATCGCGACATGTTGTGGCATCACGATCAGAAGGCGGCCTTGTCCTCTATCGCGATCACAGCTGAGGGTTCTGTTTTGCATGCTTTTGGTGTTTTGGATATTCGATAATCGATGTTTTACGTGCATGGCTTTGGTAAGAGGTGCATTGGCACCTATAGAGCTCTGTGGGCATGTTTCCCACGTGGTTAGTGGGTTGTTTACGTATAGTTTATGTAACTGGTGTGGTGTTATCGTGGTGTGAATATGTGCATGGCACATAGTGTTGTGATGGCTGGGCAATGATGGTTCCAGTGTGAACCTAGCCGTAGTCTTGTGACGTCTTTTATGGGTTAATACAGATGGTTTAATTAGTATAATGTAAGTAAGGTTAAGAGCTGGTGTTTAGATAGTGTATATTCTATGTATGTAGCAAGGAGGTCACGTGATGACCAATGATACGCCAGTTTATGATTGATTATCATGGTTTATATGTATGTTTGTGTGAGGTAGCTTGTAGTCATAGGGTGACCGGGGTCAAGCTATTCCTGATACTTGTATCGAGGTTTGTAATAATGAATATAAAAGTATATAACGTGGTTTATGCATTGCCGAGTGTGGTGGTCCGGAACCTATTCTGGAATGCCTCTTCAGTTGGGTGCCCCAGGTTTTGTGTGGGCCAGGCAACTATTTGTGCTCAGGTCTTGTCCTGGTGCAGTGGTACCGTAGAGGTCTTGTCGTCTTCTTGGACACCCTCACTCTTGTGTTTGAGTAGTACATTCGGCTGAGGGAAAGACGACAGTGGGATAGTGACTCATGAGAGTTTGTGTTTAGTCACTTGTATCGCGCTCGTGGTTGGGGGTTACAGACACCAGTAGACGTACTGGGCCCCAGCTAGTCCTGTTACCAGTGCCTCACTTTAGGGAGCTCGGGCCAGAGTCTTTAAAGGTGCTAGGCATGGGCCTGCAGGGTGTGTGACCTTTAGGTTGTGGTGGTTTGGTTGGTCTCCATAGTTCTTTGGCTTTAGTTGTGTTGTGGAATGATAGTTGGACCTTACGTCTGTGATTGCCAGACTGAGAGGTAGTTCTTGTAATGTGTTGTTCGGGTTGGATACTGGCGTCATGAACCAGTAGTCTGTCCTGTGTGGTGGCATCGTGCTTTCTGACTCAAGCTTTGCTAACCGATTATAGTGTATGTTGGTTGTTGTTTTACCTATCGAGGTGTGCCATGGTGTTGGCACGGTTGACGTTGTGGTTGGTGAGTGGAGACTTACTAGTTGTGGTGTGCCCTGGTGGTCGCACAATTGTATTTGTGTTTTAGTAGTGGTACCTTGTGGTGGTAGGTACCTATACCCTTTGTGGGTACTGGTTTCTCGTCGTACGCTGAGTACTAGCCTTTTCAGGTGGTGAAGTGGAGGTCATGCGGTGAGACCTTCCACTGTGTTGTGTTTTACCCTTATTTGGGTATGTTTCCGAATAAGGTTTAGTGTGTGATGGATTGGCATCGTGATAGCCAGTCCTGTTACTTAAGTGTGGTACTCGATACATCGTGATTGGAGGGTATAAAGGATTAGCTCTTGGTTAGCAGTCTTAATACCCATGTGTTAGAGGCTTGCCAGTGAAGCTAGTAGCTTAGGCAATATTTTGCCTGTGTGGCTTCCAGCTTAGGCGACCAGCTGTTGAGGTGGTGTGCCTATGAGGCTTGTGGCCTAGACTTCGCAGATATTGGGCAGACTAGTAGTGTGGTGCTTGTTCTACTGTCTCTTCTTCCTTCTGGGATTTGTATTAATTGATCGGATTATGCTTTGTTGTGAGCATGATATGGTTTGGTTACCGGTGTTGCCAATGAGACTGTTGGTGTTGAGTTCCTCCCATAGTGTGTGTGGTTTTGGGTAGTCCCCTACTGAGCCAGTGGCTTGTTCAGACTCACTTCCTTATAGTTCTTTTCAAGGTGTACCATTGGTGTGGCTTGCAGAGGTGTCGTGACAAACTTGTACCACCAGTAGTAGTGTTAGTACAGTTGTGTGAGCTTGTGCTCCCTCGGGATATGCCCTAGGTAGTTGTACTCTTTTAATTTAGACATGTAATAATGTAGTGGGACAGTTGTAAATTGTTATATGCAGATATGAGCAAATGCTCTTTCTTGTGTCTCTTACTGTTGTGGTTTGTCCATTATATTCTTCCAGGGACACGTGTACAAGCTATCCCTTGCAAGACTTCGGTCCGTTCGCGGGAGACGGATCTAGATATGGACCCTTATTGGGTATAGATATCCAGGGCCGTTACAGTTGGTATCAGAGCAATTGTCCAATTAGAATATGAAAAGACATTAAGATTATAATGTCCCAATACATGATTTAATGTCCACTGCAGGTAGTAAGTCTGTGGTTTCTTATGCTTTTTAGTACGATTTTCACGTGAGTCTTGATATGTGAATTGTGTGTATAGCTGGTCTGATTAGTAGTGGTGGGCAATAGCAGAGAAATGGTATGGTTGGTGATGCAGTGTGAGTAGTTATTGGGGTGTCAGTTGTGGTTAAAGTATAATTGATTATAGGTATTTTGTTATAGAAATTGAAAGAATTGGTGAATTTAGTTATGAAATTCAGTAAAAGGTGTTTTAATGAGGATCAAAGTTGGTAGAGAAAGATATAAGGTAGTGATGTGATGGAATAACAGAGGGAATTGTATCGTAATAAGGAATAGAGCTTTGTGATTAGGATTGCGAAATTAGTGAATTGTGGTTGAGAATTGTAACAAAGACAATTATTGTGTTTGAGATTTATGTTAATAAATTGTTAAGGAGTTGTTTGGATAATAATATGATTAATGGCATGTTAGGTTTGAAATGATTAAGTGAGGTAGTTTAGCTTAAGATGAGATGTTGGTAAGCAGAGACGCAGTGATCAAGATGATCCTTAAATGTAATTGTCATTAAAAATAATTGCAGTAAAATGTCTAAAGATAGTGTTGATATGAATAATGAGAATAATAGAAAATTTGATATAGAAACCCATATAAGTGTGTGTAGAGGTGACTAGTTGGTTAAAGAGAGAGTAATAGAGCAGTGGGAAGTCAGATTTTTCCAAGAATTTTATAAGAGAAAGATGTGTATTTAGTAAGAGGTAGTGGATAAAGATTTCGTAGAAAGATTTATATATGGTTGTAGTGTTAAAGATATGAATAGTGGTGCCAGCATTTAGATGTAGATTGTGGAAGCAGAGAAGAAAAATTAGTGTCAGAGGCAGATTGAAGTTAATGCTAAATAATTAAAGTAAGTTGAAGTTATGTAAATTAGAATGGACAAGGTTAAGTCCATTGAGAAGTAATGGGAAATAGTAAAATGGATTTTGAATGGATATTTGTGAATAAGTCGTAATAGTGAAGTTGTTTATATTTGGCAGCTAGTTTATAGTTTTGATGGAGAGTAAGAAGGATAGTAGTATAGATGGCACCCTGAGATTAATCAGTTAACAGAATGGTTAAGACAAATATTTTATAGAAATGGTATTATACCATTATTAGTAAAGATAAAGTTTAGTATTAATGATCAGGTGAGGAAAAAAAATGGTAGATTATTGAATAGTGATAATTAAATGATTCAGGAAATGTGCAATAAGAATTTGTGTAATGATATGCAGTAAGGTGATTTGGTTGAATAAATGAATTTTGTTATAAGAATATTTCTAGAATTTGAAGTAAAGTTATAATACTCAATTAAGGAATAGTGAGCAGATTAAGGCATAATGAAAGAGGAATAGAAAAGGTGACGAGCAGTATAATCAGTTTAATGGTAAAGAAATTTTGAGATTTGATGTCATATAATTGAGCAAGGCATGAATAAAGGTAAAGGCAAATTTTTGGGTATTGAGAATAGAAAATTGTGAAAAAAATATGAATTAGGTTTGTTAAATCAGTTAGATGACACTGTTTGAAGTAAAGAATATATATAAAGGGGAAAGTATATTAAGATTCAGAATTCAGTATCGTAAAGATATAGAAGGAGATAGAATTGAGTTGAGTCAATTAAGTGCTGTTCATATATGATAAGAAAAATATAAAGTTAGTTGGACACTATGATTTAAAGTGAGATAAGTTATTAATGGATTAAAGGAATCTAGAATTTATGAAATATTTGGTGAAATGTTCAGTATGATCAGAGTAGCGCAGCGAAAGTGTGAAAGTATCCGAAGTTTAAGTAATTATTAGAAAGTTTAAGGTTTGTACACAGTTGAGTAAAGAAGCAAGGGTTCTTAGTCAGAGTGATTAAAAGAAGCAAGAAACTTAAAAGTGATAATATAAATTTTGCAAGAAATGAGCAATTGAGAATATGAGAAGAGATCAAATGAAGTAATGATTAGTGGTGGTAAGTAAATAATGGAAAGGCACCAAGAAATTTGAAAATTTAAGCAAGAAAAGCGGCCCAGAAGGAAATGTGGCAAACACAACTAGGAAAATGTGAGAGTAGGTTGAGTCAAAGGAGATAAAGCGCCATTGGCCAGGTAGAATTGCCCGAAAAATATGGAAGTAGCTCAAGTCCAAGGAGATAAAGCGCTAATAGCAGGGTAGAATCGCTTATGGTTGAAAGGTAAGGAATGGCAGAATAGATTAAGAGAATAAAGTAGTTGTGGAATAAATTAAAAAAAATGGGAAGGCAAAACAAGTATGGAAATGAATAGATGATTGGAAAGAAGATGCAGAGGAAGTTTTACATATGGCTTTGTTTCTTTTTAGGTGATAGTGTAGTTTATTGTAGCTCGTTTTGAATGTCGAGGACGACATTCCTTTTGAGGTGGTCATAATGTAACGTAGTGTGTTCTCTTGGATCTTCGTGGATCATTGTTTAATGATAGTTTGGATCCGCGTTTATTGGTTTTGGTGTGATGCTCATGACCAATGTGCGGTCATTGGGCCTTGGTTGTGGTTTTTGCGCGTTGTGTGGGGCTTAGTGGGCCGGCAGGTTAAGCTCGTAGTGCCCGTTGGTTCACTGGATGTGAACGCCACGGGGTTGTAGGTCGCGTTCGGAACGCGACGGCAGTGGGGGTCACGTTCTGGTTGCTGCTGTTTTGGGTCGACATCTGCATGTGCGCCGCGTGTCGCACGTTGTGGTGGCCTGTTGACGTCAAGAGTGGGAAGGCGACAGTCACCTAGGTCACGATCAGGTGGCGACGCAGAGCTACGTCGCGTTCCCAACCGCTGTGCGGTTTTCAAGAAGGTTGGTCAAACAGAGCTTTCACAAGCTCTACTCGACCGGGAGAGGAGCTGTCGCGGTTTCGTAGGGCGATTCGGTGTTTCGACGTGATGTTCGATGCACTCTCAACGCGGGGACGTCGCATGGAGCGGGGGAGACATCGTGTCGTAGCCGGATTGTGTGTTCTTCGTGGAGGTAGGGAAATCTACCAAGATTTGTTACATGGATTGCATGTTGGTTTGTTTACCGGTTTAAAAACAGTAGATACCATGCCAAGGAGGTGAAATGAGCATGAAACCCGGATTGAAACGGTGTTTAGGGTAGTTTGCATGGAAAATCCGGAGAGGGTTCCCGGATTAGGGTTTTTGCTTGAGAAGGCGATGGACCCTGCCGTCGCGACAGGCCGACCCGTCACGACAGGGTTTCTTATCGCGACATGTCGTGGCGTCGCGATCAGAAGGCAGCCTTGTCCTTTGTCGTGATCACAGTCGAGGGTTCTTTTTTGCATGCTTTTGGTGTTTTGGATATCCAATAATTGATGTTTAACGTGCATGGCTTTTGTAAGAGGTGCATTGGCACCTGTAGAGCTCTGTGGGCATGTTACCCACATGGCTAGTGGGTGGTTTACGTATGGTTTACGTAATAGGTGTGGTGTTATCGTGATGTGAATATGTGCATGGCAAGTAGTGTTGTGATGGCTGGGCAATGATGGTTTCAGTGTGAACCTAGCCGCAGTCTTGTGACGTCTTTTATGGGTTAATAGAGATGGTTTAATTAGTATAATGTAAGTAAGGTTAAGAGCTGGTGTATAGATAGTGTATATTGTATGTATGTGGCAAGGAGGTCACGTGATGACCAATGATAGGCCAGTTTATGATTGATTATCGTGGTTTATATGTATGTTAGTGTGAGGTAGCTTGTAGGTCACAGGGTGACTGGGGTCAAGCTATTCCTGATACTTGTATCGAGGTTTGTAATGAAGAATATAAAAGTATATACTGTGGTTTATGCATTGCCCAGTGTGGTGGTCCGGCGCCTATTCCGGAATGCCTCTTCAGTTGGGTGCCTCAGGTTTTGTTTGAGCCAGACACCTGTGTGTGCTCGGGGCTTGTCCCGGTGCAGCGGTACCATCGAGGTCTTGTCGTCTTCCTGGACACCCTCACTCTTGTGTTTCAGTAGTACGTCCGGTTGAGGGAAAGACGATAGTGGGACGGTGACTCATGAGAGTTTGTGTTTAGTCACTTGTAGCACGCTCGTTGTTGGGGGTTACGGACACTAGTAGACGTACTGTGCCCCAGCTAGTCATGTTACTAGTGCCTCACTTTAGGGATCTCAGGCCAGAGTCTTTAAAGGTGCTAGGCATGGGCCTGCAGGGTGTGTGACCTATAGGTTGTGGTGGTTTGGTTGGTCTCCACAGTTCGTTGGATTTACTTGTGTTGTGGAGCGGTAGTTGGACCTTACGTCCGTGACTGCAAGACTGAGAGGTAGTTCTTGTGCTGTGTTGTCTGGGTTGGATACTGGCATCATGAACCAGTAGTCTGTCCCGTGTGGTGGCGTCATGCTTTGCTAACCGATTGTAGTGTGGGTTGGTTGTTGTTTTACCCGTCGAGGTGTGCCATAGGGTTGGCACGGTTGACATTGTGGTTGGTGACCGGAGACTCACTGGTTGTGGTGTGCCCTGGTGGTGGCATAGTTGTGTTTGTGTTTCAGTGGTGGTACCTCGTGGTGGTAGGTACCTATACCCTTTGTGGGTACTGGTTTTTCATGGTATGCTGAGTACTAGCCTTTTCAAGAGGTGAAGTGGAGGTCATGCGGTGAGACCTTCCACTGTGTTGTGTTTTACCCTTCTTTGGTTAAGTTTCCAAATAAGGTTTAGTGTGTGATGGATTGGCATCGTGATAGCCAATCCTGTTACTTAAGTGTGGTACTCGATACATCGTGATTGGAGGGTATAAAGGATTAGCTCTTGGTTAGCAGTCTTAATACCCATGTGTTAGAGGCTTGCCAGTGAAGCTAGTAGCTTAGGCAATATTTTGCCTGTGTGGCTTATAGCTTAGGCGACCAGCTGTTGAGGTGGTGTGCCTGTGAGGCTTGTGGCCTAGGCTTTGCAGATATTGGCCAGACTAGTAGCGTGGTGCTAGTTCTACTATCTCTTCTTCCTTCCGGGATTTATATTAATTGATCAGATTATGCTTTGTTGTGAGCATGATATGGTTTGGTTACCGGTCTTGCCAATTAGACCCGTTGGGGTTGAGGTCCTCTCGTACTGTTTGTGGTTTTGGGTGGTCCCCTACTGACCTAGGGACTTTTTGAGGCTCACTCCCTTACAGTTCTCTTCATGGTTTACCATTAATATGGCTTGTGGAGGTGTCGTGATAGATTTGTACCACCAGCAGTAGTGTTAGTACAGTTGTGTGTGCTTGTGCTCCTTCAGGGGTATGCCCTAGGTAGTTGTACTCTTTAATTTGGACATGTAATAATGTAGTGGGACAGTTGTAAATTGTTATATGCAGATATGAGCACATGTTCTTTCTTGTGTCTCTTACTATTGTTGTTTGTCTATTATATTCTTCCTGGACACATGTACGAGCTATCCCTTGCGAGACTTCGGTCCGTTCGTGAGAGATAGATCTGGATATGGACCTTTATTGGGTATAGATATCCAGGGCTTTTACATTTAAAATTCTTTTAAGTTCCATGATTTTACTATTTTTAATTTTTAGATCTTCATAAAGTAATTCATTGATCTTTTTGTTTCAATTAAGTTATGTCCTAACTTTTCTACTTCACTTTTTAGAAAGGTGTTGGATTTTTCTTGATTTAGTAGATTTAACTTAACTATTTTCATTTGTTTAATCACTATTTTATATTTTTCATAGAGTTCATTGAATGCATCTTCTAGATTATCAGAGTCGGATTCTGAACATGAAGTAAAGGATGTTTCAGAGTTGACCTGGTCTAGTCCTGCAATGAGGGCTAGATTGGCTTGTTCCTCTTCTTCTGATTCTGAACTTGAGGAGTATGAAGCTGTAGCTTTTTCATTATCCCAAGCTGAGACCATAGCCTTTTTCTTGTATTTTCTGATTCTTCTTTCTTTGCCTTTCTTCTTATCAAAACTTTCAGCAGGTTCTTTCTTCTTGAGTTTTGGACATTTTGACTTGTAATGTCCAGGCTGATTGCATTCATAACAGGTCGACTCCTTCTTCTTTTCTCTTTTGATGTATTTCTTTGAGCCGAACTTCTTTTTCCTTACAATAATTCGTTGGAGCTTTCTTGACAGCAAGGCTTCATCATCACTGTCATATGTTTTCTCTTTTGAATCTTCAGAAGAAGAAGAATCTAAAGCTTTCAAAGCATTTGACATTTTCTTTTTGGATGTACTTTCAGAGAATCTCTCCATATTTATTTCATGGGCCATAAGAGAACCAATTAATTTATCAATGGAAAGTTTTGTTAGATCATGAGCTGCCTCTATAGCAATGACCTTAGGGGTCCATGAAAGAGTTAAGGATCTAAGTATTTTTCTAATAGTTTCTTCATCAAAAAGACTTTTTCCAAGAGAGCTTAGACCAACTACTATGTTTGAAAATCTATTGTACATTTGAATAACATTCTCTTTTGGAAGCATTTTAATTGTTCGTATTGTGAAACAATAGTATCTATTCTAGTTTGTTTCACTTTGTTTGTTCCTTCATATGTTACTTGCAATTTATCGCACATTTCTTTAGTGGATTTACATGCTGATAATCTGCTAAATTCTCTTTTTGATAAAACACAACATAGATAATTTCTTGCTTGAAATTTAGAGAAAACTTAACCTTATTAGTTGTTGTAATTGTAGTAGTACCTTCAGCAGGAATAATATTGAAATCACCTTGTTCTATTACCAGCTACAGATAAAAGTCTGTGCCTATGATGAAGCATTCCATTCGCATCTTCCAATACTGGTAGTCCTCACCATCAATGAATGGTGGTCTGGTAACTGACTTACCTTCATAGTTATGAGCTTCAGCTGCCATCTCTTCTCAAAACTTTCAATTCTTTCTGAGAAGACCTCGCTCTGATGCCACTTGTTGGATCGAGATGGCACAATAGTTGTCCTATGGGGGGGTGAATAGGAATTCTTGCAGTTTAAATTTTTTATCTAAAAGATAAACAACACTAAGTAACTTTGTTAGTACTTAGTGAGGTGTGTGTGTGAAACAAGTGAAAAACTTGGTGGAATCAATCACACAAGATGACACAAGATTTTATCCTGCTTCGACCGTTCCAACATGGAAGTCCTACGTTCAGTCCCCATGAAACCACTTGGGATTTCACTAACTGCCAAGGAATACTTGGCCTTCTCTCCAACCCGAGAGGTATTACAAGCCCACTTACTTCAAAGCAAGTCTTCCCTTAACCAAGGGGTACAAAGACCATCTACACTTGTAGATCTTCCCTTCACAAGAGTGGTACAATAGGATACAAACCTCCTGCATGTTTTCTTACATAGAAAAATGAAAGACTTGTGTGTGTGCTCAACAACAATGAGAAAACACAGAGGTTCAGAAGGAGAAACAAAAGAAAGTGGAGCTCAAGCTCTTTCTGAATCAAACAGGTGGTCTGAAGAAGGTCGGAAATGCAGTAATCCACCAAGCGAAGAAGACATTCAATTGCCAATGGAGAGCATGAGATCTAAGACTAAGGAGAGGGTATCTTTCTCTTTGAGTAGCTCTTCTAGCTTTCGAATGGGAGTGAAGTGTAAGCTTCTAAGTCTTCTATGTATGTGGCTCTATGTCTCTTTCTAGTATTTGTGTATATGATTTCAAGCTTTGGCTTCATATATATATGAATTTCAAATTTGACCGTTTGAGTTTTAGCCGTTGAAAGCTAGCCGTTGAAGGAGGTCTGTTGAGAGGAAGCTTTGATCTTCTTAGGTTTGTCCATCAAATCATTAGCTCCATGAGTCCCAACGTCTTTATGGTATATTTTGTAACTACATGCTTAAGAGACATTTTCATGATTATTCAGCAGTTTCATGCTCACGGCTGAAGGCTAGGCATACTTCATTAAATGTTCTACAAGCCTGAAAGGACAAGACAAAAGCATATGCCTCCATACATACCTTCAGAGGTGGGTGATATAAAGAATATAAAGTATATAAAAGTTCAGACAGAAGTTCAGATCATTTAAACAATGAACAGACAGTTGCACAATATTTCTTTCTGAAAGTCATGAAATTTCTGACAGTAGCATGTAGGTTCTAACAGATAGCCCATACAACTTATACTTATCAAGCATTTATTTCTTAACCATCTGTCAACCAGAGATCAGCTTATCTTCCTGTCAGTGAAAGAGATAACAAATATATCTCATATATTACATATCCCAAAAAGGATACTTCTCAGATGAATAATATTGAATAAAATATTTTCTCATCAAAAAGATAATTGAATTTAATTGAAGAAAAGAGATTTTAAGGAAACTGTCTCAATGTAAAAGATATTTCAATGCAAAACTTATGTAATAATGAATGTTAATTTGTACTTACTGATAAAGGCTTGAAATAACACCTAAGTAGAGATATACAGAAGTTGATCAGAGACACTTCGACTTCAGAAGGAGTACAGCTACTTCGACTTCATTGAAGTCGGAGTGAGAAAGAAATGGCCTCGACTTTATGAGAAGTCGGCGTGCCAACTAATAGATAGAGGACTTCGACTTATATGAAGTCAGAGTATGTCCAACTTTGACTTCCAAGGAGTCAGAGTACAGTCAGACTTTGACTTCACAGGAGTCAGAGTACTGTCAAACATCGACTTTACAAGAGTCCGAGTACTGCTAGACTTCGACTTCTCAGGAGTCGGAGTACTGTCAGACTTCAACTTTACAATAGTCCGAGTCAGTATGATATACAGTGTATGGTATGGGCTTAGAAAAATTTTGTTGTGATGATACCTAGGTTCTGTGTAGGCATAGCCTTTGATCTTTTTGATTTTCATAAATGGTAAAGGAAAAGATATTAAAAAGTTTTGCCATAGCAAAAATATTATCATAAATGTTTGGCATCAAACAAGATAGGAATAGGTACTCAACAATCACCCTTTTTGGCGGCCTTTTGTTGTTGTCGTAGGCTGTAACTATGATCATGGAAGGCTAGATTTGCTTTATCCTTGCTCCACACATATTCAAGGTACTGAGAGAAGTGACATTTATGGATGCCCCTATGTCTATTAAGCATTGACTGACAACCACTTTGTTGATGTTAATCGTCACACATAATGCATATTATCGAGCTTCCTTAGGAATAAGTTCATGAACATGGAACTCAATGGTCGAATGTTCACTTGTGGGAGTAATTACTAAAGTGATCTTGCCAACTTGGAGGTCTTTATTTACCATCACCTTCTATAAATATTGCTTGAAGGATTCTCAATGAGTAGGAGATCTCTTAGCAATTCCATGATGGAGATTCTAGCAGATGTCTTATCCAGGTGCTTTAGCAAATCACACTAAGTGCCCATGGAATATTCTTCTGCCTAGGCTTCTTCTTCCTACTGTAGAGTATGGTCTTGGTCTTGAGGGAAAATGCTATGAAATATTCTTCCACAATAGAGAACCATCGTCTTATGGTCTAGCACCTCTATCAGGCCCGGGGGTGTCATGATAAGAGGCTTGCTTGGTGAAAGCATGGTTGGAAGGATAGAGGGGCACAACAATTTTATGAGGGGCCTAGATGGTGGGGTAATGGTGAAGTTGCATGGTGTGGATGGAGGAGACTGGCGATGTTGGGGATAGCGTGTGGTGTTTTGACGAGCATTGGTGATGGGTAGGAAGAGGTAGAGGGTATGGAGGAAAGTGGGCAGAGGAAAGGAGCTTGCGATATGGGTGTGGTGGTTTGGTTATAGGTTGGTGGTGGATTAGTCTAGTGTATGAGGGGTGAGAAGGAATTAGTGATGGAGTATATTGGGGTACAGGTGCCATTGTTTGGAGAAGGTGAGGGGAGTTGGTTAGCGTGGATGGTGGTGAAGATGGTGTTTCCATATGCTAGCCTAGCCCTCTCTCAGCTTCTTGGAGTGAGGTGACCACATTGATTTTCTAGTTTGCTACAGGGTGCTCTGATAGCAAGTTCTGGATGATCTCCATGTTCAGTTGTTGTTGTGGAACTGAATCTTGCTATGCTTGCTATTCATACTGTGCTAGTTGTTGGTGTTGTTGCTTTTGTTGGTGTTATTGTGGTTTTTTTCTAGGTGGCCTCCTAGATTTCATATCAACAATGTACCTCATCTCATCGCAATCAATGCCCATTCAGGTCATAGATGTAATCTTTGGAGTGAAAGTATGCATAACGTAAGGTGTCTACATTTGGCGGCCATGTTGGCCTTTCTCTCGACAAGATGAGCACATTGCGGCCTGTTGGATTGAGATGGAGCTTTAGATGTCTTGGAGGGGGGGGTGAATAGGACTTCTTGCACTTTAAAAAATTTATTTGAAAATACAAATAAAAATGAGCACTTGAAAACTTTGGTTAGTGAATGTAGTTGTGTGTGTTAGATGGAGTAGTAGTGCGGAAGCAATTTAAACAAACAATCACACAAATGAACATAGAGAATTTTATCTTGGATTGGTACTTCCCAATGGAAGACCTATGTTCAGTACCCAAGCAAATCTTGGGATTTCACTAACTAAGGTATAATCCCCCAAGCATATTCAAACCCCCAACTCCCCGCTAGTCCTCTTCCTTTCCGAGTAGGAAGGAAACTCACTTCTATTACAGGTCAAGAAGTCACCCTCCTGGAACAAATGCCAATGCGGTTCTACTAGACTTAAACTCTCAGCTGGGTTTTGCAGACACCAACCCCATCTAGGTTCTTCCCTTAACACAAGGAGAACATTGAGTATAGTCCCTCAGCTGGACAAACACCCAGCAATTCAGCCGGTCTTCTCTTCACCCTTGAAGAGAAAAAACCCTTACTCTTCTTTAAGGAAGAAGGAGTAGATTGTGGAGATCAAGTTCTGAAGAAAAGAACTTAGCTGGATTGATCTCCAACAGCAACTAGAGAGCTAAGAGCATTACAAGATAAATACAATGAAACCTAAACCTTAGCTCACAGACTCTCCCCAGATGTACAATGATGCATAGAGAGAGTGAAGAGATAAAAGAAGCTTGAATGCTTGAAGACTTCAGATGGTTGTTTGCATGCACACTTCTTCTTGGGCTCTAGCTCTTTCTCTCTTGCTTTGAGTGTGTATGGCGTTGAGGCTTCACACTGGATGTACACTCTATTAGAAGGATTTTAAAGAAGGCTCTCATTTGTTCTGCTTCAAACACTTCATTCTTTATAGAGCATAAAGAAGGATCCGTTGAGGTATAGCCATTGGAGTTCATGGATCCATTGGGACTCATCATCTTCTGCTCTCCTTCTGCTTCTGTCTAACTGACACTAGGTGTAGAGGGAAGTCTAGAAATCTATAGGCACAAAAGATAGTAGTTTAGACTAAAAGGTCTTCTAACAGAAGGCCCATACCTTGTTATGTGTAGAGGTCCATGATTTCCGCTGACATCCAGATATGTTAGGTGAGGCCTTACTTCTATGTTTCCTACTGACAACTACCCAGAAGGATAGACTTCAAAAAGATCTTCAGCGATATAGAGGAATAATAAGATATCATGTGAAGTACATATGAACTTTCAGTTGCCGCCACAAACATTTTGAAATGTTTGAAATATAGAGGCAATCGATGTTTAAGTATAGTGACTTCAACTGTAAAGAAGTCGCAGTGAGACTAATCCCACTTCCATTTTAGAGGAGTCGGAGTCAGATTCAACAATAACAGTAATCGATGTGAGATCAATTATAAATACTTCGACTATAGAGAACTCAGAGTATGTATCATACTTCGACTTTCCAGGAGTCGGAGTTGGATTTCGTTTGTTCAACAGTCAATATCATACTTCGTTCCAGAAGTCGGAGTCAGTGTATATATATATATATATATATATATATACACGATCTTTTCGGATCCGTGTTTAATGGTTTTAGTGTGGTGCTCTTGACCAAGAGGTGGTCATTGCGCTTTGGTCGTGGTTTCCGTGCCTTGTGTGGGTGTTATGGGCCTTAGCACTCAGCCTAATTAGCCCACAGGTTCACTAGTTGTGAACGCGACGGAGCAAGTCGTCGCGATTTGAAACGCGATGGCCTTTCCCGTCGCGATCACAAAACCACCTTTGTGACGCGTGGCGTGTTGGCTCCGATGGAGATGGCTAAGGTGGTCACGTTTAACTCTTAAACACGACATCTTCCTATGTCACGATTTTGACTGTGCATATTTTGCTCTGTTTTGACCAGACAGAGCAGAGGAGCTCTGTTCGGTGAATGGGAGAGGCTGCTGTGGGGATTTCTAGCGATCCGGCTTCCTGGTGGCTCATACGCCGCGGGTTCCATGCAAGGATGGCATCCAAAGCATGGACACACCGACGACGTGGCATTTTTGGCATTCTTCGAGCTCATTTAAGTGGTAGGGAGACTTCCCCTTTTTGTTTAATTCGATTTAAATGGTTTAAGGGGTGGAATCCATGTTGGGGTGGTGTGTGCTTTAGTGTACCTTCCATATTTACTATTTTAATGGCCATGTTAACGAGATTTGAATGTGTTTTCTAGTGGAGAAGGTGGGCTCGGCCCTTGAGCTGAGTTCACTGTCGCGTTTGAAACGCGACGGGGTTCATCGCCGAGTTCATGTTGTGAACGCGACGTAGTGAGCGGTCGCGATTATGAACTTTACTCTGTCTGTTGTTTCCGCGACGACATAGGCCATTGCGATTTCGACTCCGACTGTCAATTTGGGTGAAGGCGATGTATCGGGCCATCGCTATTCTGTCACGTCACTGAGCCTTGTTGCATTTTGGTTATGGTCATGTCCAGACAAGTCGTCGCGATTTGAAAGGCGACACCTGTGTCCGTCACGTTTTAACCTATGTGGGGTGTGTTGTGTGCTTGGGTAGTGAGGGTCCTGTGTGGACCTAGCCTTGGTCTTTTGTTGTCTTCTTAAGGTTACATAAGTGGTTAATGTTAGTAAATCATGTGTAGGATAATGAATTGGTTTATGATGAATTGATGATTCATGTTAAATATACGTATATGTTACTGTATATATTAAGTTAAGTGGTTAATGTTCATTGTAATTTTAATGTTGCTATGGAGGTCATGAGATGACCAATGACAGGTAAGGTTATTATATGTTATTGTGGTTCATGTATGCATCAGTGTAGGTTGGCTTGGAGGTCACACGGTGACCGGTGATGTGCTAATTATAATACATGTGTACCATGGTTTATAAATAAAGATTGTATAAGCATGTATCGTGGTTTGTGTGCTTTCCGAGTTTGGTGGTCCGACGCCTATTCCGAAATACCTCTTCAGTCGGGTACCCCAGGTTCTGTGTGAGCTAGGCACATTGTGCTCGGGGCGTGTCCCAGTACTGTGTGTACCACTGAGGTCTGTGTCGTCTTCCTAGAGACCTCACTCCTGTGTTTGAGTTGCACGTCTGGCTGAGGGAAAGACAGCAGAGGGGCAGCGACTTGTGAGAGTTTGTGTTTAGTCGCTTGTAGCACGCTTGTGGTTGGGGGACGGACATCAGTAGACGTCACTGGTCCCCAGCTAGTCCGGTGTTTCTAGTGCCTCACTTTAGGGAACTCGGGTCGGAGTCCCTGAAGGTGCTAGGCATGGGCCTACAGCTGTGTGGTCTACAAGTGTGGTGTTGGTTGGTCTCCACTGTTGGTTGGCTTACTCTGTGTGTTTGTGGAGCAGTAGCTGGACTGAGTAGTCAGTGGCTATGAGACTCAGAGGTAGTTCTTGTGCTGTGTTGTCCGGGTTGGATACTAGCGTCATGAACCAGTAGTCCACCTCCTTGATCCTGAATGTAGTCTTAGAAGCATCCTCCTCCTTGATCCTCGGCTGATGGTAGCTTGATCGCAGATCGTTCTTGGAGAATACAGACGCATTCTGGAGCTGATCAAACAAAACATCAATGTGCGGCAAGGGGTACTTTTCTTTACTGTCACCTAGTTGAGCTTCCTATAGTCTATGCACAAGCCTGAGAGAACCATCCTTCAACTTCAAGAACAGTATAAGAGTGCCCCATGGTGACACACTAGGGCGAATAAACCCTTTATCGAGCAACTCCTGCAACTGCTTCCTCAACTCAACTAACTCTGCAGGTGCCATTTGGTAGAAAGCCTTAGAGATGGGTGAGGTTCCTAAAAGCAACTCAATAGTGAACTCTATCTCCCTTGTTGGTGGCAATCTAAACAAATCATCAGGGAACACGTCTGAGAATTCCTACACAACCTCGATCTCCTTAAGGGTAGGTTATTGATTGGCCTTAGTAATCAAGACCACACTAGCAAGTAAAGCATCACAACCCTTGTTCACTTTTTTCATAACCTTCATGGCGGAGATCACGAACTTTCCCGCTGGATTCCTAGGTAAAGGATGTGAGAACTCACCTCTGTAGGAATACGGAAAGTAATTCTCTTCCTCCTGCAATCGACTAGAGCATAGTGCTCCTCAAGCCAATCTAGACCAAGTATAGCATCATAGTCTTCATCTTGAGCAAGTAGAAGCACCCCAACAAACCTCGGTCTTCAATACACACCGGTAAGGACAGAATGCACTTACTGGTCACTACAGTACCTGTTGGGGTATGTACAGGTAGGGGAACCTCTAAGTCTTCTGCCTCAACTCTAGACTCTGCTACTAACTGCCTAGCAAACCGCTCAGAAACAAACGAGTATGTAGCACCCGTATCAAACAATACTCGAGCCTACACACCCATAACTAAAATAGTACCTTTCGTGACATTCCCTACCTGCTCAGCATCTTCACGTTCAAGTGCATACACTCGGGCTTGGGCCGATGCCTTCACGGCTTTCCGGTCACTCGTGCCGTTGTCGCTGCTGCTGCTGTGGGTGGAGCTCCTCTCTGTGCAAACTTCTGAAGTCTGGGGAAGTCTTTAATCTCGTTCTCTATTGTACCGCACTTCAGGCATTTCCCTGCTAGCTTCCAACACTCTAAGCCGCCATGTGTCCTTCCACAGTGAGGACACTCCTTCTTGTCGTTGGGCTTGAAGCTGGTTGTCTACGGTACAACCACTGATTGGCTCAAAATTTCTATACGTTGTGGCTGCTGCTGCGGGTATATAACTACCCTCTTCCTGTCTTGCCTCTGCAATGGTGCCGCCGACCTCTTCTGGGCTTCCTTCTTCTCCACCATGTACTGGTCCATCTTGCTCTTCTGTCTGCATGCTGCGCTGAGAGCCTCATCCAAAGTCCGGTGATCGAAAGCCACCAGTCTCGACGTGAGTGATGGTCTGAGCCCCATCACAAACTTCTTGGCCTTCCATTGCTCCTTCTTGTCCTGAATATGCTCGGGATGAACTTGGCCTTAAAGAGTCTGGTGAACTCGACCCAAGTCACCTCTAAAGCTCCATCCTTGTACCTGGTACGTAGTATAGAGGCCCACCAAACATCGGCCCTTTCCTACAAGATGCAACCAATAAGCACCATCTAGACCAAAATCTTAATCTCACACAAGCACATATACTCTAAGTACCTACAGCATGTAAGTCACCAAGCTAACTTTATCCTCTTCCGCACATCTGATAGCATGGAAGATCTTCTCTACCTCCCTCAACCAGCTTTCTGCTAAGAGGGGCTGACTCTCCCCCTTAAAAGAAGGTGGAGCCATCCTCTTAAACCTCTCCATGATGGACGGACCACCATGTCCATGCTTCTGGGGAACTGGAGCTGGAGCTTGAGCCTGAAAGAATAAGCAACATATAAGCAATCATGCAATCAACAAAACAGACTACTCCTACTTGACAACTCCAACCTAAGCTTGTAATGTGGCATGGGTCTATGCCAGCATCTGAATTGCCTCGACCAGGCCTTGCATGAACACGCCATAGTCCATAGGTGGTGGTGGTGGGAGTACTGTGGGACCCTGGGGTGCTGGGGCCTGCTGCTCGCCCCTCTCCTCACATCTCTGCTCGTCCTCTCCAGCCTGAGCACTATGCCTTCCACTGCTCACCATTTCCTGTGAAACAAATATCTCAATTAGGATCTCAGTTCTTTAGTCCTAACCATTTTCTTAACTATCTTTTATTCATTATTAGGTGTTTTCCACATATATGGACAGATTCTATAAAGACTTTGAAATATTGTGTGGATGATGGCTTATTTATGTACAATCTCCAACTTGTGGCTCTGATACCAATCTCTTTAACGACCCCCTTTATACTGGTACGATTATAGCAATCCACGTCGATATCAAGCGTGCCGTCACGGTGGGACATGTACCCAGCACAACACAGTAGTTGGAGAAGTACACAAATATCAAAGGAAAGTACAGCGAAATTGAAAGTAACTCTTATTCCATCATTACCACACACATCCCACAGTCTACATAGTCGCAAAATAAATATACAAAGTCCACAAATAAACAAGTCCATATCACCACATCATCTCACGTACTAAGTAAAATAAAGTACAAGCTATGTGGATAGCTCTCCAAATCTCAGCTACTCCTCTCGCTCGGAGTCGCTCCTCGCTATCTCCTCCTCGATCTCAAGAATACCTGCTGTCACGCTCCGATATTTAGCAGCGGAATAAATAACGGGAGACATGAACGATACAAATAGACGTATCACAGTTGAGTAACGCAAAGTCACAATTACATATAACCACACATTTCAGATCATAATAACGTCATCAAAAGTACTCTTTATTCCATTTCAATCCACTAGTTAAAACCTTACATAGAAAGAACTCACTAAAAAGGGTTCATTATTCAAATAACAATGTTTCCCTAATACATCGACTACTCAAATGTCTATTTCTAAACTGTCAACTATCATATGGCGGGTGCTCATCACTCTTGCCCGACCCCATCGTACTTCACTGGTTCCTCATCACTACCTGAAAAGGGCAGGATGATAGGGTGAGCGAACTACCTCAGTAGGATTTACATCTCAATATTGTGCGGGCACTAATATACGTGATTAACATTTTAATTAGGGAAGATATGAACATGTATATGATGACAATGCATGCAATACTAACAGATTGAATAGCAGAGTAGAACGGGTATCATTTCAGATCACACATCGAGTTGCATATACAATGGACAGATATTTCAAGAGTAGAATCGTATCAAAAGTGATTTGGCCATATTCAAACAGATATCATGCGTTCACATGATCAGACGTATCATATCAAATCTTATCATATCATATCAGATCAAACTTATCATATCAAACAAAGGCACATTTTCACAATCTTGCGTGTTCGTTGTGCTATGCCAAGCACCAAGAGTCCATACTCCCGCAGTTAATAAGTACGTTGGGGCGCTCCTCCCCAGGATCAGACAGGGCCCCTATTGCACAGGCATTGGTCAAATGTACTGAAGTCCCACGTTGTGCCGAACAAACATATTCATATTATGGCCACAGAGTTTCAATGACAAGCTCATAGTAAAAGGAACATGATCATTCATAGAGTCAAGTT
The DNA here is from genome assembly GCA_014218235.1 of Colocasia esculenta. Lineage (NCBI taxonomy): Eukaryota > Viridiplantae > Streptophyta > Magnoliopsida > Alismatales > Araceae > Colocasia > Colocasia esculenta. The sequence continues at coordinate 89,602,468 of CM024756.1, read as the reverse complement.
ATGACACATAGCTGAAGAGAACAAAAGACAGTATAACGACGCATCATGTTTCATAATCCATTAATGTCTTGACATGAGGATGTTTCTAAAGACATATCGTATGTAGGACATGTGCTTTCTATCTCCAGGGTACTTCATGGTACAGCCAGCTCGGCATTTATATGGAAATCCATAGAGAGCGGAGACTTACGGAGGTCTTAAGGAAAAGGTCGCTAGTCTACCAATTCAGAATAACCAGCAGAGAGCTCCCAATTCCCCAAGAAGGGTGTGCCTACTCGTGCAAATGTGTAAGTGACGAGTCACGGATCTTTCCTAGCATGTATGCATATGCACAAATAATTAATGGAACAGCGGAAAGCATGTAACTATTGAAACTCATATGCAAATCATGATATTCACTTCACTAACAAGTCCATACTAACATGTATTCATCCCCATATTCACAACAAATTCTTATCATTTCAATTGACAATAGAAAAGATCACAAGATAATCCAATGAACTTAAGGACAAACACAATTACACATCAGAATCATATTCGTATCATTACCATTTTTCAATGGGTTGATTTCTTTTAGGTCCATGCATACTATATAACATCATGCACATGCTAATAGACATCATGTAATGATCAGACCCCAGATACGCAATTTTTTGCAAGGGTAGTGTCGACACACCCATTACTGGTGTCGACACAATGTAAAATAATGCAGAACTGGTCAAGTAGTGACGACACTAGAGATCTTCCCAGAAAATGTTTTGTGCCAATCTAGGACAGTGTGTCGACACTAGATCAAGTAGTGTCGACACTAGAGGCCTTCCCAGAACACCTTTTGAGCTAATTTGGGACAGTGTGTTGACACTAGATCAGGTAGTGTCGACACTAGAGGCCTTTCCAGAAAACATATAGGTCAAGGGTAACCCGAAAACACATCTCATGCAGTGATTTACTCACCCCTCTTATAACTCTCTAAAGAATGACAATTAGACAAAATGTTCAACATGAAATATGATGAGGACAACTAGTAGAAGAACTTTGATGTTAGGGGTTTGATCTAATTCGGTATCAAATCCTGAGAAATATATGATGAACATAAAACTAAGTGCAGCCCGAAATCGCAGTATCATGCAGTGACTCTCTTACCACACCTATAACTCTCTAATAAAAGACTTTTGGACAAAATGTCCAACATAAAAGATGATCGCGACTGCAAGTAGAAGAACTTTTATGAAGGAAGTTTAGTCTAATTCGGCATCAAATTGCATGCATAATAAGAAGAACGGGAAAAGCCCTAACTATGCGAGACTTAGGGACAACTACGAATACACAATGTATACTCCATGAAAATTAGTCAAACCAAGTGCAAATCAACCTAGACTCGAATAACTACATGATGGTGTTGGTTTTCTTTAATCTTGGCCCGAGAACACCTACCTTTGAATGCTAATAACTCTCTGCAAATTTATGGGTTGATGCAGAGCGAGGTTGAGGAAGACCACGTTTTCCCCAGCCGTTCTCCACTCCTCCAGCCCTCCAACCTTACTGCTCATGACCCCAACTTGTTGCTAACCCTTCCCTAAATGTTTTTTGAGGAGTCCTTATAGTTTTAGAGTTCTAATTCATGTCCCAATGGGACTAGGAAAAGGGCTGCGAATTCTGCTTTCTACTTTCCAAAATCTGGGATTCTCTCACCCAATGGAGGTAGCAAAAGTTTAGGAAACCTCCTCTTAGGGTTGGGTCCGGTTTTGGCTTACCTTACATGACTAATCACCCTAAATTGCCCTCCCTAATTATTGCATAATTACATACACGAATTTCTGGGTATTTTCTTGTCCCAATTTCTATCCTTGGGCCAAGTGTGCTCCATTGGCCCAAATCTTGTTAATGGGTCATTAATACATGATGTTGGAAGTCTCTCCAATATGTTTATTTAATTTATGGTTGGGTTATTTTTCCGTGTTAATAATTTTCCGACTTAGTTTCCTAATTCGGTTAACTTGGTCACGTGTGACGTACACTCGACCAATCGGATTTTTCGTTGCACGAATTCCTTCATGAAATACTTAGGGATAATATTTTGGGTTGGTTTATAATTTTTACGGAATTTTCCGATGTGTCATCTCACGTACGATAGTGGTACGTAAGTTCTATCATTTTGATAATACGAAAGTTATTTATTTAGTATTTTCATACCTGAATTTGTTCATGTGACATAAGTTGTCCATTGATCCGATTCCTTTTATGGACTATCCCCTCATATTGTTTGGAGTCCACCATAAATTTCTCATTTAGTTTATGATCTCATTTTTATACACCTGATAATGGGTTGTCTCACTTATTTCCTAATTACGATAAGAAGTCAGACTAACTCTTAAATATATCACAAATGACTTTTAAAGACCCATAATTCATGATGGATCATTAGAGGATATTATTTGAAGTCCATCTATGATTTTATTTAAATTTTTCTGACTCATCTAAGTATGTGTGATAATGATTTCCTGACTTATTCCTTGATTACGACACTCAGTCATAAAATGCCTTAAACTTGGACCATCCGATTTTCCTTTGCACAAATTACTTTGTGGGTCATTAGGGAGTATTATTTAGAGTTGAACTATGATTTTTATGAAAATTTTCTAATGGGTTTTTGTATGTATGATAATGACACGTGCATTTTTGCTATTTCACAAATATTGATTTTTATCATTTTTGATTTATTTCTAATTTTCCAATTACCGAATTTTCGGGGTGTTACACCTGCCTCATCTGTATGTTTATGAAAGGATGAGTCTTCACAAAAGTCTTAGCAAGCAACCTATTGGTACATCTAAACACTTATCACATTCATTCTACACAAGTTTGACATATAGAGCAATTTATCACCTGATTCCTGTAGCAATAAGCAAGTACTAAATGAACAATCTATAACATGCTAACTACACATGGATTTAATATAACTCATGGTACTCAATGTAGCTCATTTTATGGCACATTTCCAAGCATCTAAATCATGAAATTAAACACATATCTACTAGTGATACTAGCATTATAACTACCACATTCAACATGCTCATATGCCACCTATTCTCACCTTTTACTTGATATTTTAACATAAAAGTAACTAAATCACATGGTTTCACATTCTTACACATTGAAGCACATTCTCACATCACTTTCACATATTCACTTTATACATTCACTCTTAATACACACCTTTACACATCTTTTCTCGTGACATATAGTCCGAACCACCATAAAGAAGGACACATCACACACATAACACATACCCGTCACCTAGGCAATGTGCTAAAAATAGAAATAAAATAAATAATCAAAACAATAGAAACATTGCATGTTGTTCTCGCTGTAACAAGCTTGGTCAATAAAGCACCTGAAATGGATTCCTAATAAAGCTTATTATGAAACTAACCACTAAGGATTCAAAAGATTTTGGGTACCTAAATCTCATTGACTTTCGTGTAGGTTAGCCTTAAAGTCTTCAAGTGGTACTTAGACAGTAGATGCTCAAGGCACATGACAGATGACAAGAAGTTGTTCTCTTCAATCAAAGCTGAAGAAGGGATAGAGATATATGCAGATAATGGAAAAGGGACAGTTATTGGATGTGGCACAGTAGGTAGCAAGAAGAATAAGTTAATTGAAGATATTTTGTGTCAAAGGATTAAAGCACAATCTCATTAGCATAAGACAACTCTGTGACAAGGGATATTAGGTCCAATTAAAGAATCAAAATGTTTGATCATCAAGGAAGGTGAAATAGTCTTTAAAGCCACAAAGAAAAGAACTTGTATATATTACTCTTAGAAGACTGAAGAGGAGGAGATGTGTGCTTGGCTTCCAATAAGGATCAAAATGCATACTCTGGCACAAAAGACTACATCATACTAGTATAGATGTGATTAGAAAACTTATCAAGCATGACCTTGTAACGACCCAGGATACGAATACCAGTTACCAACTAGTAACCCGAACCCTGAATCGCCACCCACGGGCCAAAGATTGGAAGGGTTTAAAATGAGTATATGAGGAGAACATATAAGAAAGTGCACAACCACAACAACCAACAAGATCGACTATAAATATAACAACATGGTACAACTCAGAGCAAATCCACAAAAGGAAAGAGTACAGTAAGTATGTACACAAAGGAAAGTACCACTCTCAGTAGCTAAGCATGTCTAGCATCGGAGTGACTTTGCTCCTCATCACTGGGAGCTGATGATGAACCACCTGAAATGGAACGGAGTGACTCTCAAGAAGAGACCCAGTAGGGACACTAACCCCCACCGAAAAACAGTGCTACAAGTGCAGGAAAATAAACTACACTAAGGAACACTGCACTAAAGCACACAAAAAACCCGGTGGCGTGATGTCCAACTCCTCACAAGAGTGTGTCAGGAAACTGGAACCTCGTAGGCTTAACAACACACAACAAAGCACACAACAACTGGCACACACACTCATACAAGAAGGTAGGACTAGATAGGGCCTATGGCTTGGCGCCTCGACACCACAGAGTCATCAAACCCTAGCCACATGTGTACACTCAGACGCTCTCCCTAGCATTTGATCCACGACCAGTTTCCCCCTACATCAGAATCAAATGGTGTAGAAGGGGCCCCATGGAAACTGGCTCATAACCACAATAAGGGGCACGCACTGAACGGAGTTGCACACGATGCCCAGGCTCACCGGCAGAATAACTCAATACCAATCATCCAGACAGAGCCCAGCTCAATGCTCGGGAGAAACACGACACAAACACAGGCACAACACAACATGACACTCGCACAGACGGAGATGCTTTCAACGTCTGGCACACTGTGCCAGGAGGCAGACATTGCATGTCCAAGCCTCGCACACACAAATGGGCTCATACTCTTGGGACCTACATGTGGGGTTGACGGCAACACCGATTTCTGTTAATCGGAGGTAAACGACACAGATCCTACCGTCTACCAAAGTAGACGACAGCATGCCATTCCATTAAGCTCACCTTGACTGCAAGAAATTTTGTCGTCAAGTTCATTCTAAAGAGCTTGACAGCAACAACCCTTGACGTCAAGTTCTTTGCATCTAGAAGCCGATACGGCCCTAGGCCACTTCCCACGGTGATCTAGCCCGAAAACTCACAATCTGATGATGGGAACGCTTTCCCTCATCAAACTATGGCAATGTAAAGCTGGAAAAACAATGATCTAATGCTTGGATCGGCAATTATACCCATAAAATCTAGCATGTAGAAACCTTTCCCAAAACATGATTTCCACACAAAACACATGCATTTCATGCTCAAACAGAACCAAGAGGGGTTAAGGGGTAGGATCCCTACCTCAAGATGTCAAAAAAACCGAGAAAATCTCAAATCACTTTGTCCCCCATGCACGCCCCGCGAGGTTAAATCCCCAAATCTGCCATTTTATCGCCTGATCTGTTGACACCACATGCACCATGATCTTCCCACGAGCTCCCATCAGCCGCCAGAAGAGGTGGAGGAAGGAGGTGAAGGTGGAGGGGTGGAAGGGGAGAAAATGGTGTAAGTAGGGCTCTCGGGTTGCTTTATAAAAATAAGCTCATCGACAGTTGACGTCAACATGTGTTGCCGTCAACTGCTCTGCCAAAACTTGACGTCAACCTCGATTGTCGTCAAGTTCAACGCTCGAAAACTTCTAGAAATCCGGGTGGACAGCAACAACGATTACCGTCAAGAACATGTTGACGTCACACAAGACTTCCGTCACACACTATTGACATCTACGTCAACCAGTCACTATATTAGAAGGGCCCATTAAGGGTCCATTAAGGCCCATGGCCTTACAACCTTCCCCCCTTTAAAAGAATATCTCCATCAAAATTCAAACAACTACAAGGGGAAGATAACTCACCAAAAAACTGCTCACGCATCTTGTCCTCCGCTCCCAGGTCAACTCACCGTCTGAGTATCGCTACCACGCAACATGAACTAGTGGAATTGCCTTGTTCTCAACCTCTGAACCCGGCGATCCTTAATGTACAATGGAAACTCTGGCACCATCAACATTTGTGTCACCTTAGCTCACTCTGTACTCGAGAGAACGTGCGACTCGTCTGGGGATATTGCTGCAACATCGGCACGTGGTATACATCGTGGACCGCTGCCAACTCTGGAGGCAACTGTAATCGGTAAGCTAGACCTCCAACTCGCTCTATAATGGTGAAGGGTCCAACATTGCGGGGACTCAACTTCCATGCCTAGCAAACCTCATCACCCCCTTCATATGGGACACTATGACAAAGACCTAGTCCCCGACGTGAAACTCAACGGTCGCCTACGTTGATCTGCATAACTCTTCTGCCGACTCTACGCTGTCTGAAGCCTCTGCCTCACAAGCTGAACTACCTTTACTGACTACTAAACTAACTCTGCCCCAGTGACAACATGCTCACCAACCTCAAACCAGTCAAGAGGAGTATGACACGGTGGTCCATACAGAGCCTCATAGGGTGCCATGCCGATGCTGGAATGATAACTGTTATTATATGGAAACTTAACCAACGAAAAGTGAGCTGCCCATGATCCATGCCACTCTAAACAACAAGCTCGTAGCATGTCCTCCAAGGTCTAGATAGTCCACTCTGACTGACTGTCTGACTGTGGGTGGTAGGAAGAGCTAAACGCCAGCTCTGTCCCCAAAGCACTCTAGAAACTGCGCCAGAACCCAAAAGTGAAGCAATGATTTGTATTCGACAAAATAGAGATCGGCACCCCGTGGAAAGGAACAATCCGCTTCTCGTAAAGTCTAGCCAGTCTACTCACCCCCCAGCCCGCTTTAATAGGCAACAATCTGACAATCTTCGTCAATCTGTCAACTATAACCCAAATACTGTCATAACCTCCTAAAGTCCACACACAAAATCTGTCGTCACATGGTCCCACTTCCACATGGGAACCTCTAATGGTTGAGCAAGCCCTCCTGGGCACTGGTGCTCAGCCTTCACCAGCTGATAGACCAAACACCTGGCAACAAAAGCCACTATGTCTCTCTTCATCCCGGGGCACCAAAACCGTCGTCTCAATCTGTGGTACATCTTGGTGGACCCTAGATGAATAGAGTACCGAGACCATGTGCCTCCTGCAACACTACTCTCCTGGCAGACTCATCATCTGGTACATAGAGTCTGTCTCGGAACCTGACAGTTTCGTCATCGTGTTGCTCAACCTCTAGGAGTAGCAACACTCTATGCAACTCAGGATCTATCTGCTGCGCCTCAATAACCTGCCTAACTATAGCTGGAGCCACTAGTAAACTGCCCATCATGCACTACTGTCGCCTGGTGGAGACTCTGAAGGACCCCTTACTGTAGACTGCCATAACTGCCACTCTCTCAACATGAGATAGCTGACCTGTGCCATCCTACTCAATGCATCTGCAACTACATTAGCCTTCCCGGGCTTGTACTCGATGCTGAAATCATAATCCTTCAGGTACTCCATCCATTGCCACTGCCTCATATTCAAATCCCTCTATGAAAAGACATATTGTAGGCTCTCATGGTCGGTACGAACCACAAATGTCACTCCGTACAAATAGTGACACCAAATCCTCAAAACAAAAACCACAGCTGTAAGCTCCAAGTCGTGGGTCGAGTAACTCTTCTCGTGGGGCTTTAACTGACACGATGCATAAGCCACCACTCTTCCTTGCTGCATCAAGACTACTCCTAAACCAACTCCAGAAGCATCTGTGCAGCCCTTAAAACCCTTCGTACCTAAAGGTAACACTAGGACTGGCACTGTCATAAGTAGTCGCTTCAACTCTATGAAGCTCTGCTCACACTGCTCCGACCACTGAAAAAGTACTCCCTTCCTCGTCAAACAAGTCAGGGGTGCAGCAATCTGTGAAAAATCTCTAATAAACCTGGGGTAGTAACCAGCCAAGATAAGGAAACTGCGTATCTCAGTAACTGTGCGGGGCCTCTCCCGATGTAAAACTACCTCGACCTTCGCTAGATCTACAGAAACTCCGTCACCTGAGATCACGTGCCCCAAAAAGTGAACCTGCTGCATCCAAAACTTGCATTTACTGAGCTTGGCATGCAACTGGTGCTCTTGCAGAGTCTCCAACATGATTCTTAGGTGTTGGATGTGCTCCTCCTATGAAGCAGAGTACAGCAGGATGTCATCAACAAACACCACAAAAAATGGGTCCAAGAACTGGTGGAACACTGTGCATCAGATCCATAAAGGCCGTAGGCGCATTGGTGAGCCCAAACTGCATTACCAAAAACTCAAAGTGCCCATATCTGGTCCTGAAAGCTGTCCTCTCCACATATGAATATTTGATCCGTAGTTGATACTAGCCTAACCTCAAGTCAATCCTGGAAAAGACTCGTGCTGATTGAAGCTGATCAAAGAGATCATCAATCCTAGCCATAGGATACCTATTCTTGATGGTCACTTGATTCAGCTTCCTGTAATCAATACACAAATGCAGCTACCATCCTTCTTCTTTACAAACAATACTAGGGACCCCTAAGGAGAAAAGCTAGGGCGGATGTAGCCTTTCTCCAACAGCTCCTCCAACTGCCTCTTCAACTCTCGCAACTCTACTGGTGCCATGCAATACGGTGCTTGTACAAAAGGTTCAATGACAGGAACAAAGTCAATAGTAAACTCTTGGTGGTAGACCTGGTAGATCATCTACAAAGACGTTCTGGGACTCACAAACCACATGAATGTCCTCCACACCCTAAGAAACCTGGACACAAGTACAGTAGTGGCAAGGAAACCTAGCACCCAGAAGCCAACAATCTTTGTGCTCTCAAAGTAGAAATCAGAAAATGGGAAGTAAGAGGTATGATACCCTGGAAGTAGAAGGCAGTTCCTCTGGGTATCTGAAGGTACGCCCTCTTCTTCCTACAATCCACTACTTTACTATACTGCTCGAGCCAGTCCATACCCAGAATCACATCAAAATCTTGCAACTGCATAACAAACAATCGAGCTGGCAAACTCTGACCCTGAATCTGCACTTATACCTCCTCAACACAGTATGAGGTAAGAGCAAAATCTCTTGTTGGTAGCTCCACAACAAGGTCGTTGGACACTCCTATGTCTAGCTCCCCAAGATAGTCTAGAAACTCTTCATAAACAAAAAAGCATAGGAGGCATCAGAATCAAACAAAACTTAGGCTGCGAAACAAAAAATAGCCACAACACCATCCACAAGCTGGGCCACCACGACCTCTGCTCGGGTCATATGCATGACATGAGCCCGGGTCCTCGGCCTGCCTGAACTCGATGTCTGTTGGTATTACTACACAAGAACCTGCTACTGCTGCGTACGTAACTAAGGCTGAATCTGCTGCTATGGGTCTCGAGGTAATAGGGGGCCATCTCGCACCATGTGACCCAACTGGTTACATCGGTAACATCTGCACGTAAAAGAAAACTGGCCCTACTGTTGTGGCTGCCCTGTAGGCTGTTGGACACTCTCTACTGATAGCTGCCTCTACTCGGACTGCCTCTTGTCCCGTCGAAACCTCCTCCTAGACCCTGACCTCGACGTTGTCCCCATGGAAGAAGATGCAAAGGAGGTTGAGGTCCTCAAAGTCTGCTGTGAAGCTCTTTGTTGTTGCCTCTACTGAGATGGGCCCACCTATGCATGAACAACTCTAATTTGCCCTCGGGTTCATAAGGTACCAACCTCCAAAGCTGCCGCTATCTGATAGGCCACGTCGAGGTCAATGATGTGTGCAACTATTAGTGTCTGCCTGAGCTCTGGCCTCAGTCCTCTCACAAATTACTGGGTCCTCAGGATCTCATCTGCCATAATTTGTAGCGCATAATACCCCAACTCTACAAATCTGGCTCTGTACTGGACCACTGTCATCTCACCCTATGTTAAGTCCAGGAACTGGTACAACCTCTCAGTCTTGACATAGGTAGGGCAAAATGCTCTCTCAAAAGCCGCCACAAACTCCTACCAAGTGATCTGCCTAAGTGGGCAAGACTAAAAAGTTGTTTCCCACTCTGAAGTCCACCAAGCCAGTGCCTGACTCTGCAACTGATAGCTTGCCAACAGAACCCTCTCCTCCTCTGCACACTACATGGAACGGAAAGTCTGTTCCAAAGTGTCCAACCACGACTAGGCTACATCTGGGTCTGGCTACCCCTCAAACTGAGGAGGCTGAAACTACATGAACTCCCTTAGCACCCTCCCGTGACCTCCCTAAGGTGCTAGAGCATCACGGTGCTGGGTAACTAGTTGCGCCATCCCCTCAAGAAAATGAGTCCAGTCGAACATCTGTGCTACCCGAGGAGGGGGTGGTGGCGGTGGTGGTGCAACACCACTGTGCTCGTCCTGTGGTCCCGGCTGCACTTGCTATGGTGGCGACGCATCATGAGGCTTCTGCTGAGGTGCCTGCTTAGCCACCTCCTCAACATGGCGTCGCCTCGGTGCCATAATAGACCTATACAAGACATACGCACAAATTAATACACAAAATTTCTTCGGTATTGCTTGTTGCCAATGTACTCTTTAGTGCTCTGAGTGACCAACTAACGGCACCTCCTTATATATCTCAACAGACCAGGTTTTGATACCAACTGTAACGCCCCAGGATCCAAATTACTAGTTACCAACTAATAACCAGAACCCTAAACCGCCACCCACAAGCCAAAGCTCGGAACTGTTTAAAAGAGTGTCTGAGGAGAACATAAAAGAAAGTTCACAACCACAAGAACCAACAAGATCCAATATAAATATAACAACATGGTGCAACTCAGAGTAAATCCAACAAAAGGAAAGAGTATAGTAAGTATGTACACAAAAGAAAGTACCACTCTCAGCAGTTAAGCAAGTCCAGTACCAGAGTGACCTGGCTCCTCAGCACCTGGAGCCGACGACGAACCACCTGAAATGGAACGGAGTGTGTCTCAGGAAGAGACCCAATAAGGACACTAACCCCCACTGGAAAATAGTACTACAAGTGTAGGAAAATAAACTACACTATGGAACACTGCACTAAAGCACACAAAAAAAACCCAGTGGCATAACGTCCAACTCCTATCAGGAAACTGGAACCTCACAGGCTCAATAACACACAACAAAGCACACAACAACTGACACACACACTCACACAAGAAGGTAGGACTAGCTAGTCCTATGGATTGGTGCCTCGACACCACAAAGTACGCAAACCCTAGCCACATGTGCACACTCAGACGCTCTCCCTCGTGTCTGGTCCATGGCCGGTTTTCCCCTACTCTGGACTCAAACGATGGAGAAGAGGCCCCACAGAAACCAGCTCGTAACCACCACAAGGGGCACACACTGGATGGAGTTGCACTTGACGCTTAGGCTCACCGGTGAAATAACTCAACGCCAGTCATCCAGACGGAGCCCAGCTCAACGCTCGGGAGAAACACAACACAAACACAGGCACAACACAACATGACACTCACATAGACGGAGATGCTCTCAACATCTGGCACACTGTGCTAGGAGGCAGACATCTCATGTCTAATCCTCGAACACACAAATGGGCTCATATTGTTCTGACCTACCTGTGGGGTTGACGGCAAGCCCGATTGCCGTTAACCCGAGGTAAGCAGCACAAATCCTACCATCTACCAAAGTGGACGGCAGCATGCTTTGCCGTTAACCACACCTTGACGGCAAGGAACCCTGCCGTCAAGTTCATTCCGAAGAGCTTGACGGCAACAACCCTTGACGTCAAGTTCTTCGGCTTCCAATAGCCGATATAGCCCTAGGCCACTTCCCAGAGTGATCCAGCCCAAAAACTCACAATCTGATGATGGGAAATGCTTTCCCTCATCAAACTACACCAATGCAAAGCTGGAAAAACAACGATCCAATGCTTGGATCAGCGATTATACCCATAAAACCCAGCATGGAGAAACCCTACCCAAAACACGATTTCCACACAAAACACATGCATTTCATGCTCGAACAAAACCAAGAGGGATTTAGTGGTAGGATCCCTACCTCAAGATGTCGAAACCCCCCGAGAAAACCTCAAATCGCGTCATCACCCATGCATGCCCCGCAAGGTTAAAACCCCAAATCTGCTGTTCTCTCGCCTGATCCATCGTCGCCACATGCACCACGATCTCCCCACGAGCTCCCGTCGGCCGCCGGAAGTGGTGGAGGAAGAAGGAGGTGAAGGTAGATGTAAGGTCTCGGGTCTCAGCAAATCCTTATTGGATCTTGTAGAAGTTTGGATGTGGTTGACGACAATGGATATTGCTGTTGACTTGGGGTTGATGGCCAGGAGCTAGCCGTTGACTTGGTTTTAGCGTCTAGAGATGTGGACGTTTGTCGTTGAACTTGATGGCAAGCGGTCCGGACGTCGACCCATTGGCGGTTCAAATAGGTAGCGAGGTATGTGGACGTCTATTTGTAACTTCTGTAGAAATAGGGCAGCCCGTGAGCAGCAACTTTTCCTTTTCTCTTCCTCTCTTTCCCTCCACTTTTACCTTTGTCTGTTTCCACCACTTCCGATGGTTGATGGGAGCTCGTGGGAAGACCCTGCTATGTGTGGCGGTGTTAGATCGAGCGGGATTCGTGATGATTTGGTGTGATTTACGCGGAGACTTTGAGGGGTTCCGGCGCGATTCGTGCCTGTTTAGGAGTTTTTGGGGCATTCTAAGGCAGGGACTTAACCCCTTAAACCTTCCTTAACAGATCAACATGCTTATTTGTTGTAGATTAGTATGCTAATCACATTTTAGGGTTGGGTTATGCCATGCCAGGATTTTGGGTGTTTTGGGCGATCCAAGTGTTGGATCGTCGAAATCCGGAGTTCTGGTAGTGTTAGAGGATGTGAGGAGGTGTTCCCCTCCATCAATTGGTGTACTGTTAGGCGGTTTTGCCCAATTGGACTGACCTGGTGCTGTTCTGGGTTATGGGGGCTGAGGATATTAACGTCCACATATGTTGACGTTGAGATCTTCACTGTTGATGTAAACGACAAGATCTATTACCGTTAAACAAGTGTTGGCGGCATTGTGAGTGCCATCAACATCTTGATTGGTGACATTCGATGTTGCCGTTGATATCTTGTGTCCCAGCAGGCTTTGGTCCTGTTTTGTGTTTCGAGGTGTTGACATGCGATGTCCGCTTGTTAACACATTTTTCCAGGCTTAGAGTGTGGCTCCGCCTGTACATATGTGTAATTAATTGTGTCGAAACGTGACACGAGGTGTCCGTTTATTGTACGGTGTTTCAGGCGTTGAGAGTGTTACCGTCTGTACTCGAGTTGAGTTACCGTGCTTCTGTTTCTGTTTGTCACCTGGACATAGAGCGACGCTCTGTCTAGATGACCGGCGTGTGGGGGTCCTCCGTCGGTGAGCCAGGACGTTGAGAGCATCTCTGTCCTGTGCGTACTCCTTGTGGTGGTTTCGAGCTGGTCTCCGTGGAGCCCCTTCTCTACCGCTATGGTCAGGCATAGGGGGAAAACCGGTCATGGACCAGATGCGAGAGAGAGCGTCTGTAGTATGCACACGTGGCTGGGGTTGAGAGACTCTGTGATGACGGGACGACGAGCCACAGACCCTAGCTGAGTCCTTCTTACTGTGTGTGAGTGTGTGTTACTGAGCCGTGAGGTTTATAGTCTTGTAACGCACTCCTATCAAGGAGACGCGTGGTTGTTACTAGTTTTGGTTGTGATGCAACGTGTATTTACTTCTATTTTACTTTCCGCACTTAAGTACTGTTGCCGGTGGGGGTTACTTTTCCCTACTGGGTCTCTTTTCTTGAGACTCACTCCCCTCCCTTTCAGGTGGGTCGTCGTCGACTCCCATTCCAGGCGAGTCTAGCCACTCTGGTGTTGGTGCGCCCTAGCTGCAGTGAGTAGTACTTTTTGTTGTACTTCTGTACTTTGGACTTAGCTCGGACTCTGAGTTGTACATGTTATGTTTCATGTATAGTGAAATCTTACAGCTTTACATGGTGTGTATCTTCTTATATATAATCTCCTCGGACATTCACTTTTTACCCTTCCGAGCTTGTCTCGTGGGTTAGCGGGTCAGAATTCGGGTTACTGGTTAGTTACTGGTAATGCGGATTTTGGGTCGTTACAGTTGGTAGCTGAGCCTGGTTTCATTTGATATATATAAGGAAATACCCATCATGTTAACTCAGAGTACAAAGAGTACAGTAGCAGCTAACTAGGCCGGTGGTAGTTAATGTGTTAATATGTGTGTGGTTTTTGCTCTTTGTATAGTACTATGGCACCTAGGCGACGTCCTAGAGAGGGAGTGGCTGAGCAGACGACTCGTCAGGGGGCTGGAGACGCCTCTCCACCTCCGCAGATGGAGCCTTTGCCACAGGACGCACACAGTGGCATTGTTCCGCCACCGCCGCCACCTCCTCCTCTGGCAGCACAGGGATTAGACTTGGCCCGGTTTCTTGAGGGGATGGCTCAGTTTGTAGCTCAACACCGTGATGCGCCGGTACCCAGGGCGGTACTGGGAAGGTGTTGAGGGAGTTCTTACAGTTTCAGCCTCCCCAGTTTTTGGGCCAGCCTGATCCAGACATCGCGCGGGCGTGGTTGGATGCAGTGGAGCGGACTTTCCGTTCCATGGAGTGTGTTCCCGAGGAGCGAGTGTTGTTAGCTAGCTACCAGTTGCAGGCGCAGGAGTTGACTTGGTGGTCTTCTGAGTGGGAGACTACTTTTCAGTCTCGCCCACTTAGACAGATTCTGTGGCAGGAGTTTGTCGTTTCTTTTGAGAGGGCCTTCTGTGCTACTTATGTTCGGACGGAGAGGTTGTACCAGTTTCTGGACTTACAGTAGAAGGATTCTACTGTAGTGCAGTACAAGGCCAGATTTGTAGAGCTAGGGCGTTATGCTCCGCAGATTATGGCAGATGAGAGTCTGAGGACGCAGCAGTTTGTGAGGGGCCTGAGGCCAGAGCTCAGGCAGGCACTGATAGTTGCGCGTGTCACAGACTTGGACGCGGCCTATCAGATAGCGGCAGCGTTGGAGGCTGACACTTTGCGGACCCGTGATCAGAGCGCAGAGGTTGAGACACAGGTAGTTCCTACTCAGCCATGGCAGTAGTAGAGTAGTGTGCAGGCGACTCCGAAGGCCACGACTTCCAACGCGTCCACTTCTGCTAGGACGACGGCGAAGTCAGGATCTCGGAAGATGTTTCGACGTGACAGGAGGCAGGCTGAGTAGAGACAGTAGTCTATTGGGAGTGTTCAGCAGCCGGTAGGGCAGCCTTCGCAGCAGGTACATGGTTCTTTTGTTGGTCAGTGTTACCAGTGTGACTAGATAGGTCACATGGCGCGAGATTGCCCCTTGTTACCTCGTGTGCCGCAGCAGCAGACCCAGTCACAGCCCCGAGTGCAGCAGCAGCAGCAGCAGGCACCTATGCAGCAGCGTCAGCAGGCCAGAGGTTCTGGTGGGTCGAGAGGTAGAGGTCGTGTTACTCACTTGACCCGTGCAGACGTGGAGGCAGCTCAGCTAGTGGAAGGTACTGTTACAGTTTTTGGTTATACAGCTAGAGTTTTGTTTGATTCTGGTGCCTCTCACTCTTTTGTGTCTGAGGAGTTTTTAGACTCTCTTGGAGAGTTGAATACGGGAGAGTCTATTGAGCTAGCAGTAGAGTTGCCAATAGGGGACTTTGTCCTTACGTCCTACTGTCTCGAGGAGGTACCTGTGCAGTTGCAGGATCAGTGGTTGTCAGCTCGCTTGTTTGCTTTACAATTGCAGGATTATGATGTGATTTTGGGTATGGGCTGGTTAGAGCGGTATGGTGCAATGATGGATTGCCAGAAGAAGATGGTGCACTTGCGGATACTTGGGGAAGCGGCGTTCTACTTCCAGGGTATCGTACCTCTTACTTCTCGCTTTTTAGTTTCTGCTTTGAGGGCGGGGAGGTTGCTTGCCTCTGGTTGTTAGGGTTTTCTAGATTTTGCAATGACCCTTGACCAGGTTACCTCGGGAGTGGGGGACATTCCCGTAGTGTGTGAGTTTCCGAATGTTTTTCCAGAAGAGTTACCTGGTCTACCGCCAGAGAAAGATATTGAGTTTACTGTTGAGTTAGTTCCTAGCACTGTACCATTTGCTTAGGCAACGTACCGTATGGCACCAGTAGAGTTGAGGGAGCTGAAGAGGCAGCTTGAGGAGCTGTTGGAGAAGGGTTATATTCATCCTAGCTTTTCTCCTTAGGGATCACCTATTTTGTTTGTCCGAAAGAAGGATGGTAGCCTGAGGTTGTGTTTTGATTACAGGATGCTGAACCAGGTGACCATCAAGAATAGGTATCCATTGCCTAGGATTGACGATCTCTTTGTTCTGCTTCAGTCTGCTCATGTCTTTTCGAAGATCGACCTGAGGTCGGGCTACTATCAGTTGCGGATTAGAACTCGGACATTCAGAGGACTGCTTTTCGGACCAGGTATGGTCATTTGAGTTTTTGGTGATGTTGTTTGGGCTCACCAATGCTCCAGCGGCCTTCATGGATCTGATGCACCGAGTGTTCCACCAGTTCTTGGACCGATTTGTCATAGTGTTTGTGTGACGACCCAACCAGCAAACTGGCCCAACAACCGTGCCAGTTGGTAGACTTCCCAGGAAGGTCACCCATCCTGGGACTACTCCCAACTGAGCACGCTTAACTTCAGAGTTCTTTTCCATCTCGAGCTCTGAAAATGACTAGTCCGGGTTGTTGGTAGTCTGCTGATTTAATCCATTTAACATATTCTTATATGGGGTATTACAATCTACCCCTCTTATATAAGCGACGTCCTCATCGCTGCTCACACATAGCACATAATCAAACCCCAGGCAGGCAGGATTCTAGAGGTGGCCCCCACAGGCTCAAGAGGTGGCTCCCACTATGTAGCACTTTGCGCCATTATGGCCTCAAGAGGTGGCTCCCATAGCGTAGCACTTTGCCCTATGTGGCACTTAGTTCCTGCACTTCCGGCTGGGTAAATCTCTGATACCATTTGTGATTACCCAACCAGCAAATTGGCCCAACAACTGTGCCAGTTGGTAGACTTCCCAGGAAGGTCACCCATCCTGGGACTACTCTCAACTGAGCACGCTTAACTTCAGAGTTCTTTTCCATCTCGAGCTCTGAAAATGACTAGTCCGGGTTGTTGGTAGTTTGCTGATTTAGTCCATTTAACATATTCTTATATGGGGTGTTACAATCTACCCCTCTTATATAAGCAAGGTCCTCGTCGCTATTCACATATAACACACAATCAAACCCCAGGCAGGCAAGATTCTAGAGGTGGCCCCCACAGGCTCAAGAGGTGGCTCCCACTATGTAGCACTTTGCGCCATTATGGCCTCAAGAGATGGCTCCCATAGCGTAGCACTTTGCCCTGTGCGGCACTTAGTTCCTGCACTTCCGGTTGGGTAAGTCTCTGATACCATTTGTGATGACCCAACCAACAAACTAGCCCAACAACCGTGCCAGTTGGTAGACTTCACAGGAAGGTCACCCATCCTGGGACTACTCCCAACTGAGCACACTTAACTTCAGAGTTCTTTTCCATCTCGAGCTCTGAAAATGACTAGTCCGGGTTGTTGGTAGTCTGCTGATTTAGTCCATTTAACATATTCTTATATGGGGTATTACAATCTACCCCTCTTATATAAGCGAGGTCCTCGTCGCTGCTCACAGATAGCACACAATCAAACCCCATGCAGGCAGGATTGTAGAGGTGGCCCCCACAGGCTCAAGAGGTGGCTCCCACTATGTAGCACTTTGCGCCATTATGGCCTCAAGAGGTGGCTACCATAGCGTAGCACTTTTCCCTGTGTGGCACTTAGTTCCTGCACTTCCAGCTGGGTAAGTCTCTGATACCATTTGTGACGACAGAACCAGCAAACTGGCCCAACAACTGTGCCAGTTGGTAGACTTCCCAGGAAGGTCACCCATCCTGGGACTACTCCCAACTGAGCACGCTTAACTTCAGAGTTCTTTTCCATCTCGAGTTCTGAAAATGACTAGTCCGGGTTGTTGGTAGTCTGCTGATTTAGTCCATTTAACATATTCTTATACGGGGTATTACAATCTACCCATCTTATATAAGCGACGTCCTCGTCGCTGCTCACACATAGCACACAATCAAACCCCAGGCAAGCAGGATTCTAGAGGTGGCCCCCACAGGCTCAAGAGGTGGCTCCCACTATGTAGCACTTTGCGCCATTATGGCCTCAAGAGGTGGCTCCCATAGCGTAGCACTTTGCCCTGGGTGGCACTTAGTTCGTGCACTTCCGACTGGGTAAGTCTCTGATACCATTTGTGATGACCCAACCAGCAAACTGGCCCAACAACCGTGCCAGTTGGTAGACTTCCCAAGAAGGTCACCCATTCTGGGACTACTCCCAACTGAGCACGCTTAACTTCAGAGTTCTTTTCTATCTCGAGCTCTGAAAATGACTAGTCCGGGTTGTTGGTAGTTTGCTAATTTAGTCCATTTAACATATTCTTATATGGGGTGTTACAATCTACCCCTCTTATATAAGCAACGTCCTCGTCGCTATTCACATATAACACACAATTAAACCCCAGGCAGGCAGAATTCTAGAGGTGGCCCCCACAGGCTCAAGAGGTGGCCCCCACTATGTAGCACTTTGCGCCATTATGGCCTCAAGAGGTGGCTCCCATAGCGTAGCACTTTGCCCTGGGTGGCACTTAGTTCCTGCACTTCCGGCTGGGTAAGTCTCTGATACCATTTGTGATGACCCATCCAGCAAACTGGCCCAACAACCGTGCCAGTTGGTAGACTTCCCAAGAAGGTCACCCATCCTGGGACTACTCCCAACTGAGCACGCTTAACTTCAGAGTTCTTTTCCATCTCGAGCTCTGAAAATGACTAGTCCGGGTTGTTGGTAGTTTGCTGATTTAGTCCATTTAACATATTCTTATATGGGGTGTTACAATCTACCCCTCTTATATAAGCAACGTCCTCGTCGCTATTCACATATAACACACAATTAAACCCCAGGCAGGTAGAATTCTAGAGGTGGCCCCCACAGGCTCAAGAGGTGGCTCCCACTATGTAGCACTTTGCGCCATTATGGCCTCAAGAGGTGGCTCCCATAGCGTAGCACTTTGCCCTGTGTGGCACTTAGTTCCTGCACTTCCGGCTGGGTAAGGCTCTGATACCATTTGTGACGACCCAACCAGCAAACTGGCCCAACAACCGTGCCAGTTGGTAGACTTCCTAGGAAGGTCACCCATCCTGGGACTACTCCCAACTGAGCACGCTTAACTTCAGAGTTCTTTTCCATCTCGAGCTCTGAAAATGACTAGTCCGGGTTGTTGGTAGTCTGCTGATTTAGTCCATTTAACATATTCTTGTATGGGGTATTACAATTGTGATGACCTAATCAGCAAACTGGCCAAATAACCATGCCAGTTGGTGGACTTCCCAGGAAGGTCACCCATCCTGGGACTACTCCCAACTGAGCACGCTTAACTTCAGAGTTCTTTTCCTGCTCGAGCTCTGAAAATGACTAGTCCGGGTTGTTGGTAGTCTGCTGATTTAGTCCATTTAACATATTCTTATATGGGGTATTACAGTTTGTTGACGACATTGTGGTGTACTCCGCTTCGGAGGAGGAGCACGCCGAACAGCTTAGGATCGTGTTGCAGACTTTGCGAGAGCACCAGTTGTATGCCAAACATAGTAAGTGTGAGTTTTGGCTACAATAGGTTCACTTTTGGGGCACGTGATCTCAGGTGAGGGAGTTTCTGTAGATCCAGCAAAGGTCGAGGCAGTTTTGCAGTGGGAGAATCCCAGGACTGTGTCTGAGATTCGTAGCTTTTTGGGCTTGGCAGGTTACTACCGTAGGTTTGTTCGGGACTTTTCTTAGGTTGCTGCACCCTTGACTTAGCTGACGAGAAAAGGTGTTTCGTTTTTGTGGTCAGAGCAGTGTGAGCAGAGCTTCATAGAGTTGAAGCGACTGCTTACGTCAGCGCCAGTCCTTGTGTTACCTTTAGGTGAGGAGGGTTTTGAGGTTTGCACAGACGCTTCAGGTGTTGGTCTGGGTGCGGTTTTGATGCAGTAAGGCGGGTGGTGGCTTATGCGTCTCGTCAACTTAAGCCCCACGAGGAGAGTTACCCGACCATGACCTAGAGCTTGCAGCTGTGGTATTTGCTTTAAGGATTTGGCGTCTTTACCTATACGGAGTGAGTTTTGTAGTCCGTACCGACCACCAGAGCTTGAGGTATGTGTTTTCTTAGAGGGATCTGAATATGAGGCTTTGTATGGACGACCGTGTCATACTCCTCTAGACTGGTTCGAGGTTGGCGAACGGATTGTCACGGGGCCAGAGTTAGTTCAGCAGGCAGTTGAGGTAGTTCAGCTTGGGTGGCAGCGGCATTCAGGTGGTGAGTCGACATGGGAGCGAGAGGACAAAATGCGCGAGTAGTTTCCGTACCTCTTTAGTGAGTCTTCTTTCTTTATGTTGTTTGAATTTCGGGGTAAAAATTCCTTAAGGGGGGAAGGTTGTAAGGTCTCGGGTCACAGCGGATCCTTATTGGATCTTGTAGAAGTTTGGATGTGGTTGACGACAATGGATATTGCCGTTGACTTGGGGTTGACGGCAGGAGCTAGCTGTTGACTTGGTTTTAGCATCCAGAGATGTGGACGTTTGTCGTTGAACTTGACGGCAAGAGGTCCGGACGTCGACCCATTGGCGGTTCAAATAGGCGGCGAGGTATGTGGACGTGTATTTGTAGCTTCTGTAGAAATAGGGCAACCTGTGAGCGGCAACTTTTCCTTTTTCTCTTCCTCTGTTTCCCTCCACTTTTACCTTTCTCCGTTTCCACCACTTCCGATGGTTGATGGGAGCTCATGGGAAGAACTGGTACGTGTGGCGGTGTTAGATCGGGCGGAAATCGTGAAGATTTGGTGTGATTCGCGCAGAGAATTCGAGGGGTTCCAGCGCGATTGGTGGCTATTTAGGAGTTTTTGGGGCATTCTAAGGTAGGGACTTAACCCCTTAAACCTTCCTTAACAGATCAGCATGCTTATTTGTTGTAGATTAGTATGCTAATCGCATTTTAGGGTTAGGTTATGCCATGCTGGGATTTTGGGTGTTTTGGGCGATCCAAGTGTTGGATCATAGAAATCCGGAGTTCTGGTAGTGTTAGAGGATGTGAGGAGGTGTTCCCCTCCATCAATTGGTGTACTGTTAGGCAGTTTTGCCCAATTGGACTGACCTGGTGCTATTCTGGGTTCAGGGGGGTGAGGATATTAACGTCCACATATGTTGACGTTGAGATCTTCAATGTTGATGTAAATGACATGATCTATTACCGTTAAACAAGTGTTGGCGGCATTCTGAGTGCCGTCTACATCTTGATTGGCGACATTCGATGTTGTCGTTGATATCTTGTGTCCCAGAAGGCTTTGGTCCTATTTTGTGTTTCGAGGTGTTGACGTGCGATGTCCTCTTGTTAACACATTTTGCCTGGCTTAGAGTGTGGCTCCGCTTGTGCATATGTGTAATTAACTGTGTCGAAACGTGACACGAGGTGTCCGTTTATTGTATGGTGTTTCAGACGTTGAGAGTGTTACTGACTGTACTCGCGTTGAGTTACCGTGCTTCTATTTCTGTTTGTCACCTGGACATAAAGCGACGCTCTGTCTAGATGACCGGCATGTGGGGGTCCTCCGTCGGTGAGCCAGGACATTGAGAGCGTCTCTGTCCTGTACGTACTCCTTGTGGTGGTTTCGAGCTGGTCTCCATGGAGCCCCTTCTCTACCGCTAGGGTCAGGCGTAGGGGGGAAATCGGTCGTGGACCAGATACGAGAGAGAGCGTCTGTAGTGTGCACATGTGGCTGGGGTTGAGAGCCTCTGTGATGACGGGACACCGAGCCACAGACCCTAGCTGAGTCCTACTTACTGTTTGTGAGTGTGAGTTACTGAGCCGCGAGGTTTACAGTCTCGTAACGCACTTCTGTCAAGGAGACGCGTGGTTGTTACTAGTTTTGGTTGTAATGCGACGTGTATTTACTTTCTATTTTTACTTTCCGCACTTTAGTACTGTTGCCGGTGGGGGTTACTTTTCCCTACTGGGTCTCTTTTCTTGAGACTCACTCCCCTCCCTTTTAGGTGGGTCGTCGTCGACTCCCGTTCCAGGCGAGTCTAGCCACTCTAGTGTTGGTGTGCCCTAGCTGTAGTGAGTAGTACTTTTTATTGTACTTATGTACTCTGTACTTAGCTCGGACTCTGAGTTGTACATGTTATGTTTCATGTATAGTGAAATCTTACAGCTTTACATGGTGTGTATCTTCTTATATATAATCTCCTCGGACATTAACTTTTTACCCTTCCGAGCTTGTCTAGTGGGTTAGCGGGTCAGAATTCGGGTTACTGGTTAGTTACTGGTAATGTGGATTTTGGGTCGTTACAGTAGATGTAACATCCAGTTACCTTAGGGGTTGCTCTCCCGGCTGTGGTCACGACGTAGTGACCTATCATGTTCTGAAGGGGACCCTGACAGTAGACTGTTCCCTTGTCGTCTTACTATCGGGACAGTTGAGCCATGTATCAAAGTGCATGCATGAACGCAACATGGTTGGCAGACGCGATCTTGCTATCAGTTTTGCATACACGTCGATTGGGTGGTTGACTGGCTGACTGTTCTAGATCGCGACGCAGGTGGGTGTCGCGTTAACGTTGGTAATGCGACGGTCAGGTCCATCGCATTCTCAACATCTGTGTTTAAGTGCCCAAGCCCGAGAGCACAACCTCTCTTCGCCCTTTTTCTGTGTTCTTTCTCCCTCCGGCGATATCCTCTGCGATTGGAGCTTCGTGGTGAGCTTGGAAGGGGAATTGTCTAGCTTGATTTTGGTAAGTGTTGGATTGTGCTTGTGTGTTTTTTTGTTGGGTTGATGGTGAAGATCTTCTCTTCTTTCTCTCCCTCTACTGTGTGTTCTTCATGCTTGTGTACATATCTCCATCGGCTCAAGGTGGAGTTGTTCGGCTGGTGAGAGGTGGCTCTTGGAGCGTCAGAGCTCGGAGGAAGAGGGGTGCAATCCTACTAGAAGGCCCATTGCGGGTGGATCTTCAAGTGGAGGTAGGGACCCCTAAACCATCCCCTAGTTGTACCATGCTAGAATCATGCTCGGTGTTTCTTGGTTACTTATGATCCATGTATGAGGTTTACATGATGTGGGTTGCATGTTTTCATGCTTGGAATGGGGTGTTCATGAAGAGTGCTTCATGTGGTGCATGTGAGGTTATGTGAGAGTAGTTGGCTTTTCCTTGCATGCATGTGGGTTGTTTGGGGTGGTTTGGATGTTATTGACTACTTTCCATCATCTCCATAACCCCCTCCCATTGATGTTTCCTTTTTGGGTGCTTTGGGGTGGTGGCTAATGCCTTGTTTAGGCACTCGACTGTTGTCAGGATAGGCTTCCCAGTCGCGACCAAGTCGCGATGTATCGGTGCATCGCGTTCTCTTGAATGCGCCCCGGACCCGACCGCTTCTTGCTAACGTGATGGCTACATGACCGATGGTGTTCAGGTGTTCGGGGTCTTGGCAGATCGTGACCGCCGTCTCCATCGCGATGAGATCGCGACGGGGTACGTGTCGCGTCCTGAAGACTCAGGCTTGTTGCAGCCCTCTTAGCCAATGCGGTGTTGTCGCGACGCGCTTACGGGTCGCCTTCCATTTTCCTTGTCACGACAGGCAGAACCGTCGCATTCTGGTTGCGATGGGTCGATACGTCGCCTCTCTGACCGAGAGTTGACTGTTGACCTATTGTGTTTCCGCTTCCGCTGCGACTCGATTTTCTTGGCACCTGTGCTATTCTTAGTGCAGTGCTACTCTAGTCTCTTCACCCGGTGCTCGGCACTTGAGGGCTTGTCCACAAGACAGGTTGTTATTGTTACCTAGGACCCCCAGCCCCGCGCGTCTGTTAGAGGGAGTTCTCCAGGCGGCGGGCGTGCTCAAGTCACGGACTTGGAGCAGAAGGGGAAAATGGTGGGGACATCAGTGTGGAGTCGTTTGTAGAGCTCTCTTAGCTGGTCTAGTTCTCCAATGTAGTGTGGTGCTCTTATGGTGCGGACCAGCTAGTCCTTTCTCACTACCTCAATCTACGTTGTTCCAGAACCATTTAGAGGGGTCAGGCGTGGGACTGTAGTCCGGTCAGACTATGACAGTTGTGGTTGTTCTTAGTCTACGTCTCACTCCGATGGGAGGTGCTAGACATGGACTGTTGGTCGAGGGTAAGGCGCGTGGCGGACTTGACCAGCTAACTAGTGTAGCGTTCTATAGCTAGTGTGCTTGTCCAGGCATTGTCCACTGTTTGTGTTTACAGTTGGGTTCTTGTGGTGCCTTGGTGTACAAATGTTTTCCGGTTCCGCTGAGTAGCTTAGACCGACGACCGTTTAGTTTCATTCACACTTCCGCACTTGACTCTATTTAGTAGAATAGACGTTACTGTTTTATTTATTTATTGCAAATTAATTCTATTCTGCTGTTAGAACTAGTGAGAGATTGGTAGTCCCTACTGGGCTTCTTTGTGAAGCTCACTCCCTATTTTGTAGGTGAGACATCACAGCAGCTCCCTCTGCGGTGGACTGAGGAGACGGGCCCACAGTAGTCGGTGTCTCTAATGGCAATGTTCCCCCAACAGTTGTACTTCACCCTCGAGGTATGCCCCTAAGGGACGTGTTCCTTCCCGTTTATTTCAACACTTGTACTTTATTTACTTTGGGACTGTACTAGACTGTTACTTAGTGTTGGACACTCTTCGTTAACTTGTGGTGCACTTTAGGACGTTTGCTGTTATTTATTTCTGTTACATATCTTGTTAGACCGATCCGTGAGCCCTTCCGGGTCTCCGAACCCATGGGTGGCGGTGCCGGTGTTCGGATCCTTGGTGAGAATCTGGGATCCGGGCGCCGGGGCCGTTATAATTGTATCAGAGCTCAGAGGTCTATCAAGACTTGTAGTGGAAATAAGTAATGACGTAATGTCCCTTAGGAAGTACAAGTAAACACTGCTAGCCACTGGAGTTTTATCTATTAACTGCTTATTGTGTCTGTTTTGGAGATCATGCCTCCACGCACTCGGAGGCAGGTTTGTGAGCTGGTGGAGCATCAGGAGTGCGAGTCGGACGGGTCGGTTGCAGCCGAGCATGTGCCGATCGACGCTCATCCCCAGCAGGTCGAGCAGCCTGGGGACCCATTGCTGCAGGGCGTTCCGTTGTGGCAGGGAGAGCCACAGCAGCAGCAGCCGCAGCAGTGTTTCAGCCCCAGCCCCCGCCGGCCGTCATGGAGCAGTGGTGGAGGGCAATGTTTCAGGGTCCTTGGCAGTACACGCAGTACCAGCAATACCATCAGTACTAGCCGTACCAGCAGATACCAGCTGGAGGATAGCAGTTTGTAGAGATGGTAGGAGAGGAGCAGCCACCACCGGCCCCGCAGGCAGCACCTGTTCAGCCAGAGGTACCCCCGTGGTACGGCAACAGACTCCAGTTGCAGCGGAAGCACCTGAGGACTGCACGGCGCTTCTGGGAAGGTTTCTTCATCTTCGGCCTTCGACTTTTTCTGGTGACCATGATCTAGATCGTGCAGAGAGTTGGGTCCATGAGCTCGAGCGCACCTTCGAGACCATGGACTGTGCAGAGGTGGACTAGGTCAGATTGAGAGTATATCAGCTGAAGGGGTCAGGACAGGAGGCTGGACCAGATCACTTGGGCAGAGTTCCTAGTGGCCTTTCATGGCGAGTTCTTCCCCGACTACGCTTGTCGTGAGAGGAGGGACCAGTTCCACGAGTTAGTGCAGGGAGACTTGACTGTAGCACAGTACCACCTGAGGATTGTGTAGCTACTTCGACACGTCCCTCACATGGTAGCTAGTGAGCAGGCTCGTACCGAGCGGTTCATTAGCGGGCTACACTCAGAGTTGAGGTGGGCTATGGCTAGCCACCTCTGTGACACTTTGGGGGCAGCAGTGGGGAGAGCCACCGCCATGGAGTGGGAGTGTCGGTTTCAGCCACAATAGAGTGGAGGCTCGGTGAGGTCTTCTCCGTACCAGCGCCCTTCAGGCAGTCGAGGAAGTGTTTCTTCTTCTTCTTCTACAGGGACAGGCGGTGCTGGCCTGACCTCGATGTTGAAGAAGCTGTTCTCTCTTGGAGGCAGGCAGCATTATCAGTGACGTCAGTCGGAGCAGCAACCAGTGGAGCAATCGGTGTGGCAGGGAGCAGAGCAGAGCCAGCAAGACTCGGGTTGTTACCACTGTAGGCATCCGGGTCACTACATGCGATAGTGTCCGTTGAGGCAGCAGCAAGAGCAGCAGCAGCAGGCACCTCAGGTTCAGTACCGTCCACCCCAGCTAACGCAGCGCCAGCAGCAGCACCAAGGTCAGTACCAGCAGCAGCACCAGGGTCAGTACCAGAAACGCCAGCAGCAGCAGCCTCAACGAGGATGTGGTCACGGTCGGGTGATGAACATCACCAGAGAGGAGGCGGAGGCCTCTAATCTGGTCGTCGGTATGGTTCCCATCCTTGGTAGAGCTGCTAGATTTTTTATTGATCCGGGTGCCACACACTGTTTTGCTTCTGAGGAGTTCTTTGCTTCCTTGTCTGAGTTTGTTCCGGAGTGGGCATGTGACCTTGCAGTTGAGCTGCCGACGGGTAACTTTGTGCGTACCCTTGGTTACTTAGAGGGTGTCACCGTCGAGGT
The DNA here is from genome assembly GCA_014218235.1 of Colocasia esculenta. Classification (NCBI taxonomy): domain Eukaryota; kingdom Viridiplantae; phylum Streptophyta; class Magnoliopsida; order Alismatales; family Araceae; genus Colocasia; species Colocasia esculenta. The sequence continues at coordinate 89,575,763 of CM024756.1, read as the reverse complement.
ACAGGGCCACCAACTACCAGCCAGACTGTTTGCCTTGCAGCTCCATGACATTGATGTCATCCTTGGCATGGACTGGTTGGAGGCACACTCTGCACTGGGAGATTGTCAGCAGAAGACCGTGAGGTTTGAGATAGCTGGAGCACTTGTGCTTTGCTTCCAAGGTACTCGGTCTGTCCACCTGCCCTTTGTCTCTTTCTGTAGAGCACGACGCCTCATCCGAGATGGTTGTGTTGTTTTCTTGGCCTCTGTGTGTGTCTCGGATCCTGGTGAGATTTTTGTTTCAAATGTGCCTGTGATTTGTGAGTTTGCCGATGTGTTTCCGGAGGATCTACGTGGCTTTCCGCCTGAGCGGGAGGTAGACTTCTTCATTGAGTTGCTTCCAAGGACGATGCCTATGTCCAAGGCATCGTATCGGATGGCGCTGATGGAGCTGCGGGAGTTGAAGCGCCAACTAGAGGAGTTGTTTGCGTTGGGCTTCATTCGTCCCAGCCGTTCGCCATGGGGAGCGCCTGTTCTGTTTGTGAGGAAGAAGAATGGCAGCCTCAGAATGTGCATTGATTATCGGCAGCTAAATCAGGCGACCGTGAAGAACAAGTATCCTTTGCCTTGGATCGATGACTTGTTCGACCAGATGTAGTCAGCTTTAGTGTTCTCGAAGAACGACTTGAAGTCGGGTTACCACCAGTTGCGGATCCACGAGTCAGACATCGCCAGATCAGCTTTTCGCACCCGCTCTGGCCACTTCGAGTTTGTCGTGATGCCTTTTGGGCTCATGAATGCACCTACAACATTCATGGAGCTGATGCACAGTGTTTTTCGAGAGTACCTGGACCGGTTCATGGTGGTGTTCGTCGACGACATCCTAGTGTACTCAACGACGGTAGAGGAGCACGAGGTCTACTTTAGGCTGGTGTTGCAGGCTTTGAGGAGTCACAAACTTTATGCCAAATTCAGCAAGTGTGAATTTTGCCTAAAGGAGGTGCACTTTCTGGGTCACGTTGTTTCTGGTGCAGGTTTAGCAGTTGATCCCGCCAAGGTTGAGGTTGTGGTTTCTTGGGGCCAGCCCACTACAGTTGCAGAGGTTCGCAGTTTTCTGGGGCTAGCAAGCTACTACAGGAGGTTTGTGTAGGACTTCACCAGAGTTGCAGAGCCTTTCACGCAGTTGACCAGGCGGGAGACTCGGTTTGTGTGGACAGCAGAGTGCGAGCGCAGTTTTCAGGAGCTGAAGAGCCGAATGACTTCAGCTCCGATCCTTGTGGTACCTTCCGGCAACGGCGGCTTTGTTGTGTACACAGACACATTAGGTACTGGTTTGGGTGCTCAGTTGATGTAGCACGGTCGAGTAGTTGCTTATGCTTCTCGTCAGCTGAAGAAGCATGAGCAGCACTACCCGACACACGACCTGGAGCTTGCAGCGGTCGTGTTCGCCTTGAGGTTTTGGAGACATTACTTGTACGGTGAGGTGTTTTAGGTTTTCACAAATCACCACAGCTTACAGTACATCTTCACGTAGAGAGATCTCAACCGCAGGCAACGCAGGTGATTGAGTACTTGAAGGACTACGACTTTACCCATTCCTATCACCTGGGAAAGGCTAATGTCGTGGCAGATACTTTGAGTAGGAGATCCCGCTTGAGTTCTTTGTTGGTTAGACACTGGAGACTTCTGGAGGACGCCACTCAGGGTGTGTTCACGCCGTCTAGCATCTGGGAGAGAGCATTCTTGGCCAGCATGACAGTTCGTCTGTTGATATACCAGCAGGTGCTTGAGGCGCAGAGTGCAGACGAGGACTTGGCAGACGTGTTGCAGTTGCCCGAGGTAGCACTAGACGAGGACAGCGAGGTTCGATTCTAGGACAGACTCTACGTTCCAACGGATGTCAGGGAGGAGGTACTTGCTGAGGCGCACCGGTCGCGATACTCTATTCATCTTAGCTCCACCAAGATGTACCATAACTTAAGGGTACTCTTTTGGTGGCCTGGGATGAAGAGAGATATCGTTGAGTTTGTTTTGCGCTACCTTACCTGTCAGCAAGTGAAGGCAGAGCACCAGCATCCTGGTTGTGAGCTGCAGTCACTTCCCATTCCTGTGTGGAAGTGGGAGCACGTCACCATGGACTTTGTTTCTGGCTTACCTCGCACTTCTCAAGGGCACGACAGTGTTTGGGTCATCGTCGACAGGCTGACGAAGACCGCTCGCTTCCTACCGATCATAGCAACGTGGTCAGTGGATAGACTAGCTCAGTTGTTTGTGGACAGAGTGGTACCCTTGCACAGGACCCCGGTCTCTGTTGTCTCAGATAGAGATCCGAGGTTCACTTCTCTTTTCTGGTGTAGCTTTCAGTGGGCAATTGGCACTGAGCTGAGGCTGAGTTCAGCTTACCACCCACAGACAGATGGGAAGTCGGAGAGGACCATACAGACCCTCGAGGACTTGTTGAGAGCGTGTTGCCTAGACTGGGGTGGCACTTGGGAGTCGCACCTTCCCATGGTGGAGTTTTCGTATAATAATAGCTTTCACTCCAGCATCGGGATGGCGCCCTACGAGGCTCTGTATGGTCGACCATGCAGGACACCGTTGCACTGGCACAAGGTTGGCGAGAGGCAGTTGTTCGATCCAGAGTTGGTGCAGCAGTGTGCAGACATAGTGAGGCTGATCAAGCAGAGGTTGCAGACAGCGCAGAGCAGGAAGAAGAGCTACGCTGAGGTTTACAGGAGGCCACTTGAGATTGAGGTGGGCGACAGTGTGTTTCTTCGGATCTCGCCCACCAAGGGTGTTCTCAGGTTTGGGAAGAGGGGCAAGCTTAGCCCGAGGTTTGTTGGCCCCTTTCCCATCCTGGAGCGGTTTGGCGAGGTCGCTTACAGGTAGGCTCTTCCGTCTGAGTTAGCAGGTGTCCACGACATCTTCCATGTGTCGCAGCTGAGGAAGTACATGCCAGATCCGTCGCATATACTCGACTACTCGTAGTTAGAGGTCGCCCCCGACCTATCAGTGCCAGAGTACCCGATCAGCGTGGTGGACCGCAGGGTGCAGCAGCTTTGCAGGAAGCAGATCCCGCTCATGAAGGTGGTTTGGGAGCACCGCGCCACTGGCGAGGCCACTTGGGAGCGTGAGGACAAGATGCGGGAGCAGTTTCCCTACTTGTTCGTGTTACAGGTACTTTGTTTACTCTTTCTTTCCCCCTAGTTTTGCCCTTAATTTCGAGGACAAAATTGTTTTTTTGTTGGTTAGATTGTAACATCCCGTTACCTTCAGGGGTTGCTCTCCCGGCTGTGGGCGCGACATAGCGACCCATCGTGTTCTGAAGGTAATACAAGTGACCATCGCATTCTGGTTAGGAACAAGCCAGCTGCCCCTGTCGCAATAGGACCCTGACAAGAGACTGTTCCCTTGTCGTCTTGCTGTCGGGACAGTTGAGCCACGTGTAAAAGTGCATGCATGAACGCGATATGGTTGGCCATCGCGATCTTGCTGTCAGTTTTGCATGTACGTCGATTGGGTGGTTGACTGGCTGACTGTTCCAGATCGCGACGCAGGTGGTGTAACACCCCGAAAATTTAGTGATTTAAAAATTTTAGAAATAAAGGGAAATAAATAAATTCCGCAATTATTGGAATGATAAAACTTACGTACTATTATCGTACGAGATAAAACACATCGGAAAATTTCGTACAAAAAAATATATATATAAATCAACCCCAAATATTGTCCCTAAGTGTTCCACGAAGAAATTCGTGCAACGAAAAATCTGATTGGTCGAGTGTACATCACACGTGACCAAGTTAACCGAATTAGGAAACTAAGTCAGAAAAATTGTTAACACAGAAAAATAACCCAACCATAAATTAAATAAACATATTGGAGAGACTTCCAACACCATGTATTAATGACCCATTAACAAGATTGGGCCAATGAAGTACATTTGGCCCAAGGATAAAATTTTGGATAAAAAAATACCCAAATTTCGTGTATGTAATTATGTAGGGATTAGGGAGGGCAAATTAGGGTTAAAATTAGTGGTAAAGGCCATGCATGGCAACCCAAATTGTGGCCAACCCTGTATGACACCTTCCCATGGTGTAGCTACCTCCTTTGGGTGAGAAAATCCCAGATTTTGGAAAGTAAAAAGCAGAATTCGCAGCCCTCTTTCCTAGTCCCATTAGGACATGTAAATACACCCTAAATATATAAGAACTCGTCACTAAACTCTTGGGGAAATTTTGGCAACAAGTTGGGGTCGTTTGGAGGCGGGCTAGGGCTTTAGAGGACGAGGAGAAAGGCTGGGAACCGGAGTTTCATCCCTCTTCATCCACTGCTGCGTCCAGAACGTTGTCTGGTCTTAGATCTTCATAAAGGTAGGTGTTCTCGGGCCAAGAGTAAAGAAAACAAACACCATCATATAGATCTTCGAGTCTAGGTTCGTTTGCACTTGATTTGACTAATTTTCATTGAGTATACATTGTGTATTAGTAGTTTTCCCTAAGTCGCGCACAGTTAGGGCTTTTTCCGTTCTTCTTATCATGCATGCGATTCAAGACCTAATTAGAGTAAATACCCAACATCAAAGTTCTTCTACTTGTACTCACGAACATCTTTTATGTTGGATGTTTTGTCTAAAAGTCATTAGTTAGAGAGTTATAAGTGTGGTAAGAGAGTCGTTGCATGATACTGCGATTTCGGGCTGCACTTAGCTTTATGTTCGTCCTATGTTTCATGAGATTCAAGACCGAATTAGGTCAGGTTCCCAACTTAAAAGTTCTTCCAATAGTCGTTATGGTCACCCTTTATGTTTAACGTTTTGTCTAAATGTCTTTCTTTAGAGAGCTATAAGTGTGGTAAGTAAATCGCTACATGAGATGTGTTTTCGGGTTACACATGACTTTTATGTTCATCATATATTTCTGGAGATTTCTAATTGATCTTTTCATGGGATACCCTTTGGAGTACAAGGATTTGGGAAATGTGTAGCCCAACATGGCCAAAAGTACCCTAGGGGTGTGTGGGCACATGATCCAAGGCCGATTCACAAGATCCCTAGAGTGCTACGTGTCCAGATGTGACTAATGGTGGAAAAGTTCCCGGAGTGTGTCGACATGCCCATGGGGTCTGTCGACACATTGTCCCAAACTGGCACAAATGATTTCTGGGAAGGGTCTCTAGTGTCGACACTACTTGATCCTGTGTCGACACTACTTGATCCTGTGTCGACACTACTTGATCCTATGTCGACACCCTGCACAGACCTATTGAATGGGTTCTCTGGGAGCTGGGTCTAGTGTCGACACTACTTGATTCTATGTCGACACCACTTGACCATTTCTTCATCATTTTACCTTGTGCTTGAAGCATTGTGTTGACACTACTTGATTCTGTGTCGACACCACTTGACCATTTTTCATCATTTTACCTTGTGTTTGAAGCATTGTGTCGACACTACTTGATTCTGTGTCGACACTACTTGACCATTTCTTCATCATTTGGCCTTGTGTTTGAAGCATTGGGTCGACACCAGTAGGGGGTGTGTCGACACTACTCTTGCAAAAAGAATTGCATGTCTTGGATATGATCGTTACATGATGTCTGCTAGCATGTGCATGATGTTATATAGTATGCATGGACCTAAAAGAAATCAACCCATTGAAAAATGGTAATGATATGAATATGATTCTAATGTGTAATTGTGATTGACCTTATGTTCATTGGATTATCTTGTGATCTTACTTATTGTCAATTGAAATGATAAGAATATGATATGAATGTGGGGATGAATACATGTTAGTATGGACTTGTTAGTGGAGTTAATATCATGATTTGCATATGAGTTTCAATAGCTATATGTTTTCCGATGTTCAATTAATTATTTGTCAATTGCATACATGTTAGAAAAGATCTGTGACACGTCACTTACACCTTTGCACGATTAGGCACACCCTTCTTAGGGAATAGAGAGCTCTCTACCGGTCATTCCGAATCGGCAAGACTATCGATCTTTTCCTTATGACCTCCGTAAGTCTCCGCTCTCTATGGATTCCCACATAGAGGCCAAGCTGGTTGTACCATGAAGTACCCTGGAGGTAGAGCGCACATGTTCTGCATACGATCTGTCATTAGTCATCCTCATGTCAAGACATTAATGAATTATGAAACATAAGATACATCGTTATACTGCCCTTTTGTTCTCTTTACCTTTTGTCATAACTTGACTCTATGAATGATCATGTCTTTCTTACTATGAGCTTGTCATTGAAACTCTGTGGCCATTATATGAATATGTTGTTCGGTAAAATATGGGACTTCAGTCCATTTGACTAATGCCTGTGCAATAGGGGCCCTGTCTGGTCCTGGGGAAGAGCGCCCCAACGTACTTATTAACCGTGGGAGTATGGACTTGTGGTGCGTGGCATGGCACTGATACTATATGCAAGATTTGTGTGAATGTGCCTTCATTTGATATGATATGATATGATAAGTTTGATATGATAAGTCTGATCATGTGAATACGTGATATCTGTGAATATGTCCAATTCATTTGATACGATTCTACTCTTGAAATATCTGTCCATTGTTTATGCAACTCGACATTTGATCTGATATGATATCCGTTCTATTCTGCTATTTCAATCTGTTAGCATTGCATGCATTGTCATCATATACATGTTCATATCTTGCCTATTTAAAATGTTAATCATGTCTACTAGTGCCCGCACAATATTGAGATGTAAATCCTACTGAGCTAGTTCGCTCACCCCTCTCATCCTGCCCTTTTCAGGTACTCATGAGGAACCAGAGGAGATTGATGGGTCAGGGCAAGAGTGATGAGCAACCGCCATATGAGGAGTTGACAGTTTAGGAATAGATATTTGAATAGACTATGTATTAGAGAAATATTTTCATTTGAATAATGAACCCTTTTAGTTGGTTCTTCTTATGTAAGGTTGTAACTAGTAAATTGAAATGGAATAAAGAGTACTTTGGATGACAATATTATGGTCTCAAATGTGTTGTTATGTTTAATTGTGACTCTGCGCTATTCAACTATGATACGTCTATTTGTATCGTTCATGTCTCCCGGTATTTATTCTGCTGCTAAATATCAGGGCGTGATAGTTGGTATCAGAGCCTTAAACTTTAGGGTCCAAGGGAATAGGAACATAGAATGAAACTAGGTCACACGAGTCAAAATATGTCGTACCTAATGTGAGCTTGGGTAGAACCATGGGAATAGAAGTCACATGTGATATATTTAGATGACTGACTTATATTATTATCTTGAAGGTACTTATTACCTCAATGGCAGCTGAACGTGCCTAGGCTAGGAACATGCAACAAACAATACAAAACTTGACTCAGGCTATCCTGCAAGCCACCCAGGGTGGAGGTAACCGCTGAGCCGGTGATCTCCATTGGAATTTTCGGAATATGAATCCGCCTAGGTTTGAAGGGAGTACTGACCCAGATGTTGCTGAACACTGGGTTAAGGAAATTGAAAGGATATTCAAGGTCATGCAATGCACGGACCAGAACAAAGCCCTGCTAGCGACCTTCCAATTGGAAAAGGATGCCAGAGCATGGTGGGAGTCGGTAGAAGCAACACTGAATGGCCAGCAACTAACATGGGCTCAGTTCATTGAGCAATTCAACACCAAGTACTTTTCTGAGAGGGTCCAGGAACGAAAAGTAGTCGAATTTGCGGCTTTGAAGCAGAGAGGGCTCAATGTGGCCGAGTATGAGGCCCAATTCTCTTGTCTGTCCCGATATGCTATTCACTTGATTGGGACAGAAAGGATGAAGGCAAAATGCTTTTTGAATGGCTTGAGGCCCCAGTTCATTACTCAACTGGCGCCAATGGACTTTCAAACCTATGCTGACATGGTAAAGAAGGCTTAGTTATTGGAAGATGCCATGGAGACCGCCGAAAGAATTAAGGGAAAATCCGTGAAAAGGGAGCAAGCGTCTTCTACAGGAAGGCATCAGCCTACCATTGGGAAGAAAAGGCCCAGTGGTGGAGTAGATGAACCAGCTAATAAAAAACCAAGGGAGTTAGGTAAGCAGATAGTGGTGACATTAGGAGAAAGGTGCAAACACTGTGACAAAGCTAGTCACCGGTCTGAACATTGCTGGAGAGCGCAAGGGAGATGCCTGCGCTATGGTAGTCGGGACCACATGATCTCGGACTGCCCAATGTTGAAAGAACCAGCCTCTCAGGACAAGGTCCAAATGGACAGAAGAGGCAAGGCCGCTTGCAAGCTATTCACGAACCTGAAGCTGCTAAAGAAGGAGGTATCGTGGAAGGTACACTTACTATTCTTTCCCGACCCGCATATGTTCTATTTGATAGGGGAGCTATGCATTCCTTTATATCTCGAACATTTGTTGATACCCTACCTGTGAAACCCGTCCCAATGAAATCCGGAATAGTTGTGTCAACCTCGATTGGTCCTGGTACCAATCTTACAAACCATATGCCATCTATTGAAGTGTTGATTGAAACCCAAAACCTACCAGTAAATTTAATATGCATGGACATGGAGGGGTATGATGTGATAATGGGAGCAGACTGGTTCTCTGAACATGGGGCTAGTATCAACTGCAAGAGAAGTCGGGTAACCTTTAGCCATTACCCAAAACTAGTGTTCACAGGGGATAGAACCGCAGGAGATTGTCACTTATCTCTGCACTTCAAGCCAAAAGGATGATGAGGAAAGGTTGTATGGCCTTTCTTGCTGCTGTTGTCATCACAAAGAAGGAAGTCAAAGTTGAGGACATTCATGTTGTCAGTGAATATGTTGATGTTTTTCCCGAAAACTTGCCCGGAATTCCTCCTGAGCGGGAGGTCGATTTTACCATCGAATTGGTCCCTGGAGCAGCACCAGCATCTAGGGCACCATATAGAATGTCTCCCGCAGAACTGAAGGAATTAAAAGAGCAACTAATGGAACTGTTAGAGAAGGGATTCATCCGACCAAGTACATCGCCATGGGGTGCACCTATCCTCTTTGTCAAGAAGAAAGATGGGTCGATGAGGCTATGTATAGATTACAGACAACTAAACCAGTTAACCATTAAGAACAAATATCCCCTGCCAAGAATTGATGAGTTGTTTGATCAATTATCTGGAGCTAAATACTTCTCTAAAATAGATCTCAGATCTGGCTATCACCAATTGAGGATCAAGGGAGAAGACATTCACAAGACAGCCTTCTGAAGCAGGTATGGGCATTATGAATTTATTGTTATGCCGTTCGGACTAACAAATGCCCCTAGTTTTCATGCAGTTGATGAATAGCATTTATCCCATATCTTGATAAATTTGTGGTGGTATTCATCGATGATATATTGATCTATTCTAAGAAAAGGAAGAGCATGAGGAGCAATTGAGGAATTCATTACAGATTTTAAGGGAGAATAAATTATATGCCAAGCTAAGTAAATGTGAATTCTGGCTTGAGGAGGTATCCTTTTTAGGACATGTGGTAACCTATGGATGGTATCGATGTTGATCCATCAAAGGTTGAGGCTGTACTGAAATGGGAAAGACCAACAAGCGTCACAGAGATCAGGAGCTTTCTCGGATTAGCAGGATATTATCGAAGGTTTATAAAGGATTTCTCAAAGATTGCAGTGCCATTAACCAAGCTGACCCGGAAGGAAAATCTGTTTTTGTGGACCGATGAATGTGAAGAAAGCTTTAAAAACTTGAAGAAGTGTCTGACTACTGCTCCTGTCCTCGCCTTACCCACTGAAGAGGGAGGATTTAAAATTTATTCAGATGCTTCTGGAACAAGTCTGGGATGCGTCTTAATGCAACAAGGGAAAGTAATAGCATATGCCTCAAGACAGTTGAAGATCCACGAAGTGAACTACCCGGTTCATGACCTGGAGTTAGCAGCTGTAGTATTTGCCTTGAAAATTTGGAGGCATTATATATATGGTGAGCAATTTAAAGTCTTTTCTGACCACAAGAGTTTGAAATACTTATTCTCACAGAAAGAGCTTAACATGAGACAAAGAAGGTGGTTAGAGTACTTTAAGGACTTTGACTTTTCCATTCAATATCACCTTGGGAAAGCCAATGCAGTGGCAGACGCTCTAAGTACACAACCAGGAGCTATGCTAGCTAGTATGATGCTGGGCAAATGGAAGTTACTGGAGCAATTTGCAAGCTTGAACTTAGACATGGGAAAGAAGGAAAAACAAGTAATGATTTCCAACCTCCAGATACAATCCGATCTACTGACCGAAATCAAGGAGAAATAGGGAGAGGATCCATTCTTAGTTGAGATCAAAGAGAAGCTAGAACAAAGACCTGACTTTACTCTATCGGCTAAGGGAAGATTACTATTCCGAGGTAGAACATGTGTCCCTAATCATGGAGAACTCAAGAAGAGGTTATTAAATGAAGCTCACCAGTCCAAGTACACGATTCATCCTGGATCAACAAAGATGTACCAAGACTTAAAAAGGTCGTACTGGTGGCCAAACATGAAGAGGGATGTGGCAGATCATGTGTCATACTGTTTAACATGCATGAAAGTCAAGGCCGAGCATTTCCGTACAGCTGGTGGACTGCTACCACTAGAAATCCTGGAATGGAAGTGGGATAGCATCGGTATGGACTTTATCATAGGATTGCCCAAGACTAGAGGTGGTATGGATGCAATTTGGGTAATAGTTGATCGATTGACTAAGTCAGCTCACTTCTTGTCGATTAAGAGTACCTGGTCAGTGGATGTATTGGCTGCACTATATGTTAAGGAAGTAGTTAGATTGCATGGGGTTCCATCTAACATAATATCGGATCGGGACCCTAGATTTACTTCACACTTCTGGAAGGGTTTACAAGCAGCAATGGGTACTAAACTAAACTTTAGTACTGCCTTCCATCCTCAGACTGATGGACAGACTGAAAGGACCAATCAAATTGTGGAAGATATGTTTCGTGCTCTGGTGCTAGATTTTAGAGGTCGATGGGATGATCAGTTGTACCTGATGGAGTTTGCATATAACAACAGCTATCAGGCAAGTATCAAGATGGCACAGTTTGAAGCCTTATATGGCAGGAGTTGCAGATCACCCCTTTGTTGGGAAAAGGTTGGGGAGAACCAATGGGTTGGACCCGACTTAATTGAGGCGGCTGTCAGAAGGGTTCAAATTGTCAGGGAACGTCTAAAATAGCACAATCTAGGCAGAAGAGTTATGCAGACAAGAGAAGCAGAGAACTAGAATTTCAGGTTGGCCAACATGTTTTCTTGAAGGTCTCACCTTCAAGGGGAATTCAAAGATTTGGGATCAAAGGAAAGTTGAGTCCCAAATTCATCGGACCGTTTGAAATTCTGGAAAGGATTGGTCAGGTGGCGTATAGACTTGCACTACCTCCATAGCTGGTGAACATGCATAATGTGTTCCACATATCCATGCTAAGGAAGTACTTATTCAATGCCGACCATGTAATCAACCATGATGACTTGGAGATTCAGGAGGACCTGACTTATGAAGAGAAGCCGATCAAACTGATGGATCAGAAGATTCAACGACTCAGGAATCGTACCATACCTATGGTGAAGGTCCAATGGAGTCGAGACGGAGTTACTAATGCTACATGGGAAACAGAGGAAAGAATGAAGAAAAACCACCCAGAACTATTCTCAAGTACAAACTACACCATTATGTGTAAATTTGGGGACCAAATTTCTTATGTGGGGGAGGATGTAACACCCCGGAAATTTAGTGATTTAAAAATTTTGAAATAAAGGGGAATCAATAAATTCCACAAATATCATAATGATAAAACTTACGTACTATTATCGTACGAGAGAAAACACATCGGAAAATTCCATAAAAAAAAACCTAATAAATCAACCCTAGATATGTCCCTAAGTGTTCCACGAAGGAATTCGTGCAACGAAAAATCTGATTGGTCGAGTGTACGTCACACGTGACCAAGTTAACCGAATTAGGAAACTAAGTCAGAAAAATTGTTAACACGGAAAAATAACCCAACCATAAATTAAATAAACATATTGGAGAGACTCCCAACACCATGTATTAATGACCCATTAACAAGATTGGGCCAATGAAGCACATTTGGCCAAGGATAAAAATTTGGACAAGAAAATACCTAGAAATTCGTGTATGTAATTATGCAGGGATTAGGGAGGGCAAATTAGGGTTAAAATTAGTGGTCAACCTAAATCGTGGCCAACCCTGTATGACACCTTCCCATGGTGTAGCTACCTCCTTTGGGTGAGAAAATCCCAAATTTTGGAAAGTAGAAAGTAGAATTCGTAGCCCCCTTTCTTAGTCCCATTAGGACATGTAAATACACCCTAAATCTATAAGAACTCATCACTAAACTCTTGGGGAAGGTTGGGCAATGAGTTGGGGTCGTTTGGAGGCGGGCTAGGACTTCAGAGGAGGAGGAGAAAGGCTGGGAACCGGAGTTTCATCCCTCTTCATCCTCTGCTGCGTCCAGAACGTCGACTGGTCTTAGATCTTCATAAAGATAGGTGTTCTCGGGCCAAGAGTAAAGAAAACCAACACCATCATATAGATCTTCGAGTATAGGTAATTTTCACTTGATTTGACTAATTTTCATTGAGTATACATTGTGTATTAGTAGTTTTCCCTAAGTCACGCACAGTTAGGGCTTTTTTCGTTCTTCTTATCATGCATGTGATTCAAGACCAAATTAGACTAAATACCCAACATAAAAGTTCTTCTACTTGTAGTCATGATCATCTTTTATGTTGGACATTTATCTAAAACTATTTAGTTAGAGAGTTATAATCATGGTAAGAGAGTCGCTGCATGATATTGCGATTTCGGGCTGCACTTAACTTTATGTTCATCCTATTTTTCATGAGATTCAAGACCGAATTAGGGCTGCACTTACCCAACATAAAAGTTCTTCCACTAGTCGTTATGGTCATCCTTTATGTTTAACCTTTTGTCTAAATGTCTTTTTTAGAGAGCTATAAGTGTGGTAAGTAAATCACTGCATGAGATGTGTTTTCGGGTTACACATGACTTTTATGTTCTTCATATATTTCTGGAGATTTCTAATTGATCTTTTCATGGGATACCCTTTGGAGTACAAGGATTGGGGAAATGTGTAGCCCAACATGGCCAAAAGTACCCTAGGGGTGCATGGGCACATGATCCAAGGCCGATTCACAAGATCCCTAGAGTGCCACGTGTCCAGATGTGACTAATGGTGGAAAAGTTCCCGAAGTGTGTCGATCTGCCCATGGGGTCTATCGACACACTGTCTGTCATGTCCCGAGAATTACGCAGCGGATATTAATTCGAAGAATTCGAGTCGATATTTTGAGACGTGGACAGTCGGCAAATAAGCCTCTAGCTAGCACGCACTAAATGTGTATCAACACAACATCATAATAGGGCCCAAATGTGAACTCAATTATAAATTGTATTCAAATCTCATATTTGTCTCAGATAAACTAATACAGGACTAAGACTCAATAAAAGCAAAAGTACATACTACCTCACTTCCTACTACATTGTTCTAACACTAAAAAAAAACTAACTATAGATGGACTCATGTTTGGAACGCTCTTCACTCGGACGCATTCCCATCCTCGACTTGCTCTTCCTCTTGCACTTCATGGTCACCTAGATTAGGTAAAAGTAAGGAATGAGCAAACTAGCCCAGTAGGATTTATATCTCAATGTGCGGGCAATGATATAAGTGATTAACATTTTAGAACTAGGCAAGTATGATGAATGATATGCAAGTACGAATAAAACACGTTAAAACATTATATATAAAACAAGCTAGAGAGAGAGAGATCATGATAGAACAAGATTGATGAACAAGATGACAAGAGTGAACTAGAAATAGATCACTTTGTACAAGCACGCAAGATATCATGAAAATTGCAATAAATGCAGGATGGCCATATCACGCAAGCAAGCAAGCAAGCAAGATTTCACAAACACGATCAAGTAACACTAATCAGGCACGTAGACACCAATGTACACCAAGAAAAGATCCATCAAGAATGTACACTAGGACACGTGTATGTGGTATTGTATCTATCATTCAACAAGCAAGAAAGTACTCCCAGCGCAGATGCAACGCCAGTAATCATTATACCCCATGGTTAACAGTATATTTATGACTCTCCATCATTGGGGCTAGACTGGAGCCCTTGGACACACGCCGTGCCCTGTCAGCCATCTCATGAAAATTTTAATTGTAGATACCCACAGTCATTAATAATGGCCAATGAGAGTTTCAATAAGTAAGCAGGTGTAATGTCATGTCCATGATGATGATGGGAACAAGTAATAGGTAATTGAACATGATTTCATGATAACAATGGTCAAGAGATAAATTCGACAGCATAACGGTACAATTCATACTTTTGTTCAATCTTTACATTAATGGATTTAGTCTAGTTTGTAAGTCACACTCACGAGATCAAGAAGAGAAAGGAAGTGCACGCTATCTCCAAGGAACTTCAATGGTACAACCAACTCGTCGGCCATGTGGGAATCCATGGTCAGAGGAGATTTACGGAGGCCTTGGTGAAAAGGTCGCTAGTCTACCGATTCGGAATGACCGATAGAGAGTTTTCAATTTCCCAAAAAAGGATACCTAACAGTGCTAGTGTGTAGTGCGGTACGCGTGTCTCAATTCTCAAACCATCGGTCTCAAACTCGCAGGAAGCACTTGACAATATAACATGGAATAAAACTATGCACTTTAACAAGTCATGGTTTGTAAGATTTTATGATAACCATTATCATTTAAACGTGAAAGAACAGTAGGAAGATTAAATCACAAGTAGCACGAATGGATCATAACATTTAAGGAGCACTTAGAATAGCATTCATGTAATTAAAGCTTTTAAATGGGTTAATCGCTTTTAAGTCATTAAATAACTATCATGTATTGCTCAGACCCAAGACATGCAACTTACACAGTAAATATCATATTTAAACAGATCTTGGGTATATGCGGAAAACTATGCATGAAAACACGTGGTTTCAGGTAAAGTTCTGAGATCGCGACATATCCCTATAAGGAAGGCGACAGGGCGTCAGATTGCGACAGGAGAAGGGCCGCGAAGAGATGGCTAGAAGGCGACAGGGGGTTGTGAAGAAGGCGACATGTCTGTCAGATCAGGCAGCCATATAGCGACATAGTACATGTCGCATTTCAGAAGGCGACAACAGGGCTGTCGCAACAAGCCCTCTGAAAGCGACATATCGAGCCGTCGCGTTCACAGGGTCTGCGCCCGAGTCCGACATGGATCTGACATGCTCTTAGTTCAGACTACCATGATTTGACACAGGGTGATATTCATGAAATGCCTATATCTCTCTATATGTTAACCTTTAGACAAAACTCACAACATAGAAAATGTTGAGGACATCTATTGGAAGAACTTTTTTGTTGTAGGCTGGGTCTGAATCTGTCTCTAATTTCATGAAATACAGGAAGAATGTGGGAAAGCCCTAAACATGCATGACTTCATGGCGACTTATATGTTAGACTTGTAACATGAGATCTACTGACATTTGGACAAAACGTCTAACATAAAAGATGACAAGGACAACTAGTATAAGAACTTTGTTGTTTAGGTTTTAACCTAATTCAGTCTTGAACCTTGTAAAAAATATGAGTAAGTGAAAGTTAAATGCAACCAGAAAACGCAGTATCATGCATGACTCTATTACGAAGTTTATAACTCTCTAAATAATGATCTTTAGGCAAAACTTTTAACATGAAAGATGACCATATCGACTAATACAAGAACTGTCATGTTGGAGGCTTGACCTACTTCGGTCTTAAATCTCAAGCAAAATAGGAAGAACCTAAGGCTAACTGCAAACCCGAAAACACAGTATTATGCATGACTCTCTTACGGGGTTCATAACTCTCTAACTAAAGACTTTTAGACAAAACGTTGAACATGAAAGATGATCGTGACTACAAGTAGAAGAACTTTGATGTTTATAATTTAGTCTAATTCGGTCTCAAATCGTGTGAATAATAAGAAGAACGGGAAAAGCTCTAACAGTGCGCGACTTTGGAAAATGCTTATAATTCAAAATCTACTAAATAAAATTCGATGAAACCAGTAGGAAATGAAAGTTAACTTGATTATCTACACATTGGTATAAGATATGTTAAGGTTTGGCCCGAGAAAACCTACCTTTGGTCGACTTCAAGAGAGTGGTTTGTGCAGGTCGCAGCAGACGAGAAGGGGAAGATCGGCATCTTGTGGTCGTTCCACAGCTCCTCAGCCACCAAGAGCTTCTCCACATGACCCTAGCAAGTTTTAAATTCGTTCCTAGGGTTTGGGTGAAGAGTATTTAAGTAACCATGGTGTTTAGGAGTCCTATTATAACTAGGAAAAGAGGATTTCGGGATTGGCATTTTTGGTTTCCTATTTTTGATGATTTCCTCCTCCCTTTGAGTGTGTGAGTCATTAGGAAACATCCCCTCATAGTTAGGCACGAATTTGGGTTGCCATGAATGCATGATTGCATCCCAATTCAACTCTAATTGCCTCTTTTTAATTTCAGCTTATTTATGGTTACGAATTTCTATGTATTTTTCTAGTTTTATTTGATTTTTGGGCCAAATGTTGCCCATTGGCCCAATTATGATAATGGGTCATCAATATATAATGTTGGAAGTCTCCCCAACACTTTTATTTAATTTTTGATTGCGTCGTATTTCCGTGTTAACGGTTTTCCGACTTGTTTCCTTATTTAGATAATCAGTCGCAATAACTCTTAAACCTAGCCTAAATGATTTTTATTGAACCAAATTTCTTGATGTGTCATTAGAGGATATTATTTGAAGTCCATATATGATTTTTATTTAATTTTCTGACTCATCCACGTACGTGTGATAATAATGTTACGACTTATTCATGAATTACGATAATAAGTCGTGAAACACTTTAAACTTCGATGATCTGATTTTTCATGGCACAAATTTCTTCGTGAAACATTTAGTAATAATATTTAGGGTTGATTTATAAATTTTATGAAATTTTCCGATGTGTTTTAGCACATACGATAATGGTACGTATGTTTTAAATACTCCGATATTATGGAAATTATTTATTTCCATTTATTTGAATTTTTATGTAATTAAAATTTTCGGGGTGCTACACCCTCCCCCACTTAAGAGAATTTGGTCCCCAAATTCATTGATCATTAATTGGATTTTGAAAGTTATGATCCTTGAGGTCGTTTCGGATTTAATTCTTCTAACTGGTTTCAACATCGTGGAGGTTAGTCCAACATCTACACCTATGGCCACCCGTACTATTCATTTGGTTCATTCCACTCCTGTTTTCCTTCCACGGTCATTATAACTCCATCTTACTCCACCAAAGGAACTATGGTATAATTACTAGATTATCCCTTTCCAATTTCTCCTTAATGATCTCCCCCACTTAGAAATGTACCAATAAGAAAACATCATAAGATCAGTCTAGGCATTTAACAATCATACCTCCTTCCGGGAGCTCCGCTTGCGTTATTGCATTCACGCGTCCCTGACGCTTTACCACTTCTTGGTTCCTTCGAACTTGGTCTTTTAACATAGGACAGTTGGGAAGGCGGTGGTCACGACTCCCGCATCGCAGGCAAGCTCCTGCCTTCTTCCAGCACTCTTCGCTCTGTGTCCAGGCTTGTTTCAAAAGTTGCAATATTTAAAAATCGTTGTTTCTTCTACTTTGATCTTTTTCTCCATGCTATAGTCCTTCCCAGTGGTTGGCCTTTTGTTGTTGTTATTATTGTTATTGGGGAAAGTTCCAGTTGTATCGACTGCTCCCCTTTTTGTAAAGGTCGGCTTTGAGATGTCCTTTCCCCTCATGCCTTCCACCTTAGCCATAGTATCTTCTACCAGTTGAGCTCTTTGGACTATCTCAGTGTAGGTTTGAATGTTGTGTGGTCCGAGCCTTTCAATGAACATAGGCCTGAGCCCGTCCATGAAACGGTTAGCCTTTAATCTTTCTGTTCCCACCAAATGTGGGGCATACACAGCAAGTCGTGCGAACTGAGCCTCATACTCAGCCACGGACATCCCTTTCTGTTCTAGTGTGGCAAACTTTGCTGCCTTCTTCTCCTGACTCTCTCAAAGAAATACTTTCCTCGGAATATCTCCAGGAATCCGGCCCACTCCAGTTCAGCTACGTTTGGCAGGTGGGCCGAGGTGGCCTTCCACCACGCTGAGCATCTTTAGTAAATTGGAAAGTGGCCAGTGCCACTTTCTCTCTGTTGGTGCATTGCATTACTTGGAAAATCCTTTCTATCTCCTCTTGCCAATTTTCTGCCTCATCTGGGTGAGGGGATCCAGAGAAACGAGGAGGGTTCAAACTCCAAAAATTTCAGTGCATATCACCAGCTCCATTCCTTGCAGCTCCAGCTTGATTTCCAGCCTGAACCACATTCTGCAGGGCCTGAGTCAACCCAGCTACGGTTTCTTGCATAGCTTGCCATTGGTTACGAGCCATTGCAGTTGAGTGAGAGAGTTATGAGGGTTCCTGAGAAAAAGGATGGAAACCAATTAATGTCTCTAGATTTATTTTAAGAGCTTATGGGTAGGAGTGTTTAATTCCTTCAAACATATTCCCAGTCTCTACCCATTCTCACCGGGTACTGTATTTAATTTCCAAGACCTAGGTTCCATAGGTATCTCCTATCCCTGAGACATATCCTATTTGGTAATCCTAGGCTCTGATACCACTAAACTGTCACGTCTCGAGAATTACGCAGCGGATATTAATTCGAAGAATTCGAGTCGATATTTCGAGACATGGACAATCAGCAAATAAGCCTCTAGCTAGCACGCACTAAATGTGTATCAACACAACATCATAATAGGGCCCAAATGTGAACTCAATTATAAATTGTATTCAAATCTCATATTTGTCTCAGATAAACTAATACAGGACTAAGACTCAATAAAAGCAAAAGTACATACTACCTCACTTCCTACTACATTGTTCTAGCACTCAAAATAAACTAACTATAGATAGACTCATGTTTGGAACGCTCTTCACTTGGACGCATTCCCATCCTCGACTTGCTCTTCTTCTTGCACTTCATGGTCACCTAGATTGGGTAAAAGTAGGGAATGAGCAAACTAGCCCAGTAGGATTTATATCTCAATGTGCGGGCAATGATATAAGTGATTAACATTTTAGAACTAGGCAAGTAAGATGAATGATATGCAAGTACGAATAAAACACGTTAAAACATGATATATAGAACAAGCTAGAGAGAGAGATCATGATAGAACAAGATTGATGAACAAGATGACAAGAGTGAACTAGAAATAGATCACTTTGTACAAGCACGCAAGATATCATGTAAATTGCAATAAATGCAGGATGGCCATATCACGCAAGCAAGCAAGATTTCACAAGCACGATCAAGTAACACTAATCAAGCACGTAGACACCAATGTACAACAAGAAAAGATCCATCAAGAATGTACACCAGGACATGTGTATGTGATATTGTATCTATCATTCAACAAGCAAGAAAGTACTCCCAGCGCAGATGCAACGCCAGTAATCATTATACCCCATGGTTAACAGTATATTTATGACTCTCCGTCATTGAAGCTAGACTGGAGCCCTTGGACACACGCCGTGCCCTGTCAGCCATCTCATGAAAATTTTAATTGTAGATACCCACAGTCATTAATAATGGCCAATGAGAGTTTCAATAAGTAAGCAGGTGTAATGTCATGTCCATGATGATGATGGGAACAAGTAATAGGTAATTGAACATGATTTCATGATAACAATGGTCAAGAGATAAATTCGGCAGCATAACGGTACAATTCATACTTTTGTTCAATCTTTACATTAATGGATTTAGTCTAGTTTGTAAGTCACACTCACGAGATCAAGAAGAGAAAGGAAGTGCACGCTATCTCCAAGGAACTTCAATGGTACAACCAACTCGTCGGCCATGTGGGAATCCATGGTCAGAGGAGATTTACGGAGGCCTTGGTGAAAAGGTCGCTAGTCTACCGATTCGGAATGACCGGTAGAGAGTTTTCAATTTCCCAAAAAAAGGATACCTAACAGTGCTAGTGTGTAGTGCGGTACGCGTGTCTCAATTCTCAAACCATCGGTCTCAAACTCGCAGGAAGCACTTGACAATATAACATGGAATAAAACTATGCACTTTAACAAGTCATGGTTTGTAAGATTTTATGATAACCATTATCATTTAAACGTGAAAGAACAGTAGGAAGATTAAATCACAAGTAGCACGAATGGATCATAACATTTAAAGAGCACTTAGAATAGCATTCATGTAATTAAAGCTTTTTAAATGGGTTAATCGCTTTTAAGTCATTAAATAACAATCATGTAATGCTCAGACCCAAGACATGCAACTTACACAGTAAATATCATATTTAAACAGATCTTGGGTATATGCGGAAAACTATGCATGAAAACACGTGGTTTCAGGTAAAGTTATGAGATCGCGACATATCCCTATAAGGAAGGCGACAGGGCGTCAGATTGCGACAGGACAAGGGCCGCGAAGAGATGGCTAGAAGGCGACAGGGGGTTGTGAAGAAGGCGACATGTCTGTCAGATCAGGCAGCCATATAGCGACAATGTACATGTCGCATTTCAGAAGGCGACAACAGTGCTGTCGCAACAAGCCCTCTGAAAGCGACATATCGAGCCGTCGCGTTCACAGGATCTGCGTCCGAGTCTGACATGGATCTGACATGCTCTTGGTTCAGACTACCATGATTTGACACAGGGTGATATTCATGAAATGCCTATATCTCTCTATATGATGACCTTTAGACAAACTCACAACATAGAAAATGTCGAGGACATCTATTGGAAGAACTTTTTTGTTGTGGGCTGGGTCTGAATCTATCTCTAATTGCATGAAATACAGGAAGAACGTGGGAAAGCCCTAAACATGCATGAATTCATGGTGACTTACATGATAGACTTGTAACATGAGATCTACTGACATTTGGACAAAACTTCTAACATAAAAGATGACAAGGACAACTAGTATAAGAACTTTGTTGTTGGGGTTTTAACCTAATTCGGTCTTGAACCTTGTGAAAAACATGAGTAAGTGAAAGTTAAATGCAACCAGAAAACGCAGTATCATGCATGACTCTATTATGAAGTTTATAACTCTCTAAATAATGATCTTTAAGCAAAACATTTAACATTAAAGATGACCATATCGACTAATACAAGAACTTTCATGTTTGAGGCTTGACCTACTTCGGTATTAAATCTCAAGAAAAACAGGAAGAACCTAAGGCTAAATGCAAACCCGAAAACACAGTATTATGCATGACTCTCTTACGGGGTTCATAACTCTCTAACTAAAGACTTTTAGACAAAACATTGAACATGAAAGATGATCGTGACTACAATTAAAAGAACTTTGATGTTTATGATTTAGTCTAATTCGGTCTCAAATAGTGTGAATAATAAGAAGAATGGGAAAAGCTCTAACAGTGCGCGACTTTGGCAAAACGCTTATAATTCAAAATCTACTAAATGAAATTCGATGAAACCAGTGGGAAATGAAAGTTAACTTGATTCTCTACACATTGGTATTGGCCTGAGAAAACCTACCTTTGGTCGACTTCAAGAGAGTGGTTTGTGCAGGTCGTAGCAGACGAGAAGAGGAAGAAGATCGGCTTCTTGTGGTCGTTCCACAGCTCCTCAGCCACCAAGAGCTCCTCCACACGACCCTAGCAAGTTCTAAATTCATTCCTAGGGTTTGGGTGAAGAGTATTTAAGTAACCATGGTGTTTAGGAGTCCTATTATAACTAGGAAAAGAGGATTTCGGGATTGGCATTTTTGGTTTCCTATTTTTGATGATTTCCTCCTCCCTTTGAGTGTGTGAGGCATTAGGAAACCTCCCCTCATAGTTAGGCAAGAATTTGGGTTGCCATGAATGCATGATTGCATCCCAATTCAACTCTAATTGCCTCTTTTTAATTTCAGCTTATTTATGGTTACGAATTTCTATGTATTTCTCTAGTTTTATTTGATTTTTGGGCCAAATGTTGCCCATTGGCCCAATTATGATAATGGGTCATCAATATATAATGTTGGAAGTCTCCCCAACACTTTTATTTAATTTTTGATTGCATCGTATTTCCGTGTTAACGGTTTTCCGACTTGTTTCCTTATTTAGATAATCAGTCGCAATAACTCTTAAACCTAGCCCAAATGATTTTTATTGAACCAAATTTCTGGATGTATCATTAGAGGATATTATTTGAAGTCCATATATGATTTTTATTTAATTTTCTGACTCATCCACGTACGTGTGATAATGATGTTACGACTTATTCATGAATTACGATAATAAGTCGCGAAACACTTTAAACATGGATGATCTGATTATTATTGGCACAAATTTCTTTGTAAAACATTTAGTAATAATATTTAGGGTTGATTTATAATTTTTATGAAATTTTCCGATGTGTTTTAGCACATACGATAATGGTACGTATGTTTTAAATACTCTGATATTATGGAAATTATTTATTTCCATTTATTTGAATTTTTATGTAATTAAAATTTTCAGGGTGCTACACTGTCCCAAACTGGCACAAAAGATTATGGGTAGGGTCTCTAGTGTCGACACTACTTGATCCTATGTCGACACTACATGACCCTGTGTCGACACTACTTGATCCTGTGTCGACACTACTTGATCCCATGTCGACACTACTTGATCCTGTGTCGACACTACTTGATCCTATGTCAACTCCCTGTACAAACCTATTAACTGGGTTCTCTACGAGCTGGGTCTAGTGTCGACACTACTTGATTCTGTGTCGACACCACTTGACCATTTCTTCATCATTTTACCTTGTGTTTGAAGCATTGTGTCGACACTACTTGATTCTGTGTCGACACCACTTGACCATTTCTTCATCATTTTACCTTGTGTTTGAAGCATTGTGTCGACACTACTTGATTCTATGTCGACACTACTTGACCATTTCTTCATCATTTGGCCTTGTCTTTGAAGCATTGGGTCGACACCAGTAGGGGGTGTGTCGACACTACTCTTGCAAAAAAATTTGCATGTCTTGGGTCTGATTGTTACATGATGTCTACTAGCATGTGCATGATGTTATATAGTATGCATGGACCTAAAAGAAATCAACCCATTGAAAAATGGTAATGATATGAATATGATTCTAATGTGTAATTGTGATTGACCTTATGTTCATTGGATTATCTTGTGATCTTACATATTGCCAATTGAAATGATAAGAATATGATATGAATGTGGGGATGAATACATGTTAGTATGGACTTGTTAGTGGAGTTAATATCATGATTTGCATATGAGTTTCAATAGCTATATGTTTTCCGATGTTCAATTAATTATTTGTCAAATGCATACATGTTAGGAAAGATCCGTGACACGTCACTTACAACTTTGCACGAATTGGCACACCCTTCTTGGAGAATTGAGAGCTCTCTATCGGTCATTCCGAATCGGCAAGACTAGCAATCTTTTCCTTAAGACCTCCATAAGTCTCCGCTCTCTATGGATTCCCACATAGAGGCCAAGCTGGTTGTACCATGAAGTACCCTGAAGGTAGAGCGCACATGTTCTGCATACAATCTGTCATTAGTCATCCTCATGTCAAGACATTAATGAATTATGAAACATAAGACACGTCGTTATACTGCCCTTTTGTTCTCTTGAGCTTTTGTCATAACTTGACTCTATGAATGATCATGTCTTTCTTACTATGAGCTTGTCATTGAAACTCTGTGGCCATAATATGAATATGTTGTTCGGCACAATATGGGACTTCGGTCCATTTGACTAATGCCTGTGCAATAGGGGCCCTGTTTGGTCCTGGGGAAGAGCGCCCCAACGTACTTATTAACCGCGGGACTATGGACTTGTTGTGCGTGGCATGACATTGATACTATATGCAAGATATTTGTGAATGTGCCTTCGTTTGATATGATATGATATGATAAGTTTCATATGATAAGTTCTGATCATGTGAATACGTGATATCTGTGAATATGGCCAATTCATTTGATACGATTTTACTCTTGAAATATCTGTCCATTGTTTATGCAACTCGACATTTGATCTGATATGATATCCGTTCTATTCTGCTATTTCAATTTGTTAGTATTGCATGCATTGTCATCATATACATGTTCATATCTTGCCTATTTAAAATGTTAATCATGTCTACTAGTGCCTGCACAATATTGAGATGTAAATCCTACTGAGCTAGTTCGCTCACCCTATCATCTTGCCCTTTTCAGGTAGTGATGAGGAACCAGAGGAGATTGATAGGTCAGGGCAAGAGTGTTGAGCAACCGCCATATGAGGAGTTGACAGTTTAGGAATAGATATTTGAATAGACTATGTATTAGACAAATATTTTCATTTGAATAATGAACCCTTTTTAGTTGGTTCTTCTAATGTAAGGTTGTAACTAGTAAATTGAAATGGAATAAAGAGTACTTTGGATGACAATATTATGGTCTCAAATGTGTTGTTATGTTTAATTGTGACTCTGCGCTATTCAACTGTGATATGTCTATTTGTATCGTTCACGTCTCCCGGTATTTATTCCGCTGCTAAATATCGGGGCGTGACAGGTGGGTGTCACATTAACGTTGGTAACTTGACGGCTAGGTCCGTCACATTCTCAATGTCTGTGTTTAAGTGCCCAAGCGCGAGAGCACAACCTCTTTTCGCCCTTTTCCTGTGTTCTTTCTCCCTCCGGCGATCTCCTCTGCGGTTGGAGCTCCGTGTTGAGCTTGGAAGGGGAATTGTGTAGCTTGGTTTTGGTAAGTGTTGGATTGTGCTTGTGTGTTTGTTTGCTGGGTTGATGGTGAAGATCTTCTCTTCTTTCTCCCCCTCTCGCTGTGTGTTCTTCATGCTTGTATATATCTCTCCATGGGCTCAAAAAGGAGTTGTTCGGCTTGTGACAGGTGGCTCTTGGGCGTTGGATCTCGGAGGAGGAGGGGTGCAATCCTACAAGAAGGCCCATTGAGGGTGGATCTTCAAGTTGAGGTAGGGACCCCAAACCATCCCCTAGTTCTACCATTCTAGGGCCAAACCCCTCCCTTCTAAGCCTAGAATCATAATAGGTGTTTCTTGGTTACTTATGATCTATGTATGAGGTTTACATTATGTGGGTTGCATGTTTTCATGCTTGGAATGGGGTGTTCATGAAGAGTGCTTCATGTGGTGCATGTGAGGTTATGTGAGAGTAGTTGGCTTTTCCTTGCATGCATGTGGGTTGTTTGGGTGGTTTCGATGTTATTGACTGTTTTCCATCGTCTCCTGATCCCCTCCCCTTGATGTTTCCTTTTTGGGTGCGTTGGGGTGGTAGCTGATGCCTTGTTTAGGCACTCGGCTGTGGTCGCGATGAGCTTCCCAGTAGCGACCAGGTCGCGACGTATCGTACGTCACGTTCTCTTGAACACGCCCCGGACCCAACCGCATCTTGCTAACGCGACGGGTACGTGGCCGGCGTTCAGGTGTTCGGGGTCTTGGCAAATCGCGACCGCCATCTCCGTCGCGATGAGATCGCGATGTGGTTATGTGTCGCGTTCTGAAGACTCGGGCTTGTTGCAGCCCTCTTAGCCGACAAGGTGTTGTCACGACGCGCTTACGAGTCGCCTTCCATTTTGCTTGTCATGACAGGCATAACCGTAGTGTTCTGGTCGTGACGGGTCGATACATCGCCTCTCTGACCGAGAGCTGACTATCAACCTGTAGTGTTTCCGCTTCCGCAGTGACTCGGTTTTCTTAGCACCTGTGCTGCTCCTAGTGCAGTGCTACTCTAGTCTCTTCGCCCAGTGCTTGACACTTGAGGGCTTGTCCACGAGACAGGTTGTTACCGTTACTGGGACCCCCAGCCCTGCACGTCTGTTAGAGGGAGTTCTCCAGGCAGGGCATGCTCAAGTCACGGATTTGGAGCAGAAGGGGAAAATGGTGGGGTCAGTGACGTGGAGTCATTTGTAGAGCTCTCTTAGCTGGTCTGGTTTTCCGAGGTAGTGTGGTGCTCTTACGGTGCAGACCAGCTAGTCCTTTCTCACTACCTCACTCTACGTGGTTCCGGAACCATTTAGAGGGGCAGACGTGAGACAGTAGTCCGGCCAGACTATGGTAGTTGTGGTTGTTCTTAGTCCGCGTCTCACTCCGACGGGAGGTGCTAGACATGGACGTTGGTCGAGGGTAAGGCACGTGGCACACCTGACCAATTGACTAGTGTAGCGTTCTGTAGCTAGTGTGCTTGTCCAAGCAGTGTCCACTATCTGTGTTACAGCTGGGTTCTTATGGTGCCTTGTTGTACACGGGTTTTCTGATTCCGCTGAGTAGCTTAGACCGACGATCGTGTAGTTTCATTCACGCTTCCGCACTTGACTCTATTTAGTAGAATAGACTTTACTGCTTTATTTAATTATTGCACATTAATCTATTCTGCTGTTAGAACCAGTGGGAGATTGGTAGTCCCTACTGGGCTTCTTATGAAGCTCACTCCCTGTTTTGTAGGTGAGACATCACAGCAGCTCCCTCCACGGAGGACTGAGGAGACGGGTCCATAGTAGTCGGCGTCTCTAGTGGCAGTGTTCCCCCAGCAGTTGTACTTCACCCTCGGGGTATGCCCCTAAGGGACGTGTTCCTTCCCGTTTATTTCAGCACTTGTACTTTATTTACTTGAGACTGTACTAGACTGTTACTTAGTGTTGGACACTCTTCGTTCACTTGTGGTGCACTTTAGTACGTTTGTTGTTATTTATTTTTGTTACATATCTTGTTAGACTGATCTGTTAGCCCTTCTTGGTCTCCAGACCCATGGGCGGCATTGCCGGTGTTCGGATCCTTGGTGAGAATCTGGGATCTGGGCTCCAGGGCCGTTACAGTGGAGGGGTCAAAGGGGAGAAAACAGTGGAAGAATGGGCTTCGGTTGCCTTATAAAAATAGGCCCGTCGATAGTTGACGTCAACATGTGTTGTCATCAACTGCACCGCCAGAACTTGACGTCAACCTCGATTGCCGTCAAGTTCAATGCTCGGACACTTACAAAAATCTGAGTAGACGGCAACATCTATTGCGTCAAGAACATGTTGATGTCATACAAGACTGTCGTCAACACACTGTTGACGTCAAGGTCCCTTGACGTCAACCAGTCACTGTATCAGAAGGGCTCATTAAGGCCATGGCCTTACAGACCTGGTAGAAGGTTTACCAAGAATCAGTAAAAGAGTAGATAGAGTTTATGGACCTTGTGTCAAAGGGAAACATGCCAAGACATCCTTCAAATCAAAGACAATTGTCACCACCACCAAGCATTTCTAGCTACTTCACATGGACATATTTAGTCCAATTTCTACAACGAGCTTGGGTGGAAAAAATTATGGTTTGTCATTGTACATGATTTCTCAAGGGATGACACTTTTGAAACCTTTGTAAAGTTTATTAAGTTGGTTCAGAAGGATCACAAATTCAGTATAGTTGGATTAAGGACAGATCATGGAGGCAAATTTCAAAATAATGAGTTTATAAGTTTCTGTGAAGACCAAGGAATTAAGCATAACCTTTCAGCACCAAGGACACCTCAACAAAATAGAGTTGTGGAAAGGAAGAATAGAACACTATTGGACATCGTAAGGACAATGCTATCTCAGTACAACTTGCTAAGATACTTTTAGGCAGAGGCAATCAGCACATCATGCTACATAATCAATAGAGTAATGATCAGCCAATTCTGAAGAAGACTGCATACGAACTGAACAAGGTTAAGAAACCAAATGTTAGTCATCTCAAACCCTTCAGATGCAAATGTTACATTCTCTATAGCACCCCGAAAATTTTATTATGAGAAAGCTAGAAATAATAATTTAATAATAGTAAAAACGTACGTGCCAATATCATGTGTAGAAAACACACTAGAAATTCTATAAAAATCATAGTTCAGCTCTAAATAATACTCCCAAATGATCCACGAAAAAGTTCGTGCAAAGAAAAATCTGATTGGCCAAGATTATGGTGTTTTGTGACTTATTATTGAAATTAAAAAATAAGTCGGAACATATACTTAATGGAGTCTAAAAATGGAATAAAAATTATGGTTGGACTTCATACAATGGGTATTGACAATCCAATGAAAGAAATAGGTCAAAAGAAGGCTTTTGGGCCACAAATTAATTCATGTTAGGAAAATAATCCAAAATTTAGAAATTCTCACTAAGGACCATGATTGGGTAAATTCTCACCCACTAGACCACCATTTGACTTCAAACCAAGCCCAACTTGTGGTTACCACCTAAGGGAGATTTCCATAGGACTTCTACCATGAATTGGGGAGAGAAATCCTCCATTAAGGGAAGGACACACCAAATTCGTACTCATGAGTTTCCTAATTTAAATTACGCACCTAAAGACCCACACTCCTTTAAATAAGCCCTCTCTCTCCCATTCGATGACCCCTAAGGTTGCTAAGATCGTGCTTGGAGGCTCTGGAGGCTGGGAAACATGAAAAGGATTGAGAAGAAGCAACTCGTGCTCTTCTTCATCTACGACCTGCACTTGAGTCCCTTCAAGATCATCACCAAAGGTTAGTGAAACCTAGACCAAACTGTGCAAACCATACATCCTTGGAAAGATCCACGAGTCTAGTTTCTTATGGAACTATTTTGCCCAATTTGTATCCAGTGAATCAAGAGTATTAGGCGTTCTCTCCCAGGCGAACAGAACTAGGGTTTTCTGGAGGATGACTTTTTTCCAACCAAAAGGTAGGTCTTCTCTGGGCCAACTCTAATTAAACTCATGCATGCTTGCATACATATGTTTAGATCATGTTTTATATTATTTACCCCAATTTATGTCATGTTGTGTCATTGAAATAAATCTTGTATAATCATAGTCATCTTTCTGCCTGATGAAACCCTTACAGTATCTTAGAGTCTTCTACCTCTCGTCTGAGTCGTTTCTAGATCACGCACTCAGCATGAATAATGTTCCCCCTTGAGTCTATTTTCAAACAAGAAAAAATCACTCTATTTCATGGTGTGTGTAGAGAGCAGTGACCAAACATCTCTACTGTGTCAATTTTCTACGGTCTGTCCCACAGAGTCAAGTTGACCCAGTAAATGTGATTGGTTTTCTAATTCCTCGTTACAGTAGTTAGCTTAGTGAGCTAGAAATCCAATAAACTTACTTTCACAATTTTTCATGCTCTACAAAGCAAGTTATAAGCCTTAGAAGTGCCCTATATCAACCTAGTCCTAGTAGGAGTCGAACTGGGTGCATATGGCAACCCAAAACCCCTGTCTAAAAGGCGACGTATCATCCTGTCGCATTCAGAACGCGACAGGTTTGGTGTCGTGACCTGGCCTCTGCGCAGTGTTCGCTTAAATGGCTTAACGATTTCTATAGACCTAGGATTGACGAGCCATTTTTTTTGTTGATTCCTTATTCAAAGGGCTTCAATATGGTATATTCATATGTCAGATTTGCATAAGCAATCAGTGAGTTATGACATGAAGAAGGGAAGGGATGGGACTGCATTTACTTTCTAAGGGTCATACGTCTCGGTTTTCATCGTTTTGCATCGTTTCTTCGCATGTGTGAGTTTGATCTATTCTAGGAAGGTTCTATAAAGTCTTATCATTTATTAATCAACTCATGAATAAGTAGTAAAGATTTTTAGATGATTCTAATTTAATTTAAGTGATTGATAATGCTCGCTACTTGCCGATTGTCCTCTCTTTCTTGCCTTGTTATCGAACTTGCTAAAAAAAAACATTGCTACTTCCTAAAATTGGTCATGCATGATTAGTATTTCCTGATTTAGCACTCATGATACTTTCCATAAATGAAGTTTCCATAAACAGAGTTTCCATAATCGGATTAAGACTGATGCACTCGAGCATTTCTCACGCGCGGCATGCGCATACACACTTGCACGATAGGAAAGCCCCTTTCTTGGCTTGTGGTGAACTCTTTGTCGGATATTCCTTCTATCGGACTAGTGACCCCCTGACCAAGGCCTCTGTAAGTCTCCTCTGACCTTGGATTCCCACATTACCGACGAGCAGGTTGTACCACGAAGTTCCCCGTATTAGTGTGCAGCTCTCTCTCTCCTCTCTCTTCTCTCTCTCTCCCTTGTCGTTGAATTTCTCGAAGCTAATGACAATGACACATGAACACAAGTTATTAATCAAATTAATGCAAAAGCATCGTTGTGCTGCCGAAATTCTCTCTTGATCATTGTTATCATGAAATCCTATACACCTAACTTGTTATGCTTGAAATCATTATGGACATGACACTATGACACTCCGAACCATTGTTATTGACTTGATAGTCATAATCTCATGACAATCTTGTTCGTGTTACATGCTTTTGAACTCGCTCTTGATATGATAGTCTCGAACTACTAGTGAACATTGTCTCATGACATGATCATACTAATGTTCTCGGACATCCTCACATGACATTCTTGAACTCTTGAAAGTACTCTCTTGGGATCCTTTGAGCTGTTGTGGCTTCTACTGTCTTGCATTGTTCTTAACTGTCTAGCACTATAACAGTCTTGCGACTCTACTGGACGTGAATGCATACTGCTGAGGGCCCGAAGAGTGTCTGAGGGGCTCCAATCCAGTTCTGGGGGTAGAGAGCCACAAGAAAATACCTGCAGGGGATGGTGTTTGCGTGATGACTCTGGATATTTATGCCCATTAAGGCTCCATATCCAGATCCGCCTCTCGCGAACGGACCGAAGTCTCACAAGGGATAGCTCACACAACTGTCTAGTAAGAATATAAAAGACAACTACCACAATATAAGACACAAGAAAGTACATGTGCTCATACCTGCATATAACAATTTACAACTGTCCCATTACATTATTATGTCTAATTAAAAAGTACAACTACATGGGGCATACCCTGAGGGAGCACAAGCTCACATAACACTAACTACTACACATTTGCTAGTGGTACAAGTCTGACACAACGTCGTTGCAAGCCAAACACTCGGCAAGCCCTGAAAAGAACTGTAGGGGAGTGAGCCTCAACAAGTCACAGGCTCAGTAGGGACCACCCAAGGACCACAACAACTAAACAGAAGAGACCTCAACCTCAATGGTCTCACTGCCCACATATACCAAACCATTTCATGCTCACAACAATTGTATCTATACTACAATTAAATATAAACATATTAAATTATTTTTTTTTTAACGAATATCCGACAAGGTAGTAGGAGAGTGCTCATCCCTTCAGAGAAGGGATAAGTTAATCACTCCACCACCACACACCCATCGAAAAAATTTATTAATAGCAAAACCATTACAAAAGATGGTCAGGGCCTAATAGAAGGGAACCCCATCTTATCAAGGCGATAGGGCCCCTTAACAAAAGGAGGAAGATCAACCCAGGATGACCAGACACAACAAGAACAAGGAATAGTACAACCAAGACCAACAAGACTATCAGCCATCTGGTTAGCCTCACGGTAGATATGCCTGAAAGATACATGAAGATTCTGACAACGGTGAAAGATGTCCTGGGTACCAATGGAGAGACGCCAGGGATGGAGTATTGACCCTTCATGATTTGCACCAGCACTAGGGAGTCACTCTCAATGAGAAAATCAGAGAAGCTCTTTTCGTACACAATATAATTCCATTCCGAAGAGCAAGTGCCTCAGCTTCAAGACTGGAATAAACACCATGATATCTAGCAGTAAAAGCAAATATCATGTCACCCAGCTCATTCCTAAGAATTCCTCCACCACATAGTACTAGATGTTGATTTGTAAGCACCATCAACATTAAGCTTCAGTCTTCTAGAAGGGGGCAGATCCACCTGACAATCTTAGGAACTAGGGCGCAGACACCTATAGGGCGATACCCCATTGCTGGAGGAACTCCTGTGAGGGGCGGACAGATCAATGATATGGAGCTGAGATGGTTTTTGAGAATCAGAAAACATGCACCATGACTCTGTGTAAATAGCGAGCCACCATAGGCTGAGCATCAATCTGGCTTTGTTACGGCTGCACTAATCTCCCATATGGCTGAAAGAAACATGTGTCTGGACAGCTGCCCCCAGAAGTGGAACAATGCAAACCAGAAATATAGTGAAAGATACCATGAGCAACATTATTAACTAAAACATTGCAGAAATTCAGGAAGAAAACAGGCCTGACCAGACTTCAATTGCCACTTCCCCATGGAAAAATAGTGATCACCAGTTTCTCAGTGGGGGCCACGGCAGCATGAACACCTAGAACACAACGGGATGCCACAGCTAGCTATGATGTCATCAGTAGGTATACAATCACGTACCATTCTCCAGATAAACACCGACCACCTAATGGGAATGTGGGGACTCCAATTTTAGACCAGCCATACCTCGGGGCCCCTTGAAGAAGTTTGCGGACAGAATTAGTGGAGAATTGACCATTGGTGGTGGGACACTAATCCACCTACATACCCACATTACAAGCTAAATGTGACCAAGAAGGGAAAGCGGGCAGAACTGTTGAGCAATATGAATATGATGGTGAGTAGGATCAGCTAACACCTGATTAATAGACCAACATTGTTAGGCAGATTGACCAAACATGGTCAGGGAGGAAACACCTAAGGGGAACCGCTCCAGTTGAACAACATCCAACCAAAAAGTAGCCTGAGAATCAAGAAAGTAAGAGAGAAAATAGGACTAGCTCCCCACCAGTAGTCCACTTAACAACAGTAACGCCTAGGCCTCAAGCCTCATTGGCAAACCACAGTCACAACCATCATTAAGCTATAAGCCGCACAAGCAACCCCATGCCTAGGCTATAAGCTTCACAGGAAAATATCAAGTACGTGGGTAATAGGACTGCTAACACCAAACTGGTCCTTTATACCTCAAATCACATATGTCGGAAACCACACACAGAATAATAGAGTTTGCTACAACGGCCAATACTTCATACATAAACCATACATACACAGAAGCTTACTCGAGAAAGGTAAACACATTGAGTGGAAGGTCACACCTCACGACCTCCATGAAACACAGTTCCACGTCAATACCAGAACAGACTGGTACACGACGTATCATCACAAACCATTACCCACACAGGTACAGGTACCTATTACCACAAGGACCAGCACGGAACACAAAAAGTAAAACCAGTGCCGTAACAGGGCACACCATAGCGAGCTATACCACATTTGGTGAGTCAACATCCACCAATCAAACCAAAACTATGCCACCACTCGGGCACACACACAAGCCTACAACCGTAGTCACAACTGTGCCAACACCAGGGCACACCTCCAAACAGTCAAACTCGACATGAGTCACAACTCACGGAACCACAGCACTGGCAAAGCACGAGTCAAAGGAACGACGCCACCACACGGAATGGACTACTGGCTGATCAGGCCAGTATCCAACCCGGACAACACAACACAGAACAACCTCTCAGTCTCATAGTTACGGACGAAAGGTCCTACTGCCGCTCCACGAGAACAAGTCAAACAACTGTGGAGACCAACCAACACCACACCTACAGACACACAGCTGCAGGTCCATGCCTGGCACCTCTAGGGTCTCTGGCCGAGCCCTAAAGTGAGGCACTAGAAACAGGACTAGCTAGGGACCAGTGTTGACTACTGGTGTCCGTAACCCCCAACTACGAGCGCGCTACATGACTGCACACCCACAAACACAAGCCGCTGCCCTACTGTCGTCTTTCCCTCAGCCGGACGTACAACTCAAACACAGGAGTGAGGGTGTCCAGGAAGATGACACAGACCTCGACGGTACCACACTGTACCGGGACAAACCCCAAGCACAACAAACACACGTGCCTGGCGCACAAAGAACTTGGGGTACCCGACTAGAGAGGCATTCCGGAATAGGCGCCGGACCACACACTCGGCAATACACAAACCACATCACTTACACATTTATTACAAATCACGATACACGTGTGAGGAGTAGCTTGTCCTGGTCACTCGTGACCTACAAGCTAGCCTACACAAACACATATTGAACCATATTAATAATAACACTATAGCCTAACATCGGCCACCTCGTGACCTCCGTGGCAGCACACACATACCACTTAACACATAAATCAGTATAATATTCTTCGAAGGACAACAACAGACCAGGGCTAGGTCGTGTGGACCTTCACTGCCCAAACATTACAATATAACCACATAAATCACATTATAATAATCATAATATCGACCTCTAGTCATGCTTACATATGCATGTCATCCGAATCATAAAAACACTTCCAATTCTTGGCTAGGCTCACACAAGAACCTCACTGCCATAACACCACAAACTCACCACAATTTTTGGAATACAATTAACACACAATAACGTACAATGTGCCATGCACACACAAACCACATGCACAAAACCCAAACCACGTAGACACCACGTGTATAATACACCAACAGGTGCACCACACGTCCAACACCATAAATCACGGAAAAAGGAAACACAGCTTGCTAGGAACTCACCAGCGATAGACGCAATATCGACTGCTGCTAACGAGGGACTAACGGCAACATCTATTGCCGTTAATATTTTACCTGAAGAACCTAACGGCAACCAACCTTGCCGTCAAGATCTTCCTGAAGAGTTTAACGGCAAATGATCACGCCGTTTATCTCTTCCCTGAAGAACTCAATGTCAACATCCCTTGACGTTGACTTCTTCAGCTCCCAGTAGCTGAACCAACCCAAACCACATCCCCTGAGAGCAATCCAGCCCTCAAAACCGCGACGTGATGAAGAGGGAAACTTCCTCTCATCACCACACACCACCATAATGTCGGGAAACACGATCCAACGCATGGATCGCCAAACCACCCTAAAACCCGATAGAAAGGAAAACCTCCCCCAATCACGATTCCACGCAAATCATACGCAACAGGCATGGAATAACACAAAGAGAAGCTAAAGGGTTTACGTCCCTACCTCAGAAATGCATATAAACCCCGATAGAACCCTCGATTTACACCGAACCCCTAGGAGCTTCCCGCGAATACCGCCCTCCAATCCGTCATTCCCCTCCTGATCTGCCATTGCTGCGCGCATCACGGCCTTCCCACGTGCTCCGTCGACGCCGGAAGTAGTGAAGAGGCACAAGGGTACAGGTGGGGGAAAAGGAGGGGAGAAGGTGGGAAAGAAGAAGGCTCGGGTTACCCCTAAAAACACAGGCGCCTCAGGTTAACATCAACCTCTGCGCCGCTAACCAAACCACCCCAACTAGATGTCCACAATGCTCGCCGCCAAGTTCAACGGTAGACGTCTACATCGATGGACGCCAAGAACATGTTAACGGCAACACCATTGCCGCCAACACATAGTAGACGTCACACACCTGGACGCCAACCCACTGTTGATGTCCAGCGCACTGAACACCAACACAGATCCATAACCAACTCGGTAAGGATCCAATAAGAAACACACAACACAAGTCGCACTGGTCAAGGTGTGACCACCCCATACGCTAACCGAGGATCCACGAAGATCCGAAAAACGCGCGACGTTACATTACTATCACCTAAAAAGAAATGTCGTCCTCGACATTCAACATAAACCACGGCACGCCAGACTATTACCTAAAAACAAAAAAAAAACAAACAACTCTACAGAACAAGAAGATACTCACTCTCTGTATCAGCCTTTCAATTCATCTGCGCTAATGACTCTTATCCAATTCCACCTTGCTTTGCTCTTTTCTTTTCTTTCTTTTCAATTCATTTCACAATTATTCTGTTTATCGATTCCATTGTCTTTCCTTACCTTTCAATTGTAGGCGATTTCTACCTGCCCATGGACACTTTCTCCTTGGACTAAACCTACTTTCACATTTTCTGGGCTGTGTTTGCAACATTTCTTTCCGGGCCATTTCTTTCTGCTCAAATCCTTTCATTTTATTCCACTACCTTTGGATGTTCTTTCGTGCTAAACCTTGCTTAATTTCTCGAATTTCTTAATGCCATTCCATTACTCACTTTGTCACTGCTAGCCATTATCCTACTTATCATTATTAACTACTACCTTATTTTATCCATTCTCATATTTTCAGTTTCTGATCTGTGGGTTGTAGACCCACCACGCTTCCGCTGCGCTACTCTGATCCTGCTGAATATTTGACAGAATATTTCATACATTCAGAGCTACTATTATTCACAATTGCTGCACACTTTCATAATTGCTTTGATTCTGGCTATATTCATTACAGATTGCTTTACTTGCTCAATCAATATTGGAAAACAATATCAAAATTTCCAAACTACTTTTTCCAATACTTCAATTCTAATTGTACCACACCTTTTAAAAATCCGAATTCTACCATACCATTACATTACTAACATACTTTATTTTTCATATTCCTTTTAACTTCAATTTACATTCTCTAGCTGACTAACCACATTATTTCAATCATTTCTCAAAACATCTGCTTTCATTACTGTAACACTTTTTTTTTAGGGAAGAATTAAACTGCTCAGCTAACTTTACATGCATTAAACTTTATTTCAATCGGGTGCCATCTGACTTTAAGCCATTCACTGTTTAACTGATTACATTCTCTCCGTTTTGTACTTGCCACTTTCAATTCCATTTAGCCATGCAAACTCTATTGATCACTTTCTCGATCTTTCAGTTATATTTGTTTCACAATCTATCATACTCTTTCTTTTTCCAGATTAATAATCTGCCAACTGTATTAAACATAATATATCTCTGTAAACATTCTTTCAATTATTGTGCTGCCTAGCTATTCATCCTGTACCACTCATACCGCTATTGCTGTTGTCACACAAGTATTCTTTATTCACAACTGCCAAGGCCATAGTCTAGAGTCAATCTCGTTGAATACAATAGCCTACTCCGCCTGATTCTCTTTCACTTACCTAGCACCACTTAACTATTTCTTAATTAATCCGTTCTTTTATTCTAGATTCACATAATTCTTATTTTATTCGTAAAGCAATCTATTTAAACACAAACTTCACCTCTTCTCTTCTCGAATTATACTAGTTATTAAACAACAGTAACCTTATCTGTAACACTGCATCCGACTCTATATAATCTCATAAACTGCCACTTGCTAGGCCGGATTTTCTTGTGCTCAGAAAAGTCTAACTATACAGTGATCTTTCTTTACCCTTTCTTTACTTAACTAACCACCTCTGCTCAACTCTCTAATTGTCAAGACACCCTTATCCTTATCGGACTGTCACAATTCTTTATTCCTCTATGTACCGTACTTCATCTGAAACCAGCCTGCCTCATTTAATCATTCTCAAGTTGCCAAAGCTCTAATCACATTATTACTCAAGCCGCTTCTCAAATCCTATTAACACAAATCTCAAACACAACAATATCTCTGCCAAGGTCCTCTTCTGCAACTTATCACACACACACACTATTCTTTGCTGGTAACATTCTATTGATCTGTCACACTGACACCTCATATTATACCTGTCTCTGTTAACCTTATTCTTTACTAGAGCACCATTTGCAAATATCTTTCTGAAATTGCCTTTACTTTTGCTAACCAACATAACTAACTCCACTGATTCCTTTAATATCTGCCACTGAAAACTTTTAAACACAAAATTTCAACTGCACCCTGGCACACTGGTGCAACGACACAACTTATACCACTAACCACTCTATGGCTCAACAACTGCTCACACTGTTAATTTAACAAACAGAAAACACACGGTTTGCGTGCCAAAAGCTCACATAAAAATCACCTTATAACACATAAACCACAGACTTACTACCAGCAGTGGACATTAATCCATGTATTGGGACATTGTAACTTCAATGTCTTTTCATATTCTAACTGGACCATGCTCTGATACCAACTGTGACGGCTCTGATATTTATGCCCATTAAGGCTCCATATCCAGATCCGCCTCCCGCGAACGGACCGAAGTCTCGCAAGGGATAGCTCACACAACTGTCCAGTAAGAATATAAAAGACAACTACACAGTATAAGACACAAGAAAGTACATGTGCTCATACCTGCATATAACAATTACAACTGTCCCATTACATTATTACATGTCAATTAAAAGTACAACTACCTGGGGCATACCGCGAGGAGCACAAGCTCACATAACACTAACTACTACACAACTGCTGGTGGTACAAGTCTGACACAACGCCGCTGCAAGCCAAACACTCGGCAAGCCCTGAAAAGAACTGTAGGGGAGTGAGCCTCAACAAGTCACAGGCTCAGTAGGGACCACCCAAGGACCACAGCAACTAAACAGAAGAGACCTCAACCTCAATGGGTCTCACTGGCCACACATATAACCAAACCATTTCATGCTCACAACAATTGTATCTAATACTACAATTAAATATAAACACATTAACTTCACAACCTCAAAAAGTAAGAGAGAACAATAGGACTAGCTCCCACCACTAGTCCCTTAACAATAGTAACGCCTAGGCCTCAAGCCTCATAGGCAAACCACAGTCACAACCAATCATTT
This sequence comes from Colocasia esculenta, assembly GCA_014218235.1. Classification (NCBI taxonomy): domain Eukaryota; kingdom Viridiplantae; phylum Streptophyta; class Magnoliopsida; order Alismatales; family Araceae; genus Colocasia; species Colocasia esculenta. The sequence continues at coordinate 89,537,205 of CM024756.1, read as the reverse complement.
AAGCTATAAGCCGCACAAGCAAACCACTGCCTAGGCTATAAGCTTCACAGGCAAATCTCAAGTACGTGGGTAACAGCACTGCTAACCAAAAGCTGGTCCTTTATACCTCAAATCACAATATGTCGGAAAACACACACAGAATAGCAAAGTTGGCTACAACGGCCAATACTTCATACACGAAAACCATACACAGAGCTTACTCGAGAAAGGTAAAACACATTGAGTGGAAGGTCACACCTCACGACCTCCACAAAACACAATTCCACGTCAATACCAGAACAGACTGGTACACGACGTACCATCACAAACCATTACCCACACAGGGTACAGGTACCTATTACCACAAGGCCCAGCACGGAAACCAAAGTAAACCAGTGTGGTAACAGGGCACACCATAGCAGGCTAAACCACATTAGTGAGTCAACACTCACCAATCATAACCAAAACTGTGCCACCACTCGGGCACACCACAAGCTACAACCATAGTCACAACTGTGCTAACACTAGGGCACACCTCGAAAGGGTCAAACCTCGACTATGAGTCACGAACTCACGAACCACAGCCAGTGGCAAAGCACGAGTCGGAAAGGAACGACACCACCACACGGGAACAGACTACTGGATGATCAGGCCAGTATCCAACCCAGACAACACAACACAAGAACAACCTCTCAGTCTCGCAGTCACGGACGAAAGGTCCAACTGCCGCTCCACGAGAACAAGTCAAACAACTGTGGGAGACCAACCAACACCACACCTGCAGACACACAGCTGCAGGTCCATGCCTGGCACCTCTAGGGTCTCTGGCCGGAGCCTAAAGTGAGGCACTGAAAACAGGACTAGCTGGGGACCAGTGTCGACTACTGGTGTCGTACCCACAACTACGAGCGCGCTACAAGCGACTGCACACCCACAAACACAAGCCGCTGCCCTACTGTCGTCTTTCCTCAGTCAGACGTACAACTCAAACACAGGAGTGAGGGTGCCCAGGAGGACGACACAGACCTCGACGGTACCACACTGTACCGGGACAAACCCGAGCACAACAAACACACGTGCGGCTCACAAAGAACTGGGGTACCCGACTAGAGAGGCATTCTGGAATAGGCGCCGGACCACCACACTCGGCAATACACAAACCACATCACTTACACATTTATTACAAATCACGATACACGTGTGAGGAGTAGCTTGTCCTGGTCACTCGTGACCTACAAGCTAGCCTACAAAACACATATATGAACCATATTAATAATAACACTATAGCCTAACATCGGCCACCTCGTGACCTCCGTGGAAACACACACACCACTTAACACATAAATCAGTATAATATTCTTCAAGGACAACAACAGACCAGGGCTAGGTCGGTGTGGACCTTCACTGCCCAAACATTACAATATAACCACATAATCACATTAATAATCATAATATCGACCTCTAGTCATGCTTACATATGCATGTCATCCGAATCATAAAAACACTTCCAATTCTTGGCTAGGTTCACACAGAACCTCACTGCCATAACACCACAAACTCACCACAATTTTTGGAATACAATTAACACAATAACGTACAATGTGCCATGCACACACAAACCACATGCACAACACCCAAACCACGTAGACACCACGTGTATAATACACCAACAGGTGCACCACACGTCCAACACCATAAATCGGCGGAAGAAGGAAAACACAGCTTGCTGGGAACTCACCAGCGGATAGACGACAATATCGACCGCCGCTAACGAGGGACTAACGGCAACATCGATTGCCGTTAATATTTTACCTGAAGAACCTAACGGCAACCAACCTTGCCGTCAAGATCTTCCCTGAAGAGTTTAACGGCAAACGATCACGCCGTTTATCTCTTCCCTGAAGAACTCAACGTCAACATCCCTTGATGTTGACTTCTTCAGCTCCCAATAGCTGAACCAGCCACAAACCACATCGCCTGAGAGCAATCCAGCCCTCAAAACCGCGACGTGATGAAGAGGGAACACTTCCTCTCATCACCACACACACCATAATGTCGGAAAAACACGATCCAACGCATGGATCGGCCAAACCACCCTAAAACCCGACAGAAAGGAAAACCTCCCCAAATCACGATTCCACGCAAATCACACGCAACAGGCATGGAAAAATACACAAGAGAAGTTAAAGGGTTTACGTCCCTACCTCAGAAACGCATATAAACCTCGATAGAACCTCGATTTACACCGAACCCCAGGAGCTTCCCGCGAATACCGCCCTCCAATCCATCATTCCCCGCCTGATCTGCCGCTGCTGCGCGCATCACGGCCTTCCCACGTGCTCCCGTCGACCACGGAAGTAGTGAAGAGGCACAAGGGTACAGGTGGGGGAAAAGGAGGGGAGAAGGTGGGAAAAGAAGAAGGCTCGGGTTACCCAAAAACACAGGCACCTTAGGTTAACATCAACCTCTGCGCCGCTAACCAAACCGCCCCAACTAGACATCCACAATGCTCGCCGCCAAGTTCGACGGTAGACGTCTACATCGATGGACGCCAAGAACATGTTAACGGCAACACCATTGCCGCCAACACATAGTAGATGTCACACACCTGGACGCCAACCCACTGTTGATGTCCAGCGCACTGAACTCCAACACAGATCCATAACAACTCCGGTAAGGATCCAATAAGAAACACACAACACAAGTCGCACTGGTCAGGGTGTGATCACCCCATATTCTAAACCAAGGATTCACGAAGATCCAAAAAATGCGCGACGTTACAGTTTGCATTTGCACCGGTTCTGACTGTTCTGATTTAGCTAGACATATGACTGTTATACTGTTACTATTAGTCTGTTAATTCAGACATACTACACTATTACTATACTACCTCGCTTTGACTGCCAATGACTGTTACTCAACTGCTACTGTCCTATTATTGAATGGCTACACCCATGCTCTCCTATTGCAGGGCTATTGCTCAATACCGTTACTTGTTATTACCTAAATGTAGCAAAGTACTTGCTATCTCTCGAAAAGCACCCTACACATTGACAACCTATTTCTACTGTCTTGACACATTCCTATCTGCATGATATCTTGCTAACACTTGTCATCGATTTTATCATGCTTATGGTTTAACTTGTCACTTGTGCATGTCTTGTTCTTAAAGTGTTAATCACTTATATCATTGCCTGCACATCGAGATGTAAATCCTACTGGGCTAGTTTGCTCATACTTACCTCTTATCATTTCAGGTAGTGAAGATGAGGAGTACGTTTGACGATGGGAATTGTGCATCGAGCGTGACATACCCCTAGAGAGTCATTGTTTAGTTAGTTAGAGAGATGTTAGTCATTATTGTAATCTGTATTCTTTGAGAGATAGATTAGACTAGTAGTAGAGAGTTGTTCTTATTTTGACATTGGAGATTGTAATAATTGCTTATGATGAGTAAAAAAGTTTGATTATTGAATTATGGGCCCTATTGATATTAGTCATTTGCTTATGGCTTCTGAAAGCTTGCTTGTCCGTTACGTTCTCGATTAATTCTCGATGCTAAAATTGGGGGTGCAACATTCTCAACAATGGTATGTCAAATTTGGGTAAGTTCGATGCCAAATCCAATGAAGGTATATTTCTTGGTTATGCCTTAAAACCTAAAGGTTATAGTGTATTAATAGAAAAACTTATTGATTGAGAAACCATCATGTCATATTTGATGAGGCTAACCCATCTTTAAGAAAAGAAATGATAGTGATAATGAAGGAATAAGAGAACTAGCAGAAAGACTAAAGGATATCACCCTCAGAGAAGATAAGGAGAAGCCACCATTGTAAGATCTACTCTAAAAAGAACCATCTCATGAAGATCATCCTAGGGACTGGAAATTTCAAAAGGATCATCCCAAGAAAATATCTTAGGTGATCCAAGTCAAGGGGCAAGAACAATAGGTATGTGATTCATTGCGATTACCTAGCATTTGTCTCTTAAATTGAGCCTAGGACAGTCATTGAGGCACTGACTGATGACTCTTGGATTTTGGCCATACAAGATGAACTTAGTCAGCTCAGGAGAAACCACGTTGGACTCTTGTACCTAGACCATAAGACCATCCAATAATTGGCACCAAATGGGTGTGTAGAAACAAAGTGGATGAGACTGGTGTCATTTTAGGAACAAGGCTAGATTGGTAGCTCATGGCTATTCCCAAAAGGAAGAAATAGATTTTGATGAAATCTATGCACCAATAGCTAGACTTGAGGTAATTAGATTTTATTGGCATATGAATCTGCATTGGATTTCAAATTATTTTAAATGTAAAATCTGCATTTTAAAATAGATATATAAAAGAGGAAGTCTATGTAGAACAATCTCCTGGTTTTGATGATATAGACTATCCTGATCATGTTTTTAAACTGCATAACACTGGTTTTGGTCTGAAACAAGCACCTAGAACTTGGTATGAAAGACTAAGTGTATTTATTTTAAACTATGATTTTACTAGAGGAAAAGTAGATAGCACATTATTCATTAAATTATATTCCTAGAACACCATAATTGTGCAATCTATGTTGATGACATTATTCTTAGAACTACTGATGAATCCCTTTGTAAGGATTTGAAAAGTTGATGCAGGAAGAATTTTAAATGAGCATGATGGGAGAATTGACTTACTTCCTTGGACTTCAAATCAATTAAGGCAAAGAAGGAACCCACACCAACTTGACCAAGTACATCAAGGACCTGCTAAAGATGTTTGGATTGAACATGCAAAGCTTCTACCCACTCCAATGAGCACTTCCACCAAGTTGGACAGTGGTACTCAAGGTATGAAAGTGGATCAGAAGTCTTATAGAGGTATGATTGGTTCTTTACTGTATCAAACTGCCATTTATTTAGTGTATGCCTGTGTGCTAGATACCAAGCAAATCCAAAAGAATCCCATTTAATTCCAATTAAGAGAATCTTTAGATATTCAGCACATACATGTAAATTAGGGCTATGGTATCCAAGATCTGGTAAGATAGATTTAATTAGTTATTCTGATGTGATTTACTGGATGTAAGTTGATAGAAAAAGCACTAGTGGATCCTGTCAGTTACTTGCATGGTGTTTAATCTCTTGGCCCTCATGAAAGCAGAACTTCATGGCCTTGTCGACAACTGAAGCTGAATATGTTGCTATTGGGAGCTACTACACTCAACTATTATAGATCAAACAATAGCTTGAGGATTATGAATAAACATCAAGTTAGTACCCCTGCTATGTGACAACACCAGTGCAATCATCACACAAAGAATCCACTACACCATTCTATAACAAAGCATATTGGGTCATGTACCATTTCATTAGAGATCATGTAGCTTCTGGTAATATAGATATTTCATTTATAGACACTGCAAATCAGTTGACATACATTTTCACAAAGCTCTACCAAAAGAGAGATTCGCCTCTCTTAGAAGGGAACTGAGCATGTGCAATTTGTAGAAGATTTGTTTATGCAATAACTGAACAATATTATATTTTCCGAGTTACTTAGAATGATGCACTACTTCTATTCTATAATCATTAGCTTTCCCTAACCAATTGGCACTCACCTACTACCTTGCTTCTGCAGCCAGAACACATCTTAAAACATTTCTGTCATTTATGCGTTCCCAGCTTTCTTATCAAAATCATTGTATGTTTCCTCAGAAATTAGAAGAACCATTTGCTTACTTCCAAATTAATATCATATCCACATTCCCTTGTTTCTTTTCAAAAATTGGAACATGACCATGAATTACTAATTTCTAACTAGTCTCCTACATTTGACTCTTTTATCTTTTACGATTGGCATGGACTCAGGGGAAGCCTTGGACCAAGGGGGAGCTTCCATAATCTCTTTCCTTTACCCCTCATACTTCCATTTCTCATTGTGCGTGTGTCATGCTTATTTCCTTACTTTTCTTTTTTCATTGTTGACGAAAAGGGGAGAAATACTCTGAAGTACATACCTTAATTAAAACATACGTACTGTTTATCATATGTGCTTTTAGAACAGTTAATTTTTTTTGTTTTGTCATGTAGCAACTGGTTTTTTGGAAAAAAAAAAATTTAATAAAAATAAAATAAAAGCAATTATAAAATCAAATAAAGATAATTAAATAAAACACATTAAATGAAAAGAAGTAATGGACTCATTAGAAATTTGTGGGCCAAAATAGAGATTTTTAAAAGATGAATAATAGGAAATATCTTTAATTCGTAACTTAATTATTACTTAATAGAAAATAGGTAATTGATGCATTAAATAGGAAGTTTGAGTTGGATTCGGATTCCTAAAACTACCCTAGTTGCTTGGCAATGAATTTAGCTCCATGCCTAACCCAATTAGAAGTTCTTAAGCTTGGAAAGGGTGAGAGAAATAGGAAATCTCTAAATTTAATGGAATTAGAGTTCTATTAGGAATTAGAAACATAAGAGACATAAATACTCTCCTAAGCCCCCATGGCCGGCCCTAGCTCGTTGCCAAGATTTGCTGGACCAGGAGGAGAGGCCAAGGAGGAGGAGAATTCGTGGGGAGAAGGCTGGTCAGGCTCTCAACCCCCGTTCTTCAAGTTCTAGCCCTAGAGAAGGAAAATGACTAAAGGTAGCTTTCTCATAAGCAAAAATCATAAAACTTCGTTTTGTAGGTTGGTCCAATCATCAGGATCAAAACCCCTCTGATTTCATAATTTTCCATCGAGTCTATATTTTCTTCTTGATTTTTCATGTTCTGCAACTAGCGTGAGCCTGAACCCTCTTCTAAATTCTTGATCTCCATTTATACTGGACCCCATGCTCTCAAATTTTAACTAGAGGCACTAATACTAGTTAGCTTCTTTTCCCCCTAAAAGCACTAATTTTCATCCACCATGTTGCTCGAATTAAATTTTTTTTCTCAACTGTACACTGTTCTATGTTCTTCATGAATACACTTGATTAACCCATACTGAAACTTTTACTGTTTTCAAATTCCTATTTACTGGAGGTACCCTTGCATTTCGATAGTCGTTTAAAATTTATTTCATGACTTTTCATCGATTCTACATTTAGTTCTTATTTTATGAACAACCCTGTGTCAATATAAGGAAGTTCTAGACCGCAATCCAAGAACATGTCCTTTCCTTGTCGAACTCAAGCGCAGGACCTGAGAACACGATGGCCCGATAGGCCTCATTCTCAGGCGGTCGCGACAGCACCTCCCATTATGTTCTGAACGCGACAGGGCCTGTCGTCGCGTTCTGCCTGCCTGATCTGACAAGCCCGTCGCGTTCTTTACAAGGCCTTGTCGCATTCTCACCTGACCCATTGCGACCCATACTAGGGTGCGTCGCGATCTCAGACTTATGCATGTAGACCCCCGATTTATGATGCTCCAACTTTCTACAGTGCTTGTACACTTTGTCAACTATCTTACACACAGTAAATACACTTGTTATAAATTGAACATTAATGTGTGATATTTAAAAGGCATGCACATTACCACTTTCTATCTATAATTTCTCTCACACATGCAACACTTGAACCATCCAAATATGGCTCAACTTGGCATGAAAATATCTCATAATACATTTGGTAAATTATGTCAATCATGTAATTACATTGCCCTATTTTAAATATAATTGTCCACGTTTTCTCGCGATTATTTGGAACACCATTACTGACGCTCCACTGTTCTAGAATTCCTCTAGAATGTCAAGCACTTGTTTCTATATACACACTCTCTCTTGACTTGGATGAACTCTCTGTCGGATACTCCATCTGCCAGACTAGTGAGTCTTTGTTCAAGGTCTCTGTAAGTCTGGTCTGTCCATGGATTCCCACATGGTCGAGGAGTTAGTTGTACCCTAACACCTATGATACCCTTAGGGATCAACATGATTCAAACGGCTATTAGAAGTTCGCTCTTATCTTGAATCACGTCGGACCTCTGGACCTGTGCGTAACATGGCCTATAGAAAGGTAGTGAATTCCACCTGACTGCCACACCAATAGCGTGTGTTGTGCAACTATTACTATCACCTGTTACTCGATGTGTTACATGCATTGGCCCTTAGCTCTCATCTATACTCTACTCGCTCATCTATTCATGTTCTCTCTACTATCTCGTCTATTCATCTAGTACTCTCATCTATTTTCTTCATACTCTATATTGGCCATTGACTGATTGTCTAAAGATAAACAATATAACCAATGCCTGGCAATATATAAAGGGCCCGGTCTGGTCCTGGGATGTGCACCCGAAAGTGCTATTTGCCCATGGGAGTTAAATGACTAGAGTGTTTGGCATTACACTCGAGTGCTATATATCTCGACTATCTAAATGACAATTAAAGCGCTATATTCTCTCGTTGACTACATGACAAACAAAGTGCTATACTATACTTCGTATGCTCTTGCTATACTTTGTGCTATTTGTGCTATGGCCATCTTGCTATTGTGCTATACTCGACATTTGTGCTAAATTTAGAAAGCTTGTGCTATTTCCATCATGTGCTATCCTACTATCTTTTACTTGACTCTCTCGCTCTCTATCTTTAGTTATTCTGCCCTTTAATGCATAAATTATTTAAACCTACTTGACTTTTAAGATTTAAGTCCTACTGGGCATTATCGCTCACCCTGGGGCTCGAGTGTTTGATCTAGCACGAGAGGATGCCAAGCAGGCGGAGCATGTCACCGAAGGTATGGTTTTACTTCTAGGTGTGCACGCTCGGGTTTTGTTTGATACGGGTGCCACTCACTCATTCATTTCTGAGCGGTTCGCTAGGCAGTTAGCTCTAGAGTCAGCCATAGAGTCTGAGGAGTTAGAAGTCCCTTTGTCTGTACCACACCTATGGGTACGGTATCGACTAGGAAGTACATTCCGTCGTTACCTGTGTGCATTGAAGATAGAGTCCTAGAAGGGTGTTTCTTCTTGCTAAAGATAAAGGACTATGATGCTATTCTTGGTCTGGATTGGCTAGAGGAGCATGAGAAGAACTATCCGACTCATGATTTGGAGCTTGCAGCAGTGGTTCATGCACTAAAGATCTAGAGGCACTATCTTTATGGTGTCAGATTTGGGGTGTTTACCGACCACAAGAGCTTGAAGTATCTTTTCTCCCAAAAGGAATTAAACCTGAGGCAGAGAAGATGGATTGAGTTCTTGAAGGACTATGACTTCGACCTTCAGTATCACCCTGGGAAGGCGAATGTCGTAGCCGATGCCCTGAGTAGGAAGAGACCATCTCTCCAGCAGGACTGGAAGATGTTGGAGGATGCGGCTTGCACGTTGACTGAGTTTGAGCCATCGCTATGCCAGGCTTTTGTAGCTCAGTTATCTCTTAGGTCCTCAGTTTTGGATGAGGTGATCGAGCAACAGAAAGCCAACCCTAGACTCCAGGAGCTAGTGGGCAAGGCGGGCATTGCTCGTGATGAGGACGGTGTGAGTAGGTTTCATCACCGTGTCTGTGTCCCTGATTTGGTAGATGTTCATGAGCATGTGTTAGCGGAGGCTCATAGATCACGATTCTCTATTCATCCGGGTAACACTAAGATGTACTAGGATTTGAAGAGGTCCTTTTGGTGGTCTGGCATGAAGAGGGATGTGGCAGATTATGTATCCTGGTGTTTAGTATGCCAACAAGTGAAGGTTGAGCGACAGTGACCATCTGGCCTTAGAGTGAGTCTAAAAGACTCAGCAAATAACTCCATACACATCATTCATGCATACATCACAGTAGGTTCTACATTCCAATTCATGAAGCAAAACATATAGCATGCTTGAACATTGATAAGAGACAACCTATCATGGTATTTCTACAAAATTTGAAACATATGGTACATGACTTAAGACATTCCAAAATAAATATCCTATCACATGCTTACTACTCATTCAATCACATTAAGCTAGAACATGATAGCAACCAACATGGGATTCTCACATGCATAAAAGGAAACATTCCTATCATGGTTTCTACACATTCTTGCACATGCACACTATCATTTCATACACTTTAAGGTTGCTGTTATAACATTATTTGACATTAACATATCGTGGATCATAATTTCACAATCTAACACATTAGTTTCACATGTTTGCACAATTACTCATTCACATAGTTCCCTTTTTAACATTGCGCGTTTACACATATTCACACTACACAATTTACACATATTCACATTCACATTTCACAATTTAGTCGTTGTGTTCCCAGGTGAGACCGAAGATGAACCTTACACCCAAGAGGACGGGAACGACCAGGAGTGAAGTCATGAGTACCCTAGTGTCTTAGTATTATGTTAGAGTGTTAGTTTAGTCTTTTGCTTTATTCAATGTAATTGGGCCCTATAGAATGGCTCTGATATTAGTGGTTGTAACTAGACATTTGGAAAATAATAATTCAGATGCATTTGCTTTGAGTATTTATCTTTGTCCAATGGTTTGATGTCTAGTACTCGCTCTGTACCTGTTTACTTGCATCTGCCTCGCATTCCGATATTCCACGTCGGGGTGTGACAGTTTTGTGGTATCAGAGCCTAGGTTATTCTTAAGTATATGATGATCTAGGTTGACCTGCCTCGACTAGAGTCAATTGTCCTACCTATGTGAGTTGTGGTTAAAGCCATGGGTAACTAGCTAAAGATAACTCAGACACACACGAATTAAATTCCACATCAATATCATGACAATAAGTTATTTTTGTAGGAACTAAGCAATCAAGATGACTACTGAACGTGCTTAAATGAGGGGCATGCAACATACCATTCAAGAACTGACGCATGCAATTGTGCAAGCTACCCAAGGTGGTGGGAACCATGGCGGTGTAGGCGAGCTGCATCGTAACTTTCGGAGTCTGAACCCACCTAGGTTTAGTGGATCCACGGATCCAAATGAGGCCAAACACTGGCTCAAACAGACGGAAAGAAATTTTGCGTCATGCAATATGCAGCCGGGGATAAGCTGCTACTAGCCACATTCCAACTGGAAAAGGATGCTCATGCTTGGTGGGAGTTTGTTGAAGCGACCAGAGCTAATGGTCAGTTCACTTGAACGGAATTCAAAGAAGCTTTTAACTCCAAATACTTCTCTGAGTGTGTACAAGAAAGGAAGGCTGCGGAATTTGCTGCTCTTAAGCAGAGGAGTTTGATAGTGGCCGAGTATGAAGCCTAGTTCTCTAGACTCGAAAGGTATGCTGAACACCTGGTGAATATGGAGAGAATGAAGGCTAAGCACTTTCTCAACAGCCTTAAGCCTCAATACATTACCCAACTGGCACCTCTCAACATCCCGACCTATGCCGAGATGGTAAAGAAGGCTCAACTATTAGAAGATGCTACGGACATCACTGACCGTATCCAAGGGAAGTTCGTAAAGAAGGAAATGACTTCTGGACCATCATCTGCCAAGCTGACCAATGTCAAGAAATGTCCCTTCAACATCACATAGGGGTCTTGCCAAGAAAGGAAACTCAAGGTCTTCATACCCAACACTCCAGTGAAAAGCAACTGCAAGCATTGTGACAAGCCAAGTCACATAGCTGACGAATGCTGGAGGAAAGTTGGCGCATGTCTGCAATGGGGAAGTCGCGAGCACCGTATTCCCGAGTGCCTGCTTCTAAAAGAACACGAGAGGCATATTGTTGTGCCTAAGAAACAGGGCAGACTGCAAGCCCTGCACAATGAAGAGCCCACTGAGGAAGGTGGCATGGTAGAAGGTACCCTACAAGTCTTCTCCTTATCAGCTTTTGTTTTATATGATACTAGAGCAACTCATTCATTTATATCTCAACACTTTGCTGATACCCTAACTGCAAAACCTATATCCATGGGTTGTGGGTTCTCTGTCACAATACCACTAGGAGAAAAGGAGAAATTGAACAAATACTTTCCATCTGCCGATCTAATGATCGGAGACCATAACCTACAAGCCAAACTGGTGTGTATGCCCATGGAAGGCTATGATGTAATTTTGGGAGCCGACTGATTGTCCACATATGGGGCAAGTGTCGACTGTAAGAAAGGGAAAGTTACCTTTGGTGATTTCTGAACGCGGCATTGTTAACTATGCACTTTCGTTGCCCAGAGTTCTTTGCACACGTCAATATGCTCACCTTCTCTAAATTGTCTCACAAATTTATAATAGCAAAGATGAACTAGCAAGGTGGTGAGAACAGGTCATTTCCACAGGGAGGCTGAATAAAGTTTGACTTAAGAAACTGATTTATAAAACTATTCTAACAAACACTATAACATTGCATTGAAAGTAATTCTATAAACATCACCAATCAAATCCCTCACAACTCGACAGATCAACCATAATGAACGAACAACAATAATTGAAATTAAAGAAACTTGGTATCACTGTACCCTCTCAATTGAGGGATCAAACAGGTAGACAGAAAACTTAACTAGAAACTAACAAACCAATTTCCCCCTACAGCTCAGGGGATGAACGGTCAACAAGAATTGCTCTCCACAAACACCGAATCAATACCCTCACAACTCAAGGATTAGATAGAAAATAAGAACAGAAATTAATTGTTGCTCAGTCAAACTCCTACTAATACTATGCAAATAAGCACCAACAAGATTTAAATTCTCAATGCGTTAGAACTAATGTAAGAACTCTTCATGACAGATTAAATTAAACATTCTTTTCATTGAGCACAATGTGAACTATGAGAAGTTCAGATCACTGTACCCTCAAAGCTCGAGGGATGAATCAGTAATAAAACAATAACAGAAATATAAAGTGCAGGTCAAACTCCAATTCTTTGATGGTCCTAATCCCCAACGCCAGACAGCCCACAGAAGAGAAGAAGAAAAACCTCGAACCAATCCTCAGTTGCCGAAACCTCAGATGCTAAAACCCCCTCCCCATAGCAGCCGAATTGAAGAAGAAATGGACAAAATCCCAAAAATCACAGTAGCAATCTCCACAGAAGAAAGGAACAGACATGGAACCTGGATCCCCAAGATGAACACAGCAAGAAGAATGGAAAATCACAGTCACCTCCCCTACAGCCGAACCCCCTGGATGTCGAACCCTTGCTGCTAAGGACCTCCCGGATGTCTTCACAGAATACAGAAGAAATAGCAAAATCCACACAAAAGAAATGAGAAATTAACTGGATTGAATTCTGCAACACAGAATAAATGAGAAAATCCTTCACAGAACACAGAAGATATGGCAAGATCCACACAGAAGAAATAGCAAAATCCACATAGAAGAAATGAGAAATTAACTGGATCGAATTCTGTAGCACAGAAGAAATGAGAAAATCCACACATAAGAAATGATAAATTAAACTCCACAAGATCGCCCTCCAGCACAGATGAAATAAAAAACAATGAATGCAGTCTCCCTCCCAACAGAAGAGATGAAGAGAAACCCAGAAATTTGAACCCAAAACCCCTACAAGTGCTCAAACAGAAGAGATGAAAAAATGGAACCCAGCAGTCGAAACCCAAAAATAATCTGAACTAAAAACCTAATGCAGAACCCCCAGACGAGCAGAGCTCCCTCTGGATATCGAACCCCCTACAGATGCTGAAAGGAAAAATATAGAAGAAACAATGAAAGAAAAAAAATCCTTAAATGCTCAACTAGCGAAGCCCTCAGACCTGAGGACCTTGGGTCCTTAAATAGGCTTCCTGAAAACCCCACGCCCAACTACTCTTCCCGCCGCACACACCCAGCCGTAGATCTGGCCTCTGCGTCGCACTGGATCCGCACGAGTTGTGCTCCTGCATGCCACAGATCACCACTGCCTCTATCGCGCCACAGCTGCTGCGCACGGGCTCCGCCAGATCGCCGCGCCCCTGTACACCCAGCTCCACCCCGCACGGGAGCTCCTCCAGATCCCGCGCCCCAGGCCCACAGCGCACGGCCCAGCTGGCATCCAGCTTGGCACCATCCCATCTGCGCACCGCCTCACCTGCTCTGCTTCCCAGCTGCTTCGCACTGCTAGCCCACCTCTGCATCACTTCTGTCAGCAGCGCACCAACTTGCCTGCGCTCCAGCAGGCCGCCTCAACATCGCACAGCACCCCGGGCTCCACCAGCTCAGCACACCCAAATCGCCAGCACCTGGCCGCCTCCAGCTCAGCACACCCAAATCGCCAGCACACCTGGCCGCCTCCAGCTTCACCAGCGCCATCGCCAAAGCTCCGCCAAAGCTCCTCTGCTCCAAATCGCTTCCAGCTTTTCTTACCGACTCCAGGACTACTCAACCTGATGGGGAAGAAAGAAAAGGGTAGGGGTACATGGCCAAAGATGTGGTGGGGTGTTAAAAACAATATTTAATTATTTAATGGGATTGGGTGGGGTATTAAAAGTATTTAAAATTTTTATTTATTTACAAACTCATACCTATTATCACTAAAATATTACAAAGATATTATTGTAACAAGAATTTATTTATATGCAATATTATTTACAAATATCTTTTATTTTCCAAAGTGAACCTAATTAGTCAATCTGAAAGAAATAACTTATTAAATTAAAATTTGACATGTGTATTCTAACCCATTATCAACTAATATGTTCAAAAACTTATTTCTGGATGAAACAGAAATTAAAATCAAAATGCACATTATTTATAGATAAAGACTGTCTAAAATTAACTATATGTATGAAATTAACATGAAAATTTTACAGTTATCACTCCCCCCTACTTGAACATTGCTAGTCCCTTAGCAATAAAAATTACTCCAAATGTAGGACTAGAAGATGTAATATCTCATGCTAAACAGACATCATGTAAAAGATTTATGTAGAGATATGTCTTTCCTAATTGTAATGGCTTATAGCAAGAAATTAGTGCACAAATGATAACTCACTTAAGAGTCCACATCAGCTCTCATGGAGCTTCTTTGCCTCAGCTAGTATTTGATATTAGATTAATTCGAGGGAGAAGAAAAAATTTGTGGAATAAGTTCCTTGCTCAGTCAGATTGGGTTGTTTCTCTCAGTTCATTCTGCCCAACTTCCTTGAGGATTATTTCTCTGAGTTGAGGACTTTGGCCCTTGATTTGCACTTTGTGCACTAAGAATTTTCTCTTCTTTTTCATCCATAATGTTGCACAACCCATCACTTTTCAAGAATATCGAGTCCAACTTTACTCAGATCCTGGGCATTTTTCATAGATATATTTTTTTCTTTTCTTTTGCTTTTCTTTTCTTTTCTTTTCTTTCTTTTCCTCTTAAAGGAAGGATGGGCAGTCAGGTTCCTTGATCATATGCCTTCACTTCCTTTGCAATTCACTTAAGGGGAAGGGAGAAAACTAATCTCCTCTCTCCTATTAGCCTTAACAAATTTGCTACATTCGGGTTCAGCTAGTCTAAGTGGCTGTGTAGTGTGTGTATAAAAATTTCTTGCCATAAATCCTTACATAAGGTAGACAGGAAGTACATGTAATCCTTTACTATAGGCTACCTAACATGGATGTCTGCAAAGGGATGTGACAACTTCACAAATTTAATGGTTAAAGATTAGACACATAGTCTGTGTTTTGCAATGCCAAGCATTTTTTTTTTATTCAAAGATGAAATATTGTGAAATTTTCTTTTTATTTGCACATGTATAAGCTCAAGAAAAAAATGAAGCACTGGTTAGGGTGAGGACTATGAATGCATGCTTATTCTACCATTCCCAATTTATTTGCAAGAAAGGAAAGTAAGACATAGAATTACCTGATATAGGAAATCTCTACACATGGGTTGCCTCCAAAGAGCGCTAACTTTATCGTCTTCAGCTGGATGCAATTAGGCTCCATTTGGCTCAGCTACCTTGGTAGACTCAATTTTAAAGAAGGTGGGCTTTCAAAGAAGAGCTTTAATCTCTGCCCATTAACAGTGAATGATTGTCCAGTTTTCGGATCAAGAATAATGACAGCACCATTGTCACAAGGTTTGACAATAGTGTAAGGACCATCCCAACGGAACTTCAAATTTTTCCGGGAACAGACGAAGCCTATAATTAAATAGCCAGACCTTATCATGCACTTGAAAAAATTTTCTATGAATGTGTTTATCATGGAATGTTTTGGCTTTGGCTTTATAGATCTTTGGCTTTGTCTTTGGCTTTGGCTTTACAAGATTGCTAGCAATTATGATGGGCCAAGTCTCATTCTCTCCTAAAAAGATGTACTTTGAACTAACAAGGAATGGTTTTAGCTCAACCTTAGGAGGACACTCTGATGTTGGATCATTATTTTGAAATAAGGAATTAAATTGTCCTTCCTCTCCCTTAAACCCTAGAGCACAGGGTTGGTCTACTGTTTCTTCCATACAAGATTCTTCCAAGGAGTCTACCACTAGACAACTCTCTCCTTCAACATGATGCCTGGATGCCCTAAAATCATTGATACTAATTCGTCTATCCCCAATGATATATCCATCATCCCAGTAGCACATTTAATGTTAGCTCTTGCTGTGGCCAAAAAGGGTCTACCAAGATGATGGTGGACTGAGTTAAATCTTGAGGAGTGTTCATGTCCATAATGATGAAATCAGCAGGGAAGTAACAATCATTGATTTTCACAATAACATCCTCAACTAAGCCTTTAGGAGTGGTGACAGAATGATCGGCTAGTTGAAGGACAACAGAAGTGTGTTTTAATTCTCCTAACTTGAATTTCTCAAAAATAGCAGAAGGTAGAGATTGACACTGGCTCCCAAATCCAAAAAGCGGATTTCAAAAGTGACTCCACCGATGGTGCAAGGAATTAGTGGAGTGCCTAGATCATTGAGCTTTTTAGGGAGTTGGTTCAAGATAATGGCACTCACAGTTTTTGGAAGAATGATTGTTTCAGTTTTATTTCTCATCTCACGTTTTGAAGTGCACATTTCTTTTAAGAATTTGGCATAAGCAAGCACATGCTTAATGGCATGAAGGAGTGGAATGTTGATGTGAACTTGCTTAAAGAGTTCCAAGAGTTCTTCATTACCAGTTGGTTTGTTTTTGGATTTGGCTTTAAAGCTTCAAGAAAAGGGACTCTTGGAATGTAACAGCTTGAGTCTTCATTCATTTTGATTTTGTCTAGAGGTTCTTCAATCATTTTCTCTTTTCCCTTGGATTTTTCTTTTTGAACATTTTCTTCATTCTCTTCTTCAATTCAAATTCAACTTCATTTTCTTTATCCTCATTCAATGTTGACATGTGTGGGTGAGGATTTATTTGATTTTTCCACTTCTTAAAGTAGACACGGTTTTAACATTTTCTACTTGGGGCCTCTAGCTTGGGTAGGAGGATGGTCTTGTTGTATAGGTTGATTCTGGTTTTGTGGTGTTGGAATGTTCTGGACAAAAGCTTGTTGTGAGTATGGTCGTGGAGGGGCATTGGTCGAGCAGGTGGTATGTACCCCTGGACTGCATGGTTTGCTGGATCTGATAAAATTTGGGAGGGTTGTTCCTTGGGTTTGCTACAGCTTGACTTGGCAGCTGACCTGATTCCCTCCTTGACATACATCAGAAATCTGGGACTCTATCCTTGCCAAATTTTGTTGAAAATTTTGGTTTTGATTTTGATATTGATTTTGTTGTTCTTGCATAGTTTGGCATAGAGTCGCCATCATGTTTTGGAGTTGGTTTATTTTATCTTCCCAATTGGGCTAAGGAGGTGGTGTTGATTATATGAAGGTTGCTGGAAATTGGTGTAAGCAAATTGATGAGTTTTGATTTCCTTGGGCTTGTTGAGGTTTGGAATAAGAAGATTGGCCAAATCCCGAATTCTGATTGGGATAGGATTGACCATACATGGATTGCTTAAAAGAAGGTTAAGAAACTTGTTCAGATTGATTTTTCCATGAAACATTCGGGTGATTTCTCCAACCAGGGTTGTATGTGTTACAATATGGATCATGGGAGGGTTTGTAGAAACCTTGGGCAGCTTGGACTTATTCTTGAATAAAAGAGGGTAATTGGACAGTAGTGGGACAAGCATTGGTGGAATGAGTTGAGCTAGCACACATAGAGCATGTTTCAAGTGGTTGAGAAAATTTCGGTGTGGCTTGCCCAGTCAAAGATAGTAATTGATCGAATTTTTGTTCCAACTTCTGCTCCAATCTCTGGTCAAGTCTAGCTATCAGATCTTCTACCCTCGAATTTGACTCTTCTCTCCCTCTTAATTCATATAACCTACCTTCTTTGATGGTCCTAGTGCCCTCTCATAAGAGTGGAGTGAGGCATGATTGATAGAATTCTCACTCAATGTTTCCAACAGATCATATGCCTCATCCTCGCTCTTAGTCATGAATGCTCCTCCACACAAGGCATCAACCATCTACCTATTTGATTCTGTCAAACCTTCATAAAAAGCTTGGACTATTTGCCACCTCGACAACCATGTTGGGGGCATTTTCTAAGCAACTCTTTTAATCTCTCCCACGATTCATACATTAACTCTCCCGGCTGTTGGGAGAATCTGGTTATTGCTCTTCTCATGGTGTTGGTGTGGCTAATGGGGTAAAATTTCTTCAAAAACTCCTACTATATTTCTGGCCATGTTCTAATGGTTCTCCCTATGGTTCCTAACCAATGTTTGGCCTTATCTTTTAAAGAGAATAGGAATAGGGTCAGTCTCAAGGCATTTTTAGTGAAATTTTAGATTCTTACAGTGGAACAAATCTCTAGGAACTCATCTATATGCTTATAGGGGTCTTCATTGGGATTGCCATAGAAGGATGGCAACATCTGAATGTTCCTGGCTTCATTTCAAAATGATTTGCAGGAATTTCTGGCCTAATGCAAGTAGCAGGTTGATGAGCAGAAGGAATAAAGTACTACATCATCTGTGTGGGTGCAACCTCCTCCACATTCCTAGCATCTTGGTTTGGTCTTGGTTGGCCATCCTATGAAAGAATATTTCAATCTCGTCTATAGGTTGAGCCAAATCTACGTTCAGGGAACGTCTACCAAGCATGCACAGTTGAAAAGCCCTCTATTTTGATTTTTGAACTTTTAAAATTTTATTGATTTTTATGAACAACACAAACAAACAAAAAACACTTTTGAAACAAATTAACATAAACACTAAGTGTTCCTTGGACCTAGGTTATTTTTCTCAAAATCATATTTATGCTTGGTTAAGTCCAATCCTAACTATTCTTGTACCGGCCAGGTAAGAGGTGGAGTAGAGGGAGGCCCCCCTTGCTTTCGCAAGGACCCATTAAATAACCTCTAGCTCACTTAAGCGTAAGCTTTTTAACCTCTAATCCTGGACGCCAGACTTAAAGAGAAGTTTTGAAATTAAGAAAGGATAAATCTAATTGTGAACCCTAGGGCCAAGTCTACTGGTTTTTATTAGAAGGTTTAGGCAATGCAAGAATGTGAAAAATTTTGTGATTTTTGGGCAAAGGAAAGGAGATGAAATCCCTCACCTTATCTATTTTTTTTTTCTAAAGGGTGATGCCTTTAAGTAGTCCCTTTTACAATATGAATGCAACAAATCAAGTGCAAACAAGATTTTCTAATGCTAAGTCTAATGCATGAAACAAGCGATGGAAGTCTTACCTTTCCCCTGCACTCTTCAATGCAAAAAAATAAAAAAAAAAAAAAGAAATGGAATTCAAAAACAATAAAATGATGAATGTCCTAAAACAAGTGATTCTAATCATAAAAAAATGAAATTTTCATTTGCAAACACATGGCTTACATGAAAGAGCGCTTTGGAAGATTTTTTAAGATTTAGATTTTTTATTTGGTTTTTAAACTAAATGAAATGAAATTTAACTATGAAAATATAAAGTGATACTATAACTAACTCCAAACCACCAAAGGCCAATTATTACATGCCAATAGAATGAAATCTCTGTACATGCACAGAGAATACATGATCCTCACTACAAGTTTCACTCACACTCTTCTATCTAAATTTCTGAATTAAAGCAAAATGCGAAAAGAAATCAGCACTCTCCTCTCCAATGGGTTCAAATATCATGCCCAATCTCCATGTTCCACTTCTGTGCAAATCTGAAATGAAAAGCCCAATAACAAGTCAATGAAAAGCCCAATACAAATGAAATCAATTCAAAACAGATTTACAACTCTAACACACGCCTCCCCGGCAATGGCGCCAATTGAACGAGGCATGTTGATTGTGCACTTTCGTTCTCTAGAGTTCTTTGCACACGTCAATATGCTCACCTTCTCTAAACTGTCTCACAAATTAAATAGCAAAGATGAACTAGCAAGTGGTGAGAACATCATTTCTACAGGGAGCTGAATAAAGTTTGACATAAGAAACTGATTTATGAAACTATTCTAACAAACACTACAACATTGCATTGAAATTAATTCTGTAAACATCACCATCAAATCTCACAACTCAACAGATCAAACATAATGAAAGAACAAACAGAATTGAAATTAAAGAAACTTGGTATCACTGTACCCTCTCAATTGAGGGATCAAATAGGTAGACAGAAAACATAACTAGAAACTCAAACCAATTTACCCCTATAGCTCAGGGGATGAATGGTCAACAAGAATTTCTCTCCACAAACACCGAATCAATACCTCACAACTCAAGGATTAGATAGAAAATAAGACATAAATTAATTGTTGCTAACTCAAACTCCCACTAATACTACGCAAATAAGCACCAGCAAGATTTAAATTCTTAATGCGTTAGAACTGAAGTAAGAACTCTTGATGATAGATCAATTAAACGTTCTTTTCACTGCGAACAATGTGAACTATGAAAGTTCATATCATTATACCCTCAAAGCCGAGGGATGAATCAGAAGAAAACAATAACAGAAATATAAAGTGCAGGTCAAACTCCTATTCTCTGATGGTCCTGATCCTCAACGCTGACAGCCCCAGAAGAGAAGAAGAAAAACGCAAACAATCCTCAGCAGCCGTAAACCTCAATGCTAAAACCTCCACGCTCCTCCCCATAGCAGCCGACCTAAAGAAGAAATGGACAAAATCCCAAAAATCACAGCAACATCCCACAGAAGAAAGGAACAGACATTGAACTTGGATCCCCAAGATGAACATAGCAAGAAGAATGGAAAATCACAGTCGCCTCTGATGACCAACTTTCTCCATATAAATTAATTCACTTATTTATATATTAATTTTTGATGATTAACAAAACATTACTAATGAATTACTTGAGCCTTGAGGACAGGAAATAAAGTAAAAGAAAGTTCAAGACAATCAGGTAAGACTCTCATTTCATAATTTTTCCCAAGTCATTGCATCGACTTCTTCATACTTCATATCGACTTCTATTGATAATCAGAACGATTCCTTTATAAGTTCTATCGAGTTCAATAGAGTCGTCATAACGATTTCATAAGTATTATGATCGATTTCCTTTCTGACCGAAAAGTTGTGATGTTTCAAACAAATCGATACCGTAACGATTTCTTAAAGATCTCATAACGATTTACTAAGACATCGCAACTTTCTTTAGAAAGCGTAACGACTTGACCGTCGTAATGATTCTATAGACATCGCAACGATTTCTTTAGAAAGCGTAACGACTTGTCTGTCGTAATGATTTCTTCAGTACTCGTAACGATTTCTTTTGAACTCGTAACGACTTTCGTCATAACGATTTCTTTAGTTCTCGTAACGATTTCTTCAGTACTCGTAACGATTTCTTTTAACTCGTAACGACTTGTCTGTCATAATGATCTTTAGTTCTCGTAACAATTTTCTTCAATACTCGTAACGATTTCTTTTGAACTCGTAACGACTTATCTGTCATAACGATTTTTTAGTTCTCGTAACGATTTCTTCAGTACTCGTAACGATTTATTTTTAACTCATAACGACTTGTCTGTCATAACGATTTCTTTAGTTCTCGTAACGATTCCTTTAGAGCCCGTAACGACTTGCTCGTCACAACGACTCCATAAGTTATCATAACGATTCCTTTAGAGCCCATAACGACTTGCTTGTCACAACGACTCCATAAGTTATCGTAACGATTCCTATCACCTTCAGAACACAACGATTTGCATCTCATAACGATTTGTTAAGAGTTTCATATCGATTTCATCAGAAATACAACGATTTGTATTCACAACGATTTCATAAATGCTTATAACGATTTCATTATTATAATAACGATTTGCCTATCAACTTATAACGATTTCATAAGTCATAAAGGCATCAGCTTTGTTCATATCGATTTCATTATTATATCAACACTCTTTGATATACGTTGAATAGTCAAAGTCGTATCTCGTCTGTTTGACTGCTATACATTCAATGCACTCTGAACGTATCTCTCATGCATGCAGACGATATCTTCCAGCATTGTGCTATTCTGTCTACATCTTTATTTTGACAGAAAGGAGCTTTGCTAAAACTAGCAATATCTTTTCCAAACTGTGACTAACGATCAACGACAGCCCTAGCTGTCTCCTATTTATTGTTGACATACTTGCAGATACCTGACAAGACTTATCTGTACAACGTTGGACACAAGATACAGATATTAAAATGTTTCTCTGGCGTGTACTAAAGGATAAAAGACTGAAGATCAGAAGCTTCCTTGCAGACCAGTCTAACGTACACCAGGATGAGAGACAACGGATCTTTAACGTTCAAATTTCAAGTAGAAGCTTAAATACAAGACTCAAGACTGAGAAGAAAATACTTTTGAAGATATTATTCTGAAAGAAAAGCATCGCCAATCCTTCAAGTCTTCTGTGATTCAAACAAGAGCGAAGCACTCTATTCCAATCCATCTTAGCTCTTTAGCTCTCAGTGTTCAAGAAGAAATTCCTGTGAGAGCAAGTGTAGTCTTTGGAGAGAAACCAGTGTTAAAATTCCTTCTCTCTCGAGGCTTGTTTGCTTCAGATTGTAGCTGTTTGAGCTAGTTCCTGAAGCTTGCTTATACTTCCTTTTATTAGTTGTGTTCCCTTCTGGGTGAAGGAAGACCTGGTGGTATCCAGGGTGGTTGTTTTCCCTTCAGGTTGAAGGAAGACCAGTTGAGGCTGGGTGTAAGGATCCGTGAGGGGGATAGTACCCTTGATAGTGAAATCCTGAGGTATTGCTCAGGGACTGGACGTAGGTCTCCTGTGGAGAGGAGTTCCGAACCAGGATAAAAATCCTTGTGTCTTGTGGTTGGTTTTGTGTGTTTGCTGTCTCATTTCCTCTAACTCTAACCTTTGTTTAAGTTGTTGTGTAATCCTTTTAGTGAACAGGTATTAATCAAAGATCAATTTTTAATAACCCATTCACCCCCCCCTCTGGGCTAGCTAGCTGGGCAACAAGTGGTATCAGAGCGAGTCTCTTCGACAAAGAAGAAGATCCAACGATCTGAAGAGTAAAGATCCATGGCAGCCCAAGGTAATTTCGAAGGTCAGTCAGTCAACAGACCTCCTTTGTTTGATGGAGAAGATTATACCTATTGGAAAACAAGAATGGAGTACTTTCTACAAGGCCACGATTACAATATGGTCCATTGTAGAAGAAGGCGATCTTCTAGTCACCAATGCAAAGGCTCAGTGGACAGATGAAGACAGAAAAAGAATCTCCTTAAACTGCAAAGCCAAGAGCATCCTTGCTGTGCCCTCAGCAAGAAAGAATTCAACAGAGTTTCAGCCTGCAAATCCGCAATGGAAATGTGGGAAAAGCTCAGGATTACCTATGAAGGGACAGATAAGGTAAAGGAGACAAGAATCGACATTCTTGTGACTCAATATGAAAGATTCCAGATGCAGTCAGGTGAATCCATAACCCAAATGTTTAGTAGATTCACAGATATCACAAACGGATTAGCTGGATTAGGAAAAGTCTATGATGTACCAGATATGGTCAGGAAGATCCTCAGATCTCTGCCATCCTCATGGACTCCAAAGGTAACAGCCATTGAGGAAGCCAATGATCTAAAACTAATGTCATTGGAGAAGTTAATAGGATCCCTTATGGCTCATGAATAAATATGGAGAGATTAGGAGAATCCTCCAGCAGAAAGAAGCAATCAAATGCTCTCAAGGCCAATGAAGACATATCAGAAGAATCACTGGACAACAGTGAAAGCAGTAAGGACAGTGATGATGAAGAAGCAATGCTGTCTCGAAGACTTCAAAGAATTCTAGCAAAGAAGAAAAAGTTTCAGTCTGGGAGAAGATTTTTCAAGAAAAATATAGATCTCAGAAAACCAGAAGTAAAGGATTCGAAGAAAGGAGAAGTGATATGCTATGAATGCAAAAAGCCTGGACACATCAAGGCAAATTGTCCAATGCTTAAGAAGAATGATCACAAGAAGAAAGATAATTTCAGAAAATTCAAGAAGTATAAAAAGAAGGCAATGGCAGCTGCTTGGGAGAACAGCAGTGACTCAGACAGTGAGTCAAGCTCAAGCAGTGATGGAGAAGAAGCCAACCTGGCTCTCATGGCCAACACCGAAGAAAAGGTAACTTCTGACTCTTCTTTTGATTCCTGTAATGATTCAGATTCTGATAATTTAGAAAGTGCCTTTAATGAACTTTATGATAAATATAAAGAAGTATCCAAATTACTTAAAGTTAGTAAGAAAAATGTAATCTGTTTAGAAAACACTAATTCAGATCTAAAAACAGAAAATGAAGAATTAGAAAACAAATAACTGAACTTAAAAGAAGAAATAAATTGTTATGTGAAGACCTAAAAGCTAAGAATGAACAAATAACAAATTGGAAAAACAGGAAAGCACAGATGAATTAAGGAAAGAAGTTAAAAACTTAAATGAAGAAAATAATAAACTATCAAGCACACTAGAGAAATTTACAATGGTAAAAACTCTCTAATATTAAAAGGTGCTAGAAGAGCAGGTAAGAAGAAAAATGGGTTAGGATATACACCCCCAGATAATGAAGAAACCATAGTCTACCCTAAAACATATCCAACACCAAAGTTTATACCTGAACAAGATATAGCATATAAAGCTGAGTTCAAGTATATAGAAAAGGTAACAAAATTGTCCTGCTGTGATCACTGCAACAAATTAGGACATATCGCAATAACATGCCCAACAAAACATAAAAAATGGATAATAAAAGGTAAAATTAATGATACTAACCCATCAGGACCCAAAGAAACTTGGGTAC
Organism: Colocasia esculenta; assembly: GCA_014218235.1. Classification (NCBI taxonomy): domain Eukaryota; kingdom Viridiplantae; phylum Streptophyta; class Magnoliopsida; order Alismatales; family Araceae; genus Colocasia; species Colocasia esculenta. Next base: position 89,512,160 of record CM024756.1, on the reverse strand, counting down.
CTAAAACTTAATGTTTAAATTTCAGGGAAACTCAAAAGCATCCAAATGGTACTTGGACAGTGGATGCTCAAGACACATGTCAGGAAACCAGAAGTTCTTTGTCAATCTCCAAGCTGAAGAGGGAACAGTACCTATGGAGATAATGGAAAAGGCACAGTGATAGGAAGTGGGTCCGTGAACATCAAAGGAAAATCAGTTATTGAAGATGTAATGCTAGTCAAAGGATTAAAGCACAATCTCATCAGCATCAGCCAGTTGTGTGACAAAGGCCATCAGATTCAGTTCCAAGAATCAAAGTGCAGTATATTAAAGGATGGAGCAGTCATATTTGAAGCATATAGAGAAAGAAATTTGTATGTTCTCTATCTCGAGGAACTCAAGGATCAAGATGTCTGTTTGGCAGCCAGCAAAGATCAATCAACAGAGCTGTGGCACAGAAGACTGGGCCACTGCAGCTTGGATGGATTGAACAAGCTCAGAAAGAGAAATCTAGTGGAAGGATTGCCAAAGGTCAACTCAAAAATGGATAGCATCTGCAGACCTTGTGCAAGAGGAAAGCACACCAAGAGCTCTTTCAAATCAAAGACAGTAGTGACCACCTCAAAGCCATTAGAATTACTTCATATGGATCTATTTGGGCCAATGAGGACTACCAGTCTCGGAGGAAAGAATTTTGGATTTGTCATAGTTGATGATTACTCAAGATTTACTTGGGTATCCTTTCTAGAGCACAAAGATGACACCTTTGATAATTTTGTCAGCTTCAGCAAGAAAGTTCAGAAAGATCAGAAGTTCACCATTATCTCTATCCGATCAGATCATGGTGGTGAGTTTCAGAATGAAAAGTTTGCAAAGTTCTGTAATGATCAAGGAATTGAGCACAACTTCTCAGCACCAAGGACACCTCAACAGAATGGAATTGCTGAGAGGAAAAAGAACTCTTTTGGATATGGCAAGAACCATGTTATCAGAATATGACTTGCCAAGATATTTTTGGGCCGAAGCCATCAACACTGCAAGCTATATCATTAATAGGGTAATGATCAGGCCAATTCTGAAGAAGACTGCTTATGAACTCTACAAGGGAAAGAAACCAAAGATCAGTCACTTCAAAATATTTGGATGTCCTTGTTTCATCCACAACAATGGAAAAAGGGACATTGGTAAGTTAGATGCCAAATCAGATGAAGGCATCTTTATGGGGTACACTTCTAAACCCAAAGGTTATAGAGTTTTCAATAAACGCTCATTATTAATTGAACAATCTGTGCATGTTATTTTTGATGAATCTAACCCCTCCTTGAAAAAGGAAGAAATTAGTGACATTGATGATGCAGATGACTTGTCCGAAAAATTAAAGAATACCTCAATTGAGGACAAGGAAGATCCACCTCTGGAAGAACTGCAGCAGACTGAAATTCAACATGAAAACCTTCCAAAAGAATGGAGACATAAGAAAGATCACCCTCCTGAGAATATTATTGGTGATCCATCCGTAGGGGTAAGAACAAGAGGTAATGTAATCCCTTGTGATTATTTAGCCTTTGTTTCTCAAATAGAGCCTAAGACAGTCAATGAAGCTTTAACTGATGAATCATGGATAATAGCCATGCAAGATGAACTAAATCAGTTCAAGAGAAACCAAGTATGGTCACTTGTTCCTAGACCATCCAATCATTCAGTTATTGGCACCAAGTGGGTGTTCAGAAATAAACTGGATGAGTCTGGAGTAATCTTAAGGAACAAGGCCAGACTGGTAGCTCAAGGCTATTCCCAAGAGGAAGGCATAGATTTCGATGAAACCTATGCACCTGTGGCTAGACTTGAGGCTATTAGGATTTTACTTGCTTATGCATCTGCATTAGATTTAAAATTGTTTCAAATGGATGTCAAATCAGCCTTTTTAAATGGATTTATCAAAGAGGAAGTGTATGTTGAACAACCTCCAGGTTTTGATGACACCGAATTTCCAAATCATGTATTTAAACTCCATAAGGCTCTATATGGTTTAAAGCAAGCACCTAGAGCCTGGTATGAGAGGCTCAGTACTTTCTTATTAGATCATGGTTTCACTAGAGGTCAAGTAGATAGTACATTATTTATAAAATCTAAAGTCAAACATATACTTCTTGTGCAAATATATGTAGATGATATTATTTTTGGATCTACTGATGAATCTCTTTGCAAGTACTTTGAAAAGCTTATGCAGGGAGAATTTGAAATGAGTATGATGGGAGAGCTAAACTACTTCCTTGGATTACAAATCAAGCAAGGGAAGGAAGGCACCCACATCTGTCAAGCCAAGTACACCAAAGAGCTATTAAAGAAATTTGGTTTTGAAGGTGCGAAGCCACTGTCAACGCCAATGAGCACATCAACCAGAATGGACAGTGATCAAAATGGTAAAAAGGTAGATCAAAAGAACTATAGAGGCATGATAGGGTCATTACTTTACTTAACAGCAAGTAGACCAGACATTTTATTTAGTGTATGCATGTGTGCTAGATATCAAGCAGACCCTAGAGAGTCTCATTTAATTTCTGTGAAAAGAATATTTAGGTATTTAGCTAGAACTCATGATTTAGGTCTTTGGTATCCAAAATCTTGTGAAATAAAATTAGTAGGATATTCTGATGCTGATTATGCTGGATGCAAAGTAGATAGGAAGAGCACCAGTGGTTGTTGTCAGTTTCTTGCAGGATGTCTGATATCTTGGTCCTCCAAGAAACAAAATTCAGTAGCTCTATCAACAGCTGAGGCAGAATATGTTGCTGCTGGAAGTTGCTGTACACAACTCCTATGGATAAAGCAACAACTTGAGGATTTCGGCATTCATATCAAGTCAATTCCACTACTGTGTGATAATACAAGTGCCATCAACCTCACCAAGAATCCAGTGCAACACTCAAGGACTAAACATATTGAGGTTAGATATCACTTCATTCGAGATCATGTAGCTAGTGGTAACTTAGAAATTTCTTTTATAGATACAAATGGTCAACTAGCAGATATCTTCACAAAAGCCCTACCTGAAGAGAGATTTACATCTCTTAGAAGGGAATTAGGGATGTGCAATTTGTGAAAAGATTTCTGTATTTAAATTGACATATAAATTTTTCAGATTAAATGAAATTTTCTCTCTTTCCCTGACTTTAAGCAAAACTCAGCTTATTTACTCTTCTTTGACCGCTGTTGTGTTAAAAGCAATTTGACTCGTCAAACCCTTTTGTCGCCTTCTGCCGCTACCGCCTTTTGGCGCTTCCTGTTTTCGTTAAAGTAATTTTAATTAGTCAAATCGTTCTGGGAACGACTCATCTTCCACCTTTACCCTTTCTCTTTATCTGTTCGCCCAAAGCCGATGCCCTAACGATTCCGGCATCGACTCTCTGCAAGATTTGAAGCTTTCTCTTCTTCCCGCGAAGAATCCCTCGAGGGCTTCCATCTCTTCCATCATCTCCCTTCTCCAGAACCGTTTTCTTCTCTCTACCCATGGCCGCTCCGATGATCTCCGGAAGTGTAGGGGGCTACAGTGCTGAGTACCTGTCCGCAGAGCAGCAGGAAAGATTCACCTTCGTGAAGACGAAGATTTGCGGAAACAAGGCAGTGGATGTTCAGAATCTAGAGAAGAATGGCATGAGCAGTTTAGTAGAAGCTTTGAGAAGGATGCAGTGGATGGATGTTGCCACTTTCTCCGAGGTAAGTTATCCCGACCTGGTGAAAGCCTTTTTCGTTTGTCTGAAGTCAGAGGCGGATGGGTCCCTTGTCTCCTCTGTTAAGGGTATCCAAATTAAGGTAGACCATGAACTCCTGCACACGTTGTTTGGAGTGAAGACATCTGGACATAGTGGGGTTCACACCGTGAACGATGAAGCAAAGGGTCTTGGCATTATAGGTCCAGGTTTCAGGCTGAAAGACGGAAAATTAGATATCAATCAAATGTCTGCATTCAACCGTCTACTCCATTTCATTATCTGCCAAATTGTGGTTCCCCGGAGTGCTACTTTCTCATCTTGCACTAGGGCAGATTCGGATATGATGTTCTGGGTAATCCAGAATAAGGAGATTAACTTGGCCGCAGTCATGTTGGAGAGAATGAAGTTTGCTAGTGCTCAAATCTGGGATACAAAGAGCAAAATGAATGTATCCTTGCCCTACGCTCATCTCCTAACCAAGATTTTCAAGCATTTTGGAGTTGATTTATCTGGAGCTGTTGTGGAAAAGATGGGCCAGTCTATAAGGTCCAGGAACCTTAAGAAAAGTGGTTTTTCAGTGCAGAATGGGATATGGACCAAGACCTCTGTGGCAGAGGGAGAGGCCATCATCGGAGTTGTCCCAGAGATTCAAGAAGAAGCAGCAGATCCTCCAGCAGTTTTAGAGGTAAGATCAGCAGCAGTAGAGTCAGCAGCAGCAGCACCCTCAGTGGAACTCCAAGCAGAGATTTCAGGATCACCTATTATAGAAGTTGAATCTCATCCTCCAGAAGTTCAAATGGAAGAAGCTGTAGCAGGTGTGGCAGATCCTTTGCCCACCTCAATAGTTGCCTCTATTTTAAGAGATGTTTTGGACTCTCTTCCCTCCACCTCAGTTACTTCAGAAACAGGTGGACTTGATGAAGAAGAAGCTATGGCACCAGGCCATACAGAAAATTTGACTGAATCAGTTGTCAGTGTTGAGGTGCAAGCAGCTACTCAACAAGAAGTGATTTTGGAAGATGTTCCCAGCCAAGGGGAACAACATGCTAGTGAATCAAAATTGTCAGAATCCGTGGCAGAAGGCCACTCTGAGAAAATTGTTTTGGAGGAAGCTCCTGCCCAGGGGGAGCTAGAAAATGTTGATCTCCATGCTCCTATTCAGGGGGAGCAAACTGGCAATGAGGAACCATTGATAGAAAATGCTCCTGAGACAGATGCACCATCTCAGAAAAACCTCCTCCTGCCAGCGCTCCTGTAAGTGAAGAACCAAGTGCAAGCCATGTACATATTGAGGAGCTTGTCACTCAGCAGAGCAAACAAAAGAGAGTGGTTCACAGAAGGTCAAGAAAGAGCCACAGAAAAGTAAATCTGAAGCCAGTTATGGAATTGTTGAAGGCTCAAGGAGATATTTTATCATCAGTTCAGACCAGTGTGCAAGGCATTCTGACCAGTCAAGCTTCAACCACCTCTGAGCTATCTTCAGTCCGAAATGCTATGAAGTGGTTCAACAAGGAAATGTCTGATATGAAGTCCATGCTTGCTACTCTTTCAAGGTCAAGTGGTTTTTCTCCTGCAGCTACTCAGAGCAGATCAGCAGCTGTTCCTCGGCCACCAGGGCCTCCAGCTCAAGAGTCTCGGCCAGCAGGGCCTTCAGCTCAAGCATCAGGGCCACCAGGGCCATCAGTGCCAGCATCAGGGCCATCTGGGCCGTCTGCAGTTGTCAGAGAGGGTCATGCAAAAGGGAAAGAGCCCATTGAAGCTACCAAGGCCCCTGACACTTCTACTCTTGCAACTCCAACCCTCTCCTCACCTTCATCTCCTTCTACAGCCCCTCCAGCACCACCAACTCTCAAACACCCTATGCCTCGCACCCAACCTTCTTCCTCTCTCATTTCATCTCAACCTTCTTTCTCTCCCACTCCTTCTCACACCTCAGCTCCATCATCATTCTCACCTTCTTCACCTCTCACTCACACCACTCCAGTTCACCCGTCTACATCCTTCAATCCCAAACACCTCTTCTATCCTCCTACTCCTTCCTCTGTCACCTTCATTCCGGAAAAACCTCAACTTCTTGGTGTCTTTGACACTAATATTCCGGATGATTTTGAGAGAAATACCCTCCTCACCATTCTCTCCACTGCCACTCATATCCACAGGACTGATCCTCCCAGTCCTGCCAAGAAAAAGAGGAAACATTCATCCTCTGTCAGCATCCCCTCCTCACCATTATTTCCTCCTCTTTGGTACTCTCTTACCCTCGAACCTCAGAGAAGACCTATCTATAGGGAATACCTTCAAAAATGCATCCTCTCCACCGTCTATGGTATTCCTTTCCTCAACCTCTCTGAGCATTTAAACACTGTTCTTCCTTTTACCCAGCTGTCCCACCCTCAAAAATCCAAAATCTTTGAGGGCACTGAGTTCAAGACTGAAGATCAGTGGGCCAATGTCAAGGGCAACAAAGCTCAGTACACCAAATACTTGACTGCCAGGGCAGAATCCCTTACCCATAGAGCTCACCCACTCACGCTTTCTGAGTGGTTTACTCTTCAGCATAAAAACTCTTGGGGACCTTTCATTTTGAAAGAGATCAGAATTGCCAAGAACTTCCAGCTGTACAGTGATTTCTGCTACTTGAACAAGCTGCCTGAAGTCCAGTTCTACCAATTTCATTCAGCCATAGTGATGCTGAGATCAGAACATCCAATAAATCTTCCCCTCACAGTGGATTTTGCCGATCTCAAAGTTGACTCTCCAGTTCTTCTGCCGAAGCTACACTCCTTAGTGTTTGACTCAGATGCAGGCTCCCATGCCTTTGATATGTTTGCTAAGCAGATGGGCAGAATGTCAGCTAAGCAGGGTAGAATGCCTTCCTTTTTGCGGTTTATCTTCAGAGAATACCACTCTGGCCGCATTTCCTCTCAAGTTTTGGCTCCACTCATCTCTGAGTGTGAGAGGCTTTCTCCCACCATATGGGAAACGCTCTACAAGGAACCCCATCTTCAGTTGCAAGCCATCAACAGTTCCTTGGTCCGTCAAGCTAAGCCTATTCTATCAGCCGAAGCCTTCATGGATCTCAACTCCATAAATCCCATTCAAGAGATCTATGTTTAGTGGGCAGCCAGATATACTGCCTTCTATGCTCTGAAGCAGGATCTGCTTGATCAGAAGATTTTCTATCCAATCTCTCTGGATAGATTTCTCCATCGTGCCAGCTTTGGAAAGACCTACTTCCGATTCATACTGGACAAAGATCAGTATGAAGAATTCCTGGAAGAGCAGCGGCAGCTTTACATTCAAAGGATCTCTCCAGGCATGGGTTCTTCCTTCTCAATTGCTCCTGGTGTTTTCCGCCAGACTTTTGAAGACATGGAGGTCAAGGCATGGACTGTTATTTCCCAGCATGCCTCCCTTTTGTCTCCTTTGTATTATCTTCCTCCTACTTAATACAAAGCTTTCTCTCTTCTTTGTCTCATAGACTATCTTTTTTGCTTATTGACAAAAAGGGGGAGAAAACTAATGCAACTCTGAAAAACATGTTGTTTTCTTTATGTTGTTTAGTATATTTTGTCATCATCAAAAAGGGGGAGATTGATGACCAAACTTTCTCCATATAAATTAATTCACTTATTTATATATTAATTTTGATGATTAACAAAACATTACTAATGAATTACTTGAGCCTTGAGGACAGGAAATAAAAGTAAAAGAAAGTTCAAGACAATCAGGTAAGACTCTCATTTCATAATTTTTCCCAAGTCATTGCATCGACTTCTTCATACTTCATATCGACTTCTATTAATAATCAGAACGATTCCTTTATAAGTTCATATCGAGTTCAATAGAATCATCATAACGATTTCATAAGTATTATGATCGATTTCCTTTCTGACCGAAAAGTCGTGATGTTTCAAACAAATCGATACCGTAACGATTTCTTAAAAGATCTCATAACGATTTACTAAGACATCGCAACGATTTCTTTAGAAAGCGTAACGACTTGACCGTCGTAACGATTCTATAAGACATCGCAACGATTTCTTTAGAAAGCGTAACGACTTGTCTGTCGTAACGATTTCTTCAGTACTCGTAACGATTTCTTTTGAACTCGTAACGACTTGTCTATCATAACGATTTCTTTGGTTCTCATAACGATTTCTTCAGTACTCGTAACGATTTCTTTTGAACTCGTACCGACTTGTCTGTCATAACGATTTCTTTACTTCTCGTAACGATTTCTTCAGTACTCGTAACGATTTCTTTTGAACTCGTAACGACTTGTCTGTCATAACGATTTCTTTAGTTCTCGTAACGATTTCTTCAGTACTCGTAACGATTTCTTTTTAACTCGTAACGACTTCTCTGTCATAACGATTTCTTTAGTTCTCATAACGATTCCTTTAGAGCCCGTAACGACTTGCTCGTCACAACGACTCCATAAGTTATCATAACGATTCCTTTAGAGCCCGTAACGACTTGCTCGTCACAACGACTCCATAAGTTATCGTATCGATTCCTTCAGAAACACAACGATTTGCATCTCATAACGATTTGTTAAGAATTTCATATCGATTTCTTCAGAAATACAACGATTTTATTTCACAACGATTTCATAAATGCTTATAACGATTTCATTATTATAATAACGATTTGCTTATCAACTTATAACGATTTCATAAGTCATAAAGGCATCAGCTTTGTTCATATCGATTTTAGTATTATATCAACACTCTTTGATATACGTTGAATAGTCAAAGTCGTATCTCGTCTGTTTGACTGCTATACATTCAATGCACTCTGAACGTATCTCTCATGCATGCAGACGATATCTTCCAGCATTGTGCTATTCTGTCTACATCTTTATTTTGACAGAAAGGAGCTTTGCTAAAACTAGCAATATCTTTTCCAAACTGTGACTAACGATCAACGACAGCCCTAGCTGTCTCCTATTTATTGTTGACATACTTGCAGATACCTGACAAGATTTATCTGTACAATGTTGGACACAAGATACAAGATATTAAAATGTTTCTCTTGGCGTGTACTAAAGGATAAAAGACTGAAGATCAGAAGCTTCCTCGCAGACCAGTCTAACGTACACCAGGATGAGAGACAACGGATCTTTAACGTTCAAATTTCAAGTGGAAGCTTAAATACAAGACTCAAGACTGAGAAGAAAAATACTTTTGAAGATTATTATTCTGAAAGAAAGCATCGCCAATCCTTCAAGTCTTCTGTGATTCAAACAAGAGCGAAGCACTCTATTCCAATCATCTTAGCTCTTTAGCTCTCAGTGTTCAAGAAGAAATTCCTGTGAGAGCAAGTGTAGTCTTTGGAGAGAAACCAGTGTTAAAATTCCTTCTCTCTCGAGGCTTGTTTGCTTCAGATTGTAGCTGTTTAAGCTAGTTCCTGAAGCTTATTCTTATACTTCCTTTTATTAGTTGTGTTCCCTTCTGGGTGAAGGAAGACCTGGTGGTATCCAGGGTGGTTGTTTTTTTTTTCCCTTCAGGTTGAAGGAAGACCAGTTGTGGCTGGGTGTAAGGATCCGTGAGGGGGATAGTACCCTTGATAGTCAAATCCTGAGGTATTGCTCAGGGACTGGACGTAGGTCTCCTGTGGAGAGGAGTTCCGAACCAGGATAAAAATCCTTGTGTCTTGTGATTGTGTTTTGTGCGTTTGCTGTCTCATTTCCTCTAACTCTAACCTTTGTTTAAGTTGTTGTGAACAGGTATTAATCAAAGATCAATTTTTTAATAACCCATTCACCCCCCCCCCTCTGGCTAGCTAGCTGGGAAACAGCCTCCCTTACAGCCGAACCCCTTGGATGTCGAACTCCTGTTGCTAAGGACCTCCCAGATGTCTTCACAGAATACAGAAGAAATAGCAAAATCCACACAGAAGAAATGAGAAATTAACTGGATCGAATTCTGCAGCATAGAAGAAATGTGTAAATCCTTCACAGAACACAGAAGAAATGGAAAGATCCATACAGAAGAAATAGCAAAATCCACACAGAAGAAATGAGAAATTAACTGGATCAAATTCTGCAGCACAGAAGAAATGAGAAAATGCAGACATAAGAAATATGAAATTAAACTCCACTAGATCGCCCTCCAGCACAGATGAAATAAAAAAAAAATTGAATGCAGTCTCCCTCCCAACTGAAGCGATTAAGAGAAACCCAGAAATCTGAACCCAAAACCCCTCAAGTGCTCAAACCGAAGAGATGAAAACAATGGAACCCTACAGCCAAAACCCAAAAAAAAAATTGAACTAAAAACTAGATGTAGAACCCCCAGATGAGCAGAGCTCCCTCTAGATGTCGAACCCTCCTACAGATGCTGAAAGGAAAAATACAGAAGAAAAAATGGAAGAAAAAAAATTCCCAAATGCTCAACTAGCGAAGCCCCATACCTGAGGACCTTGGGTCCTTAAATAGGCTTCCTGAAATCCCCACGCCCAACTCCTCTTCCCGCCGTGCACACCCAGCCACAGATCCAGCCTCTGCGTCACACCGGATCTGCACGAGCTGTGCTCCTGCATGCCACAGATCGCCACCGCCTCCATCGCGCCACAGCTGCTGCGCACAGGCTCCACCAGATCGCCGCCGCCCTGTACGCCCAGCTCCGCCAAGCATGGGAGCTCCTCCAGATCCCGCACCCCAGGCCTGCAGTGCACAGCCCAGCTGGCATCCAGCTCGGCAACACCCCATCTGTGCACCGCCTCAGTTGCTGTGACGGCCCTTATTATACCGGTACAGTTATACCAACCCACGTCGGTATAGTAAGAGTCCTCACAGTAGGACATTTACCCAAACGATACATACAACTGAGATACACGCGAATATACAACAGAGTAGCGTAAGTAAAAGACAACTGTCTCCATTCATTCATCATCCACATTAAACATACATACAATTCGCAATTAACATAAAGAACTAAAGGTCCACATAATTTAAATTGCTGAAATAGAACCACAAATTGTCCACATTTATACATCCTTTTCATAATACTCTAATACAATGTTCAAATTTCATACTTATGAAATACACAATCTCAAAGAAATTCCAAAGCTAGTCTCCGCGCTCGGAGTCCGTCTCTGCTGCCTCCTCCAAAGGTGCCACGTCACCAACTACACCTGTACACCGAAGCAAGGAGTGAGTCCAAGGACTCAGCAAGCAACACCACTCATGATATACACGTACAAGTCCTAGTGGTTTCTACATGCATATTTACAATTTGCAACACATGGCATGCTAGTCAATTCAAAGTTTCAACCTATCATGAACGTTTTACAATTTTATACATGGATCATGCTTTCAGATTTCTAAGAATAAAATTCACCTATCACATGCTCTCTATTCAATTTACTCATGAAACTTTAATCTTTAAAGAACTAAGACATGAGAGTTACCAACATGAACAATTTTACATACATGAAAGGGGAACACAACTAGCATGGATTTCACATGTCCTTAAGTGCATACATAACCTTTTCACATGCTTTAGGTTGCTGATTTCACATGGTTTAACGGCTGTAAACCTATACATGAAAGCTACAATATTGCATAAAACATATCATGTGTTCAAACAATCATGCTATCTTTTGCCCGTTTTCACCAATTATCCCTAACATGGATTCTAAACATCTTTGCACATAATAACATGATGATAATAACATAAATTCACTGATTTCACATGATTTCAGATTTGTCTCACATGGTTTTCAATAACACATTTTCACATCTTTAGTTTCGCATTTTCTTTACACCAATTTCTTCTTTCACATGGTTCACTTTACACATACACATTCACATTGTCACTTACACATTTACACATGGACACATACACATTACACATTTCACATTACACATTTTAGGTGCTGTGACACATAGTCCAAACCACCAAACAAGGACATATACACATCACATTACACACAGATGCCATCTAGGCATTCCAATGGCGACTCTTGGACTGCGCAGACCGGGAGAACAAGTCTCCACCCTAACCAGTGGTACTTGTCCACCTCCAGGATTTCCCCCTAATGCCCTTAGGGTCACTTACACATTGAACATTCTTAGGGGGAGTTTTCCCTGATACAACTCCACTGCCCTCTACGGAAGCAGTGTCACATTGGCACAGTTACACATTTACCGTTTTACACATGGTTTTACGCTTCACACTTTTCATCACATTCACTTTCTCACTCACATGAATATCTCTGTTTTTCCTAACATGGTACTACAGAATTTCAGGAGTTTAACACATAGGAATTTTCACTAATCAAGTTGGGTTTTAGACAATAACTAACCACATTACGATAATATACGTAGATTATCACATTTCACATGAAAATACATAACTTTTATTTACTGATCCAAATGACCTGAAATTTTAACCACATGCGGTTCTCGGGTTCAAGATCATACACTCAAATTTTCAGAGTTTTCTGAGCTACATAGAATTTACAAAAAATCAAACACTTATTTGCATGCCATTCACAATTCAAGTTACATGGAGTATAACACATCATGAAATGTTGCCACTTACTGTTGAACAGAGGTTTCTATCACATACATGATCTGAGAATACATGATCTACCCTAAATCATACATCTATAGATCAAACACCACAAACCATTTTTGCATGTCTTTCTAATTACCGAACCGAATTTTATTTGCAACTCATGCAAGCATGGACAATTTACCAAAATTGGGCATACATCTACTGATCTACTAATCTCCATGATCTGATAAAACCAAGGCATTCAGATTAATCCTACTCATGAAACATGGATTGGCAAGAATATTATGAAGTCATGCTTAAAAGTTTAAGGGATACAATTTCCTACATTCACCATCACACACCACAATTGACTATATACATAGAGTATAGGATTACCATATATCCTCATCACAGAAACCATACCGAAATTAATGTAAAGGAAGGGCAGAACAGTTCACTGTTCTATCCAGAGGAACTTGGCGGCAGTCTCTGGCCGCTGACTCAGAGTCAGCGGCATGGCCGATGGACGCCAAGCATGATATGGGCGTCCAGGGACCTTGCCGTCAGTTCAGGTCTGTGCAGAAACACAGACCCGAGCTCTGAAACTTGCGTGAATGGGAGGGTCTAGGACTTGAGGAAAAATCCATAAAAATAGCAAAACCGACCTAGACTCATACGGGGACATCATGGATAGGTCACTTGCCTTTAGAAAATTACTACAAAGGATCTAGGGCTTGGAGAAGCTCTCCTTGGGCAGTCCCAAGAAGTTGTAGGATGGCCTCCAAGATCACCTTCCTCCGGGTTCTTGGATGATCTCCACATCAAGGGGATGTCGGGGAAGCCTCCTCCTTTGATCCAGCAACCTCCTTGAAGCAGTAGATTTCCGGATCAAGCTTCAGAAGTGTGGGTTTTTGGATGGCAAGGTGGGTTTTCCTCTCAGCTTTCTCCTAGGGTTTTCTTCTCACTTTTTCTCCTCTTGCAAGGTGAAGGGAGGAGTGGGGAGAGGCCATTTCGGGTTCAGACATAAGGAGGGTCTCTCTCCCACTCACCATACTGATTTGACAGCCTTCAGAGCCGTTGGGGACATCCCCAATGGTTGGCTTACCTTGTTTCAGAAGCTTGCAGCTTTGCTGCGCATGCAGGCCAGAGAGGTTGGCGTCCATATCGCTGGATGCCAGGATTAGTGTTGGCGTCCATGTCTGGACGCTGACACCACCTAAACAGCCTGGGCTTGACGCCAAGGTGGCCTTCGGCCAGAACTCTAAAATATGCAGAAAACATGCATACCATGCATATATACATGCAATATGTATATGGTATTATACCCATACTATCACCATGCAATACATACATTATTTATATTTAATCTAAACATATGCACACGTAATTATACTAATCAATACGTACGTAAATATGTATATACATACATAAGCACAAACATACACACATAAATACAAATAAAGCGACGGAAATTCGAGGGCCTTACAGTTGCTCAGCTTCCCAGCTGTTTCGCACTGCTAGCCCACCTCTGCATCACATCCATTAGTAGCGTACCAACTCGCCTGCGCTCCAGCAGGCCGCCTCAGCATCGCACAAACCCCGGGCTCTACCAGCTTATCACACCCAAATCGCCAGCACACCTGGCCGCCTCCAACAAAGCACACCCAAATCACCAGCACACCTGGCCGCCTCCAGCTTCGCCAGTGCCATCGCCAGAGCTCTGCCAAATCGCTAGAGCTCCTCTGCCCCAAATCGCTTTCGGCTTTTCTTACCGACTCTAGGACTCCTCAACCTAATGGGGAAGAAAGAAAAGGGTAAGGGTACGTGGCCAAAGATGTGGTGGGGTGTTAAAAACAATATTTATTTAATTAATGGGATTGGGTGGAGTATTAAAACTGTTTAAAAAATCTACTTATTTACAAACTCATACCTATTTACCACTAAAAATATTTACAAAGATATTATTGTAACAAGAATTTATTTATATGCAATATTTATTTACAAATATCTTTTATTTTCCAAAGTGAACCTAATTAGTCAATCTGAAAGAAATGACTTATTAAATGAAAATCTGACATGTGTATTCTAACCCATTATCAACTAATATGTTCAAAAACTTATTTCTAGATGAAATAGAAATTAAAATCAAAATGTACATTATTTATAGATAAAGACTGTCTAAAATTAACTATATGTATGAAATTTAACACGAAAATTTTTACAGATATCAATTTCCCTAAGTTGTCCTTCACTGGGATTAGATATAGGAGACAGATGTCTCTAATCTCCGCCATAAAAGCCCACAATATGATAAGGAAAGGTTGCATTGCTTTCCTTGCGGCCGTAGTAGTTGAAAAGAAGGGTTCTAAGATAGAAGACATCCACATAGTCCAAGATTACCCTGATGTGTTTCTTGAAGATCTGCCAGGGATTCCCCCGGAATGTGATGTCAATTTTGTTATAGAGTTGATCCCTAGAGCTGCCCCAGTATCGCGTCAATCGTACCGGATGTCACCTGCCGAGCTCAAAGAATTGAAGGCATAACTGATGGAGCTATTAGAAAAGGGGTTCATCAGACCAAGTACCTCCCCATAGGGATCACCTGTGTTGTTCGTTAAGAAGAAAGATGGATCGATGAGGCTATGCATCGACTATCATCAACTCAATCAGCTCACCATCAAGAACAAGTACCCACTGCCCTGGGTCGATGAACTTTTCGACCTGATATCTGGAGCTCAGTATTTATCCAAGATCAATCTTCGATCTGGTTATCACCAAATGAGGATCAAGGATGACGATATCTTCAAAACAGCTTTCAGGAACAGGTATGGACAGTATGAATTTGTCGTTATGGCTTTTGGTCTAACCAATGCTCTTACAACCTTTATGCAACTCATGAACAACATATATCGGCCATACCTTGATAAGTTTGTGGTCGTCATTATCGACGATATCCTCATATATTCAAAGACCAAAGAAGAGCATGAAGAACACCTGAAGATTGCACTCCAAGTCTTGCGAGACAACAAACTGTACGCAAAGCTGAGCAAGTACGAATTATGGATCGAAGAAGTGTCCTTCTTGGGCCATGTCATCTTAAAGGATGACATCTCCGTTGATCCCTCCAAAGTCGAAGTTGTACTCAATTGGGAGAGACCAACCAATGTCACAGAAATCAGAAGCTTCTTAGGACTAGTTGGCTACTATAGGCGGTTCATCAAGGACTTCTCCAAGATCGCCGTTCCCCTCACATGGCTGACACGAAAGGAGAATCCATACTCCTGGAGTAATGAGTGCGAGAAAAGTTTCAAAACTCTTAAAGATTGTCTTACCTCAGCACCTGTTCTCGCTCTGCCAATAGAGGGAGAAGGTTTCTCTGTCTACACCGATGCCTCAGGAATTGGGCTAGGGTGTGTATTGATGCAAAAGGAGAAAGTCATCACCTACTCTTCCCGACAACTGAAGACTCATGATGTCAACTACCCTGTGCATCATCTTGAGTTGGCTGTCGTGGTCTTCGCCTTGAAGATCTGGAGACATTACTTGTATGGTGAGAAGTTCACTATCTACTCAGACCATAAAAGCCTGAAGTACTTATTCTCCCAGAAGGAACTCAACATGAGACAGAGAAGATGGCTAGAATACCTAAAATATTTCGACTTCAACATCCAATACCATCCAGGCAAGGGAAACGTCGTGGCTGATGCTCTTAGTAGAAAGTCGATGGCATTTGTTTCAAGTCTACTCCTTGGTGAGATGCAACTACTAGAACAATTCATAAGGTTAGACTTAAATATTGAACATAGGGATGATCGAGTCTTGGTTGCCAATATCAAGATTCAATCTGATCTGCTAGAGAAGATCAAAGCTCAACAAGATAGCGATCCATTCTTAATTCGCATCAAGGAAACCTTAACCGAAAGACCAGACTTTGCTATGACCAAAGATGGAAGGCTAGTATTTCAAGGAAGGACATGCGTCCCCGATAATGAAGAACTGAAGAGAAGATTAATGGATGAAGCTCACAAGATGAAGTACACTATTCATCTTGGAGGTACCAAAATGTATCAAGATATGAAAAGAACGTTTTGGTGGCCGAACATGAAGAGAGAGGTAGCCGAGCATGCTACTCACTGGCTTACTTGCCAACAAGTAAAAGAGGAACACCTACACCCTGCTGGTGTACTCAGACCGCTAGATATTTCGGAATGGAAATGGGAAAGCATTGACATGGACTTCATCATCGGTTTACCCAAGACTTGTGGTGGACTCAACGCCATATGGGTCATTGTGGACCGACTAACCAAATCCGCCCACTTTCTGTGTATAAAGAGTAAGTGGTCGGTGGAGGTACTAGCTGCCCTATATGTCAAGGAAATAGTGAGACTGCACGGAGTTCCATCATCTATTGTCTCGGATCGAGATCCGAAGTTTACATCTCACTTTTGGAAGGAACTGCAAGGTGCGCTTGGTACTAAGCTCAATTTTAGTACCGCCTTTCATCCACAAACTGATGGGTAAACTGAAAGAACCAACCAAATAGTGGAAGACATGTTGAGAGGTTACACTATAGACTTCCAAGGATATTGGAACAAGCACCTATCCCTTATTGAGTTTGCCTATAACAACAGTTACCAGGCGAGTATTAAGATGGCACCGTTCGAAGCACTCTACGGAAGAAATTGTAGATCTTCTGCATGCTGGAATGAGGTGAGAGAACAGCAATGGCTAGGCCTAGACATTGTGCAAAATACAACCTGGTACATTCAGTTGATTAGAGACCGGCTTAAGACTGCTCAGTCCAGACAAAAGAGCTATGCTGACAAAAGAAGGCGAGACTTAGAATTCCAATCCGGTGATCATGTATTCTTAAAGGTGTCACCTACTCGTGGCATCCAAAGATCTGGTGTGAAAGGAAAGCTCAGTCCCAGATTCATCGATCCTTTTGAAGTACTCGAAAGGGTTGGTGAGGTTGAGTACCGACTGGCGTTGCCACCAGATTTGGTATGTGTACACAATGTGTTCCATGTCTCCATGCTCAGGAAATATGTATATGATCCTACACACATCATTCGCCACGAGAAGCTGGTGTTGAACAAGGATGTGACATATGAAGAGAAGCCAGTCAATATACTAGAACGGAAGTTACAACATCTCAAAAACCATCCTATTCACGTGGTTAAAGTCTTATGGAGTAACCATGGAGTGGAAGAAGCCACATGGGAACCGGAAGGAATCATCAGACAGAACTACCCCGATCTTTTCGGTAAGAGATTCTCTCCTAGATTATCATATGAATTTGGGGACCAAATTCCTTTTAAGAGGGTAAGGATGTAGCAACCTGGATTTTTCGAAAAATAAAAATTAAATAATAATAAAAATAAATGCAATTAGAAAATCAAATAAAGAGAATTAAATAAAAACCCATTAAATGAAAAGAAGTAATGGGCTTTGTTAAATGGACCCATTAGCAATTTGTGGGCCAAAATAGGGATTTTTAAAAGAAGAATAATAGAAAAATATCTTAAATTCGTAACTTAATTATTACTTTAATATAAAAGAGGTAATTGATGCATTAAATAGGAAGTTTGAGTTGGATTTGGATTCCTAAACCTACCATAGTTGCTCGGCCACGAATTTAGCTCCCTTCCTAACCCAATTAGAAGTTCTCAAGCTTGGAAAGGATGAGAGAAATAGGAAATCCCAAAATTTAATAGGAATTAGAGTCTTATTAGGAATTAGAAACATAAGAGACATAAATACTCTCCTAAACCCCTATTGCCGGCCCTAGCTCTCTGTTGGCCCTTTTGGAACGGCAGCAAGCTAACCTAGAGGGGGGGGGAATAGGTTTTCTGAAATCTAAAACACAGAAACTTAAACACTTGAATATTGGTTAGTTTAGTGTGATAAAGAGTAGCAGTGCGGAAGTAAATAAACAATCACACAAATAACACAAGAGATTTATCCTGGTTCGGCCTTCCCACATGGAAGTCCTACGTCCAGTCCCCAAGCAAACTCTTGGGATTTTACTAACCAAGGGTATAGTCCCCCTCAAGGACAATACAACACCCACCACCCCAGCTGGTCTTCTTCTCTTTCCCGGGCAAGAAGGCAGCCCACTTTTTTTACAGGTCAAGAAGCCAACCTCCTGGTACAAACCCTAGTGCGGTTTTGCTAGACACAAACCCCTAGATAGGTTCTACATTGTATACAGTCCTACAGCTAGACAAAAATCTTTCTTAGAAAAGAAAGAACACGGCTGAGAGTTGGGACAAATGAAAACCCACTAAAAGAACTCTCAGCGAAAAGACTCTCTCCCCCAAATTACAAGATGCACAGAGAGAGAGAGAGAGAGAAGAGAGGAGAAGGAGCTTGAATGCTTGAGTGCTTCAGTTGCTTGAACACTTCTTTTTGGCTCAGGCTCTTTCTCTCTTTTCCTTTGAGTATATGTGGCGTTGAGGTTCCTCACTAGTTGTACACTCCTTCAAAGATCTTCAGGAAAGCTTTCTTCTTGTTCTTTAGCCTTGCTTTATCTTATATATGAGAGGCTTTTGAATGGATTCGTTGAAGAGATCCGTTGGAGCTCTTCTAGTCGTTGCTGATCTTTCTATTCTTTTTGTTCTTCAGATTGTCAGCCATTTGGTGGTGTACGAGGTCTGTAAGCATAGAAGAAAGTGTTTAGCTAAAACAGTGTTGTAGCAACCTGAATTTTTTTGAACAATGATAAAAATTTACATAATATTAAAATTTTAATTTATTAGAAAATTAAACAAAATAAAATAAATTACATAGAAAATTAATGGAAAGAGAATTAAATAAAACCCATCAAATGAAAAGAAGTGATGGGCTTTACTAAATTGACCCATTGAAAATTAGTGGTCCAAAATAGGATTTATAGAAAAAGAATAATGGAGAAATATCCTAAATTTGCAACTTAATTATTAACTAATCAGAAAAGGGGAATTTAATACATTAAATAAGCAAATAGAGCTAGATTTGGAATCCTAAACCTACCCTGATTGATTGGCCACGAATTTGGCTCTCTTCCCAGCCCAAACAAGAAGTGGAATGCTTAGAAGGAAGGTAGGAAATAGGAAAAACTCGGAATTTATAGGAATTAGACTTAAACTAGGAAAGGGAATGAGGAGAAGCTGAAATACTTCTCTTAAACTCTCATGGCCGGCCCTAGCTCATGCCAACAAGTTGTTGGACCAGAAGGAGAGGCCAAGAGGAGGAGATCTCGTGGGAGAAAGGAGTTCTCAAGCCCTCAACCCGAGTTCTTCAAGTCTTAACCCTAGAAGAGGAAAATGATCAAAGGTAGGCATTCTCACGAGCATAAACCATGAAAATTTTTCTGCAGGATGTCTCGTCTATCAGGAACAAAAGCCCTTTGATTTCATATTTTTCCATCAGGTAAATCTTTAGTTCTCAATTTTCCACATTCTGTCAACTTCATGACCCCGAACCCTCTTATTTAATTCATATCTTCATGTATACTCGTCCTCATGCCATGAGATTCTTATGGAAGATTATGATGGATGTTAGGTTTCTTTTGCCCCTGAAAGCCCTAATTTTCATCCACCCTATCATGTGAATTAATTCGTTGATCCTAACTGTACACAACTCTATGTTCATCATGAATGCTCTTTATTAAACCATGTAGAAACCTTCGTTGCTTTCTGATTCTGTTTTACTTGAAGTATCCATGCATGTCTGGATCTGTTTAAAATTAGTTTCACAATTTTTCATGCACTATACAATTTGTTCTTAGTTTTAGAGCAACCCTATGTCAAAACAGGGAAGGTCTGGTCCGTAATCCAATGCTCTGTCCTTTCCCTGTCAGACTCTGGCACGGACCTTGTGAACGTGATGGCCCGATAGGCCGCATTCACAAGGCCGTCACAACAGTACCCTCTGTCGCAATCAGATCGCGACAGACCTGACGTCGCGATCTACTACCCGGTCTGCCATAACCCGTCGCGTTCCCTTCATGCCCCTGTCGTGATCCGAGCACCTATCCTGTCGGACTTGTCGCGATCTATACTGCACCCTATCGCGATCTGTTCTATCCCTGTCACAACCCGTACAAGGGTCCGTCGCGATCTTAGGATTTTTGCATATAAACTCACCATTTTGCAAGTCTTGTTGTTCTGCAGTAATCCCGAGTCTTGTTAATTATCTTAATTTCATAAAAACGAAGGTGTACATATTGAAGGTATTCTAAATTAGTAAAAGTTAATCACATGACCTTTTCATGTCTAAGATTTCATGACACATGCACACACTTAAAACCATCTAAATATGGCTTAATTGGCATGATCATGTTACATAATATATCTTGTAATTCATGCAATTAGATTGCCTTATTTATAAATGAACTTGTTTTCGATCCTCGCGTTGTTTTGGAACACCGATACTGACGCTCCATTGTTCTAGAATTCCTCTAGAACATCGAGCACTCATTTCTATATAGACACTTTCTTGACTTGGATGAACTTTCCGTCGGATATTCCTTCTGCCGGACTAGTGAGTCTTTGTTCAAGGCCTCCGTAAGTCTCCTCTGTCCATGGATTCCCACATGGTCGACGAGCCGGTTGTACCCTAACACCTATTACCCCCTTTAGGGACCAATATGATCCAAATGCCTATTATAAGCTCGATGTTATCTTGAATCACGCCGGACCTCTGGATCTGTGCTTAACATGGCCAGTGGTAAAGTCGTGAGTTCCACCTGACTGCCAACACCAAGTGTGCGTGTTGTGCAACTGTTACTATCGCCTTATTACTCGACGTGTTACGTACAATGTCCACTAGCACTCGTCTATACTCTACTCGCTCATCTATTCACATTCACTCTACTATCTCGTCTATTCATCTAGTGCTCTCATCTTTTTCCTTGGTACTCTATATTGGCCATTGACTAATTGTCTAAAGATAAACAACATAACCAATGCCAGTGCGATAGGGCCCGATCTGGTCCTGGGGAGAGCGCCCGAAAGTGCCATTTGCCCATGGGAGTTAAATGATCAGGATATCGGCATTACATCCAAGTGCCATACTATCTAGATTAATTTAATGACAATCAAAAGTGCTATATTCTCTCGTTGTCTGTTGACAACAAGGGTGCTATATTCTCTTGTTGTCTGTTGACAACAAAAGTGCTATGTTATACTCGTTGTGCTATTGCTATACTTTGTGCTACTGTGCTATGACCATCTTACTATTCGTGCTATATTTGGAAAGTTGTGCTATGTCACTCACGTGCTATCATGTTATCTCTTACTTTACTTGACTCTCTCGCTCTATCATTAGTTACTCTGCCTTTTAATTCATTAATCATTTAAAGTTTGCTTGACTCTTGAGATTTAAGTCCTACTGGGCGTTATCACTCACCATGCGTTATTTGTCGTTGTGTTCTCAGGTGAAACCGAGGATGATACATACACTCAAGAGGACTGGAATGACCTGGAGTGATGTCATGAGTACCCTAGCATCCTATTACTATGTTTAGCGTTGTAGTGGTTAGGTTTGAAGTTTAGTTTTTGCTTTATTTCAATGTAATTGGGCCCTATAGATTGGCTCTGATATTAGTGGTTGTAACTAGACATTGGAAATTATTAATGAGAAAGGTTTGTTTTAGTATTATTCATTGTGCAATGGTTTGATGTCTAGTACTTGCTCTATACCTTTTCTTGCAACTGCCTCGCGTTCTAATATTCCGTGTCGGGGCGTGACAGTTTTGTGGTATCAGAGCCTAGGTTGTTCTTAAGTATAGGATGATCTAGGTTGACCAGTCTCGACTAGAGTCAGTTATCCTACCTATGTGAGTTGTGGTAGAGGCAAGGGTAACTAGCTAAAATAAACTCACACACACACGAATTAAATCTCACATTGGTATCATAACAGTAAGCTATTTTTGTAGGAACTAAGCAATCGAGATGGCTGCTGAACGTGTTCAAATGAGGGGCATGCAACAGACCATTCAAGAACTGACTCGTGCCATCATGCAAGCTACCCAAGGTGGTGGAAACCGTGGCGGTGCAGGCGAGCTGCATCGTAACTTCAGGAGTCTGAACCTGCCTAGATTCAGTGGCTCCATGGATCCGGATGAAGCCGAGCACTGGCTGAAGGAAACGGAAAGAATTTTCCATGTTATGCAATGTGCAGCGTGGGAAAAGCTACTACTAGCTACTTTCCAACTGGAGAAGGACGCTCGCGCTTGGTGGGAGTCAGTGGAAGCTCCTAGGGAAAATGGTCAACTCACCTGGACCAAATTCAAGGAAGCATTTAACACCAAGTACTTCTCCGAGCGTGTCCAAGAAAGGAACGCTACGGAATTCGCTGCTCTTAAATAGAGGAGCCTGACTATGGCTGAGTATGAATCCCAATTCTCAAGACTAGCGTGCTATCCTGCACATCTGGTAAACACTGAAAGAATGAAGGCTAAGCATTTTCTCAACGTCCTTAAGCCAGAATATATCACCCAACTAGCACCTCTCAACATCCAGACCTATGCCGAGATGGTGAAGAAAGCTCAACTGCTGGAAGATGCTACAGACTTCACCGACCATATCAAAGGGAAGTTCGTGAAGAAGGAATTGACCTCGGGTCAATCATCTGCTAGGCCAAACAATGGCAAGAAGTGTCCCCTCAACCTCACAGAGGGTCCTAGCCAAGAAAGGAAACCCAAGGTGATAGTCCCATCCAGGTGATAGTCCCATACCCAAGGTGATAGTCCCAAACACTGCGACAAGCTGGGTCACACGGCTGATGAATGTTGGAGGAAAATCGGCGCATGTCTGCGCTGCAGAAGTCGCAAGCACCGCATCCCCGAGTGCTCGCTACTAAAAGAGAATGAGAGGCGCCCTAATGCGCCTAAGAAACAGGGTTGATTGCAAGCCTTGCGTGATGAGGAACCTGCTATGGAAGGTGGCGTGGTAGAAGGTACCCTTCAAGTTTTCTCATTATCAAGATTTGTTTTATTTGATACTGGAGCCACTCATTCATTTATATCTCAAAACTTTGCTGATACTGTGAATACCAAACCTATATCCATGGGTTGTGAGTTCTCTGTCACAACGCCACTAGGGAAAAAGGAGAAATTGAACAAATACTTTCCCTATGTCGATGTAATGATCGGAGACCATAACCTAAAAGCCGACCTGGTGTGTATGCCCACGGAAGGCTATGATGTAATTTTGGGAGCCGACTAGTTGTCCACTTATGGGGCAAGTGTCGACTGTAATAAAGAGAAGGTTACCTTTAGTGACTTTCCTAAATTGGCATTCTTCGGGATTAGACATAAGAGACGGATGTCTCTAATCTCCGCCATAAAAGCCCATAACATGATAAGGAAAGGTTGTATTGCTTTCCTAGCAGCCGTAGTAGTGGAAAGAAGGGTTCTAAGATAGAAAACATTCACGTAGTTCAGGATTACCCCGATATGTTTCCTAAAGATCTGCCAGGGATTCCACCAGAACGTGATGTCAACTTCGCCATAGAGTTGATCCCTGGAGCTGCCCCGGTATCACGTCAATTGTACCGGATGTCACCTTCCAAGCTAAAGGAGTTGAAGACAAAACTGATGGAGCTACTAGAAAAGGGGTTCATCAGACCAAGTACTTCCCCATGGGGAGCGCCTGTACTATTCATCAAGAGAAGGATGGATCGATGAGGCTCTGCATCGACTATCGACAACTTAATCAACTCACCATTAAGAACAAGTACCCTTTGCCCAGAGTCGATGAAATGTTCAACCAAATAACTGGAGCTCAATATTTCTCCAAGATCGATCTTCACTCTGGCTATCACCAAATGAGGATCAAAGAGATCTTCAAGACGGCTTTTAAGAGCAGGTACGGGCACTATGAATTCGTTGTTATGCCTTTTGGCCTAACCAATGCTCCTGTAGCCTTTATGCAACTCATGAAGAGCATATATTGCCCAATCTCGACATGTTTGTGGTCGTCTTCATCGTGTTGCCCAGCTAGCTAGCCCAGAGGGGGGGTGAATGGGTTATTAAAAATTCGATCTCTGATTAAAACCTGTTTACTGAAAGGATTACACAACTTAATAACAAGGTTAGAGTTAGAGCAAATAAGACAACAATCATACAAAACACATCCACAAGACACAAGGATTTTTATCCTGGTTCGGAACTCCTCTCCACAGGAGACCTACGTCCAGTCCCTGAGCAATGCCTCAGGATTTCACTACCAAGGGTACAATCCCCCTCAAGGATCCTTACACCCAGCCTCAACTGGTCTTCCTTCAACCTGAAGGGAAAACAACCACCCTGGATACCACCAGGTCTTCCTTCGTCCAGAGGGAACACAACTAAAGAAGAGAAGGTGTAGGAACAGGCTTCAGACTCTAGCTTGACCAGCTACAAGCTGAAGCTACCAAGGCCCGAGAGAGAAAGAGATTTAACAAGGTTTTCTCTCCAAGGACTACACAAGCTCTCACAAATAAAATCTCCTTTTGATCACTGAGAGCTAAGAGCTAAGAACATGGTTGGAGTGGAAGCTTCGCTCTTGTTTCAATCTTCTAAAGACTCGAAGAGATGGTGTTCTTTCTTTTCGAATTGCAAGCGTTGTTCTACACCTTGGCTTCTCCGTCTTGAGTCTTATTTAAACTTCATATTCAAATTTGAACGTTGAAGTATCCGTTGTCTCTTATCCTGGTGTACGTTAGACTGGTCACCAAGGAAGCTTCTGATCTTCAGTCTTTTATCCTTTAGTACACGCCAGAGAAATGTTTTAGAATCTTTTATCTTGTATCCAACGTTGTACAGATGAGTCTTGTCAGATGTCTGCAAGCATATCAACAAGAAATAGAGGACAGCTAGGACTGCCGTCGATTGTTAGTTGCAGATGGAACAGATATTGCAATATATAGCAAAGCTCCTTTCTGTCTAAAAAGTACGTAGACAGAGTAGCATAAAAATGGAAGATATTGTCTGCATGCATGGGAGATACGATCAGAGAGCATTTAATGCGTAGCAGTCAACAGACGAGATATGACTTTGACTTTTCAACGCTATTAAAAAGCATTATACTGATACCGCAAGAAATTCGATATAAATAATCCCGATGCCTTCATGACTTATGAAATCGTTATGCGATAACAGACAAATCGTTATGACAGAGCATTATCACATTATAATGATAAAATCGTTATGAGTTATAGCAAGTCGTTATGAACACTTATCAAGTCGTTATGAACTGTAAAGAAATCGTTATGAACTCTAAAGAAATCGTTACAACAATCAAGTCGTTATGAACACTTATCAAGTCGTTATGAACTGTAAAGAAATCGTTATGAACTCTAAAGAAATCGTTACAGCAATCAAGTCGTTACGAGTTTCAAAGAAATCGTTACGAGAAGTCTTAACAAATCGTTGCACAAAGCAAATCGTTATGAGAATCAAAGAAATCGTTACGAGAATCAAAGAAATCGTTACGAGAACTAAGAAATCGTTACGCCTTAGAAAGTCGTTGCGAGTTCTAAAGAAATCGTTACGAGGTCTAAAGAAATCGTTACGGCTAGAGAGTCGTTGCGAGTTCTAAAGAAATCGTTACAAGGTCTAAAGAAATCGTTACGATAGTCAAGTCGTTACGGTTCTAAAGAAATCGTTACGAGGTCTAAAGAAATCGTTACGGCTAGAGAGTCGTTGCGAGTTCTAAAGAAATCGTTACGAGGTCTAAAGAAATCGTTACGACAGTCAAGTCGTTACGGGTTCTAAAGAAATCGTTACGAGGTCTAAAGAAATCGTTACGACAGTCAAGTCGTTACGGTTCTAAAGAAATCGTTACGAGGTCTAAAGAAATCGTTACGACAGTCAAGTCGTTACGGGTTCTAAAGAAATCGTTGCGATGTCTTAAAGAATCGTTGCGATATCGATTTGTTTTGAATTTTCCGGTCAGAGAGGAAATCGTTCTGCTTATCAAAGAAGTCGATACAAAGACTTGGACAGAATGTGAGATGAGACTTACCTGATTGTCTTGAACTTTCATTTTTCTTTTATTTCCTGTTCTCAAGGCTCAAGTAATCCATTAGTACTATTTTGTTAATCATCAAAATTAATATATAAATAAATGAATTATTTATTATGGGGACAGTTTGGTCATCAATCTCCCCCTTTTTGATGATGACAAAATATACTAAACATCATACAAAAATTAAACATGTTTTTCAGAATGACTTTAGTTTTCTCCCCCATTTTGTCATTAAGCAAAAAGATAGGCTGAGACAAGAAGAGAGAGATCATTGTATTAAGTATGAGAAAGATAGTACAAGGAGATAATAAAGAGGCATGCTGTGAGATGACAGCCCATGCCTTGATCTCAAGGTCTTCAAACGTCTGTTGGAAAACCCCAGAAGCAACTGAGAAATTGGGACCCATGGATGGGGTGGCCCTTTGAATGTACAAAGTCCGTTGCTGATCCAGAATTCTGCATACTGATCTGGGTCCAGAATGAATCTGAAGTAAGTGCTTTTTCCGAAGCTGGCACGATGGAGAATCTATCCAAAGAGATTGGATAGAAGATCTTCTGATCTAACAGATCCTGCTTCAGAGCAAAAAGCTGTGTATCTAGCTGCCCACTGAACATAGATCTCTTGAATAGGATTTATGGAGTTGAGATCCATGAAGGCTTCGGCTGAGAGAGAGGGCTTATCTTGATGAAACAAGGAACTGTTGATGGCCTCTAACTGAAGGTTGGTTTCCTTGTAGATGATTGCCCATAAGGGGGAGTAAGCCTTTCACACTCAGAAATGAGTGGAGCCAAAACCTGAGAGGAGATGCGGCCAGAGTGGTATTCTCTGAAGATAAACCGCAGGAAGGAGGGCAGTCTGCTCTGCTTGGCTGACATTCTACCCATCTGCTTGGCAAACATGTCAAATGCATGGGATCCTGCATCTGAATCAAATACTAGGGAGTGCAGCTTTGGCAAAAGGACTAGAGAGTCAACCCGGATATCAGCAAAATTCACTGTTAGGGGAATATTCACTGGACGTTCGGATCTTAACAGCACAATAGCTGAGTGGAATTGAGAGAACTGGACTTCTGGCAGTTTGTTCAAGAAGCAGAAGTCACTGTACTGCTGGAAACTTTTGGCAATGCGGATCTCTTTCAAGATGAAAGGACCCCACAAGTTCTTATGCCTGAGAAAGAACCACTCAGAAAGAGTGAGAGAATGAGCTCCATGGGTAATAGATTCTGCCCTGGCAGTCAAGTACTTGCTGTATTGAGCTTTGTTGCCCTTGACATTGGCCCACTGATCTTCAGTCTTGAACTCAGTCCCCTCAAGGATTTTGGATTTTTGAGAGTGGGATAACTGGGTAAGAGGAAGAACAATATTTAGGTGCTCAGAAAGGTTGAGGAAGGGAATACCATAAATGGTGGAGAGGATGCACTTTTGAAGATATTCCTTATAAAGGAATCTTTTGTGAGGTTCAAGGGTAAGAGAGTACCAAAGAGGAGGAAATAGGGAGGAGGAGATGCTAACAGAGGATGATTGTTTCCTCTTTTTCTTGGCAGGACTGGGAGGATCAGTCCTGTGGATATGAGTGGCAGTGAAGAGAATGGTGGAAAGGGTATTTCTCTCAAAGTCATCCGGCAAATTTGTGTCAAAGATACCAAGTAGAGGAGGTTTGTCTGGAATAAAAGTAACAGAGGAAGGAGGAGTAGGAGGATAGAAAAGGTGTTTGGGATTGAAGGAAGAAGGAGGGTGAACTTGAGTGGGTTGAGAGAGAGGTGATGAGGGTGAAAATGATGAGGACCTGAGGTGTGAGAGGGAGTAGGAGAGAAAGAGGGTTGAGATGTAGTGAGAGAGGAAGATGGTTGAGTGCGAGGCACAGGATGTTTTATGGTTGGTGGTGCAGGAGGGGCTGTAGAAGGAGATGAAGGTGAGGAGAGGGTTGGAGTTGCAAGATTAGAAGTGTCAGGGGCCTTAGCTGCTGACATGGGCTCTTTCCCTTTGGCTTGATCTTCTCTGACTGCAGATGATGGTCCAGCTGACCCTGAAGCTGATGGCCCTGCTGGCCCTGAAGCTGATGGCCCTGCTGGCCCTGAAGCTGGAGGCCCTGCTGGCCGAGGAACATTGCGGGTCTGCTCTGAGTGGCTCCAAGAGAAACTCCACTAGACCTTGAAGGAACTGCTAGCATTGACTTGATATCAGACATCTCTTTATTGAACCACCTCATTGCATTTCTGATTGAAGATAAGTCTGAGGAGGTTGAGGCTTGACTGGCAACAATGTCTTGAATACTTGTCTGAACTGATGACAAGATCTCTCCTTGAGCCTTCAACAATGCCATAACAGGCTTCAGATTTACTTTTCTGTGACTCTTTCTTGGCCTTTTGTGAGCCACTCTCTTTTGCTTCCCTTGCTGAATGACAGGCTCCTCAAGATTGATATTGCTTGCACTTGGGCCTTCACTAACAGGAACACTGGCAGGAGGTGGAATTTCCTCAATGCCCACTTGCTCCCCCTGAATAGGAGCAGGGAGTTCAACACTTTCTTGCTCCCCCTGGGCAGAAGCATCCTCCAAAACAATTTGTTCCAAGTGGCCTTCTGCCACGGATTCAGACACTTCAGGTTCAAGGATACTTTGCTCCCCTTGGCTAGGAGCTTCTTCCATGACCACATCTCGTTGAGTACCTGCTTGTATCTCAACATTAGCAATTGGTTCAGACTGAATTTCTGTATGGCCTGGTGCCATAACTTCTTCTTCAACACGTCCACCTTCTTTAGAAGGAGCTGAGGTGGAGGGAATTGAATCCAATACCTCTCTTAAAATAGAGGCGACTAAGGTGGTGGGCAAAGAGTCTGCCACACCAGCTGCACCTTCCTCCACTGAACTTCTGGAGAATGAGAGTTAATCTCCACAACAGGTGATTCTGAAACTTCTGCCTGGCTTGCCACAACTGGTACTGCTGCTGCTTGAACAACTGCTGCTGCTGCTTGATCTGCTGCTGCTGCTTCTTCTACTGCTGCTTCTTCTGCTGCTGCTTGCTCTGCTGCTGCTGCTTCTTCTTGAACTTCTGGGATATCCCCAATAATTGCTTCTCCTTCAGCCACAGAAGTCTTTGACCAAATTCCATCTTGCACTGAAAAACCACTTTTCTTCAGATTTCTGGACCTTATAGACTGGCCCATCTTTTCTACTACAGCTCCAGACACATCTACTCCGAAATGCTTGAAAATCTTGGTGAGTAGATGAGCATAAGGCAAGGAAACATTTAGCTTGCTCTTTGTTTCCCAGATTTGAGTACTGGCAAACTTCATTCTCTCAATCATAACTGCGGCCAAGTTGATCTCCTTGTTCTGGATTGCCCAGAACATTATGTCCGAATCTGCCCTAGTGCATGAAGAGAATGTAGCACTACGAGGTACTATAATTTGGCAGACAATGAAATGAAGCAACCGATTAAATGCGGACATCTGATTGATATCTAATTTCCCATCCTTCAGCTTGAAACCTGGACCAATAATTCCGAGACCCTTTACTTCATCATTCACAGAGTGAATGCCACTAAACCCAGAAGTCTTTACTCCAAACAACTCATGCAATAGATCATAATCTATCTTGATCTGGGTGCCCTTCACTGTGGAGACAAGGGACCCATCTGCCTCTGACTTCAAACAAATGAAAAAGGCTTTCACTAAGTCCGGGTAGCTTACCTCGGTGAAAGTAACAACATCCATCCACTGCATTCTTCTCAAAGCTTCGACTAGACTGGACATGCCACTCTTCTCAAGATTCTGAACATCCACTGCCTTATTTCCGCAGATCTTCGACTTCACAAACGTAAACCTTTCTTGCTCCTTTGGGGACAGATACTCAGCACTGTAGCCCCCTACGCTTCCGGAGATCATCGGAGCGGCCATAGGTAGAGGAGAAGGAGATTCTGGTGAAGGGAAATGATGGAAGAGATGGAAGCTCTCGAAGGGATTCTTCGCGGGAAGAGGAGAAAGCTTCGAAAGTTGCAGAGAGTCGATCCCAAAATCGTTAGGGCATCGGCTTTGGGTGAACAGATAAGGATAAAAGGGTAAAGGTAGAAGACAAGTCGTTCTCAGAACGATTTGAATAAATTAATATTATTTTACCGAAAGTGGAGCGCCAAAGGCGGTAAAGCCAGAAAGCGACAAAACCGTTTGACGGGTCAAACAGCTTTTAACACGATAGCGGTCAAAGAATGTAGACAAACGAATTTTGCTCATTGTTAAAGAGAGAGAATTTCATTTCTATCTGAAAATTTTTTATGCCAATAAAATTACAGAAATCTTTTCACACATTGCACATCCCTAATTCCCTTCTAAGAGATGTAAATCTCTCTTCAGGTAGGGCTTTTGTGAAGATATCTGCTAATTGACCATTTGTATCTATAAAAGAAATTTCTAAATTACCACTAGCTACATGGTCTCGAATAAAATGATATCTTACCTCAATGTGCTTAGTCCTTGAGTGCTGGACTGGATTTTTGGTGAGGTTGATGGCACTTGTATTATCACACAATAGTGGAATTGATTTGATGTGAATTCCGAAATCCTCAAGTTGTTGCTTTATCCAAAGAAGTTGTGTACAGCAACTTCCAGCAGCAACATATTCTGCCTCAGCTGTTGATAAAGCTACTGAATTTTGTTTCTTGGATGACCATGATATTAAACATCCTGCAAGAAACTGACAACACCCACTGGTGCTTTTTCTATCTACTTTGCATCCAGCATAATCAGCATCTGAATATCCTACTAATTCTATTTCACAAGATCTAGGATACCAGAGACCTAAATCATGAGTTCTAGCCAGATATCTAAATATTCTTTTTACTGAAATTAAATGAGACTCTCTAGGGTCTGCCTGATATCTAGCACACATGCATACACTAAACAAAATGTCTGGTCTACTTGCAGTTAAGTAAAGTAATGATCCTATCATACCTCGATAATTCTTTTGATCTACCTTTTTACCTTTTTGATCACTGTCCATTCTGGTTGATGTGCTCATTGGAGTTGATAATGGCTTTGCACCTTCAAATCCAAATTTCTTTAACAGCTCTTTGGTGTACTTGGCTTGACAGATATGAGTGCCATCCTTCCCTTGCTTAATTTGCAATCCAAGGAAGTAGCTTAGCTCCCCCATCAAGCTCATTTCGAATTCTCCCTGCATAAGCTTTTCAAAGTACTTGCAAAGAGATTCATCAGTAGATCCAAAATAATATCATCTACATATATTTGCACAAGAAGTATATGTTTAACCTTAGATTTTATAAATAATGTACTATCTACTTTACCTCTAGTGAAACCATGATCTAATAAGAAAGTACTGAGCCTTTCATACCAGGCTCTTGGTGCTTGCTTTAAACCATATAAAGCCTTATGTAGTTTAAATACATGATTTGGAAATTAGGGATCATCAAAACCTGGAGGTTGTTCAACATAAACTTCCTCCTTGATAAAACCATTTAAAAATGCTGATTTGACATCCATTTGAAATAGTTTTAAGTCAAATGCAGATGCATAAGCAAGTAAAATCCTAATAGCCTCAAGTCTACCTACAGGTGCATAGGTTTCATCGAAATCTATGCCTTCCTCTTGAGAGTAGCCTTGAGCTACCAATAAGATTATTCCGGACTCATCCAGTTTATTTCTGAACACCCACTTGGTGCCAATAACTGAATGATTGGATGGTCTAGGAACAAGTGATCATACTTGGTTTCTCTTGAACTGATTTAGTTCATCTTGCATGGCTAATATCCAAGATTCATCAGATAAAGCTTCATTGACTATCTTAGGCTCTATTTGAGAAACAAATGCTAAATAGTCATAAAGAATTACATTACCTCTTGTTCTTACCCCTACAGATGGATCACCAATAATGTTTTCAGGAGGGTGATCTTTCTGATGTCTCCATTCTTTTGGAAGATTTTCATGTTGAATTTCAGTTTGCTGCAGTTCTTCCAGAGGAGGATCTTCCTTGTCCTTAATTGAGGTATTCTTTAATTTTTCAGACAAGTCATCTGCATCATCAATGTCACTAATTTCTTCCTTTTTCAAGGAAGGGTTAGATTCATCAAAATAACATGTACAGATTGTTCAATTAATAAGGAACGTTTATTGAAAACTCTATAACCTTTGGGTTTAGAAGTGTACCCCATAAAGATGCCTTCATCTGATTTGGCATCCAACTTACCAATGTCCCTTTTTCCATTGTTGTGGATGAAGCAAGGACATCCAAATATTCTGAAATGGCTGATCTTTGGCTTCTTTCCTTTGTAGAGTTCATAAGCAGTCTTCTTCAGAATCGGCCTGATCATCACTCTATTAATGATATAACATGCAGTGTTGATGGCTTCGGCCCAGAAGTATCTTGGCAAATCATATTCTGATAACATGGTTCTTGCCATATCCAAAAGAGTTCTGTTTTTCCTCTCAGCAATTCCATTCTGTTGAGGTGTCCTTGGGGCTGAGAAGTTGTGCTCAATTCCTTGATCATCACAGAACTTTGTAAACTTTTCATTCTGAAACTCACCACCATGATCTGATCGGATAGAGATAATTGTGAACTTCTGATCTTTCTGAACTTTCTTACTGAAGCTGACAAAATTGTCAAATGTGTCATCTTTGTGCTCTAGAAAGGATACCCAAGTGAATCTTGAATAATCATCAACTATTACGAATCCAAAATTCTTTCCTCCTAGACTGGTGGTCCTCATTGGCCCAAATAGATCCATATGAAGTAGTTCTAAGGGCTTTGAGGTGGTTACTACAGTTTTTGATTTGAAAGAGCTCTTGGTGTGCTTTCCTCTTGCACAAGGTCTGCAGATACTGTCCAATCTAGAATTGACCTTTGGCAGTCCTTCAACTAGCTTTCTCTTTCTAAGCTTATTCAAACCGTCCAAGCTGCAGTGGCCCAATCTTCTGTGCCACAACTCTGTTGATTGATCTTTACTAGCTGCCAAACACACATCTTGATCCTTGAGTTCTTCTAGATAGAGTACATACAGATTTCTTTCTCTATAAGCTTCAAAAATGACTGCTCCATCCTTTAATATACTGCACTTTGATTCTTGGAACTGAATCTGATGGCCTTTGTCACACAACTGGCTGATGCTGATGAGATTATGCTTTAACCCTTTGACCAGCATCACATCTTCAATTACTGATCTTCCTTTGATGTTTACGGATCCACTTCCTATTACTGTGCCTTTTCCATTATCTCCATATGTGACTGTTCCTTCTTCATCTTGGAGATTAACAAAAAGTTTCTGGTTCCCTGACATGTGCCTTGAGCATCCACTATCCAAATACCATTTGGATGCTTTTGATTTTCCCTGAAAATTAAACACTAAGTTTTAGGTACCCAAGTTCTTTTGGGTCCTGAGAGGTTAGTACCATTGATTTTTCCTTTTATTATCCACTTTTTGTTCTTAGTGGGACATGTTGCTTTGTTATGTCCTAGTTTGTTACAATGAGTACAGCAGGTTATTCTAGTTATTCTTTCAACTGGATTGTATTTAAATTTTTTATGTTCTTTATTCTTTTCGGATATAAATTCAGGAGTTGGATAAGTGTTGGGAAAGACTTTTGTTTCTTCATTTTCCGAGGGAGTATAACCAAAACCATGTTTCTTCTTGGTTGATCTTTTAGCTCCACTCATCATTAGAAGAGGTTTATTATTTGTGAACTTGTTTATGGTGCTTGTTAAATGTTCATTTTCTTTATTTAATCTTTCTATTTCTGTTTTAAGTCCACTTAAGTCTTCTTGTTTTTCTAAATGATTTATTTTCTTATTTTTCTCTTTTAAATCTTCACATAATAATTCATTCCTTCTTTTATGTTCAGTTATTGTTTTTCAAGTTCTTCATTTTCTGTTTTTAGGTCTGAGTTTGTATTTTCTAAACAGATTATATTTTTCTTACTAATTTTAAGTAATTTACATACTTCTTTATATTTTTCATAAAGTTCATTAAAAGCACTTTCTAAATTATCAGAATCTGAATCATTGCATGAATCAAAGGAAGAGTCAGAAGTTACCTTGTCTTCGGTGTTGGCCATGAAAGCCAAGTTGACTTCTTCACCTTCACTGCTCGAGCTTGACTCACTGTCTGAGTCACTGCTGTTCTCCCAAGCAGCTGCCATTGCCTTCTTTTTGTACTTCTTGAATCTTCTGAAGTTGTCCCTCTTTTTGTGATCATTTTTCTTAAGCGTTGGACAGTCTGCCTTGATGTGTCCAGGCTTCTTGCATTCATAACAGATCACTTCTCCTTTCTTCTGATCCTTTGCTTCTGGTTTTCTGAAGTCTTTGTTTTTCTTGAAAAATCTTCTTCCGGACTGATACTTCTTCTTCTTTGCTAGAATCCTTTGAAGTCTTCGAGACAGCATGGCTTCTTCATCATCATTGTCTTTACTACTTTCACTATTATCCAAAGATTCTTCTGAATTGTCTTCACTTGCTTTGAGAGCATTTGATTGTTTCCTTCTGCTGGAGGATTCTCCTAATCTCTCCATGTTTATCTCGTGAGCCATGAGAGATCCTATTAGCTTTTCCAATGACATTAATTTTAAATCATTGGCTTCTTCAATGGCTGTTACCTTTGGAGTCCATGAAGATGGTAGAGATCTGAGGACTTTTCTAACCATGTCTGGTACATCATAAACCTTTCCCAATCCAGCTAATCCATTTGTAATGTCTGTGAATCTGCTGAACATCTGAGTTATTGATTCACCTGACTGCATCTGGAATCTTTCATATTGAGCTACCAGAATATCTATTCTTGTCTCCTTTACTTTGTCTGTCCCTTCATAGGTAATTCTGAGCTTTTCCCACATCTCCATTGCGGATTTGCAGGCTGAAACTCTATTGAATTCTTTCTTGCTTAGGGCACAGCATAATATGCTCTTGGCTTTGCAGTTTAAGGATATTCTTTTCCTATCATCATCTGTCCACTGAGCCTTAGCGTTTGTGACCAAAAGATCACCTTCTTCTACAATGGACCAGATTGTATAATCATGACCTTGTAGAAAATATTCCATTCTAGTCTTCCAGTAGGTGTAGTCTTCTCCATCGAACAAGGGAGGCCTGTTGACTGACTGACCTTCGAAGTTGCTTTGGGCTGCCATTGATCTTTGCTCTTCAGATCGTTGGATCTTCTTCTTTGTCGAAGAGACGGGCTCTGATACCACTTGTTGCCCAGCTAGCTAGCCCAGAGGGGGGGTGAATGGGTTATTAAAAATTCGATCTCTGATTAAAACCTGTTTACTGAAAGGATTACACAACTTAATAACAAGGTTAGAGTTAGAGCAAATAAGACAACAATCACACAAAACACATCCACAAGACACAAGGATTTTTATCCTGGTTCGGAACTCCTCTCCACAGGAGACCTACGTCCAGTCCCTGAGCAATGCCTCAGGATTTCACTACCAAGGGTACAATCCCCCTCAAGGATCCTTACACCCAGCCTCAACTGGTCTTCCTTCAACCTGAAGGGAAAACAACCACCCTGGATACCACCAGGTCTTCCTTCGTCCAGAAGGGAACACAACTAAAGAAGAAAGGTGTAGGAACAGGCTTCAGACTCTAGCTTGACCAGCTACAAGCTGAAGCTACCAAGGCCCGAGAGAGAAAGAGATTTAACAAGGTTTTCTCTCCAAGGACTACACAAGCTCTCACAAATAAAATCCTTTTGATCACTGAGAGCTAAGAACAAGGTTGGAGTGGAAGCTTCGCTCTTGTTTCAATCTTCTAAAGACTCGAAGAGATGGTGTTCTTCCTTTCCGAATTGCAAGCATTGTTCTACACTCTTGTCTTCTCCGTCTTGAGTCTTATTTAAACTTCAGATTTAAATTTGAACGTTGAAGTATCCGTTGTCTCTTATCCTGGTGTACGTTAGACTGGTCACCAAGGAAGCTTCTGATCTTCAGTCTTTTATCCTTTATTACACGCCAGAGAAATGTTTTAGAATCTTGTATCTTGTATCCAACGTTGTACAGATGAGTCTTGTCAGATGTCTGCAAGCATATCAACAAGAAATAGAGGACAGCTAGGACTGCCGTCGATTGTTAGTTGCAGATGGAACAGATATTGCAATATATAGCAAAGCTCCTTTCTGTCTAAAAAGTACGTAGACAGAGTAGCATAAAAATGGAAGATATTGTCTGCATGCATGGGAGATACGATCAGAGAGCATTTAATGCGTAGCAGTCAACAGACGAGATATGACTTTGACTTTTCAACGCTATTAAAAAGCATTATACTGATACCGCAAGAAATTCGATATAAATAATCCTGATGCCTTCATGACTTATGAAATCGTTATGCGATAACAGACAAATCGTTATGACAGAGCATTATCACATTATAATGATAAAATCGTTATGCATTATAGCAAGTCGTTATGAACACTTATCAAGTCGTTATGAACTGTAAAGAAATCGTTATGAACTCTAAAGAAATCGTTACAGCAATCAAGTCGTTATGAACACTTATCAAGTCGTTATGAACTGTAAAGAAATCGTTATGAACTCTAAAGAAATCGTTACAGCAATCAAGTCGTTACGAGTTTCAAAGAAATCGTTACGAGAAGTCTTAACAAATCGTTGCACAAAGAAATCGTTATGAGAATCAAAGAAATCGTTACGAGAATCAAAGAAATCGTTACGAGAACTAAAGAAATCGTTATGCCTTAGAAAGTCGTTACGAGTTCTAAGAAATCGTTACGAGGTCTAAAGAAATCGTTACGGCTAGAGAGTCGTTGCGAGTTCTAAAGAAATCGTTACGAGGTCTAAAGAAATCGTTACGACAGTCAAGTCGTTACGGGTTCTAAAGAAATCGTTACGAGGTCTAAAGAAATCGTTACGGCTAGAGAGTCGTTGCGAGTTCTAAAGAAATCGTTACGAGGTCTAAAGAAATCGTTACGACAGTCAAGTCGTTACAGGTTCTAAAGAAATCGTTACGAGGTCTAAAGAAATCGTTACGACAGTCAAGTCGTTACGGGTTCTAAAGAAATCGTTACGAGTCTAAAGAAATCGTTACGACAGTCAAGTCGTTACGGGTTCTAAAGAAATCGTTGCGATGTCTTAAAGAATCGTTGCGATATCGATTTGTTTTGAATTTTCCGGTCAGAGAGGAAATCGTTCTGCTTATCAAAGAAGTCGATACAAAGACTTGGACAGAATGTGAGATGAGACTTACCTGATTGTCTTGAACTTTCATTTTTCTTTTATTTCCTGTTCTCAAGGCTCAAGTAATCCATTAGTACTATTTTGTTAATCATCAAAATTAATATATAAATAAATGAATTATTTATTATGGGGACAATTTGGTCATCACATCGACGATATCATCATTTATTCAAAGACCAAAGAAGAGTATGAAGAACACCTGAAGATAGCACTACAAGTTTTGAGAGACAACAAACTATACTCAAAGCTTAGCAAGTGTGAATTCTGGGTTGAAGAAGTGTCCTTCTTGTGCCATGTCATATCAAAGGCCGGCATCTCAGTTGATCCCTCCAAAGTCGAAGCTATACTCAACTGGGAGAGACCAACCAACGTCACTGAAATCAGAAGTTTCCTATGACTGGCTGGCTACTACAGGCGGTTCATCAATGACTTCTCCAAGATTGTCGTTCCTCTCACACGACTTACATGAAAGGAGACTCCACACTCCTGGAGTAAAGAGTGTGAGAAAAGATTCTAAACTCTCAAAGAGTGTTTTACCTCAGTACCTATTCTCGCTCTGCCAATAGAGGGAGAAGGTTTCTCTGTCTACACCGATGCCTCAGGGATTGGGCTAGGTTGTCTACTAATGCAAAAGGAGAAAGTCATCGCCTACACTTCAAGACAACTGAAGACGCATGAAGTCAACTACCCCGTGCATGATCTTGAGTTGGCTATCGTGGTCTTCTCCTTGAAGATCTGGAGACATTACCTCTATGGAGAAAAGTTCATTGTCTACTCAGACCATAAAAGTCTGAAGTATTTATCTCCTAGAAAGAACTCAACATGAGACAGAGAAGATGGCTAGAATATCTGAAGGATTTTGACTTCAACATCCAGTACCATCCAGGCAAAAGAAATGTCGTGGTTGATTCTCTTAGTAGGAAGCCAATGGCGTCTGTCTCAAGTCTTGTCCTTGGCGAGATGCAACTACTGGAACAATTCGCAAGGTTAGACTTAAATATTGAACGTAGAGATGATCGAGTCTTGGTTGCCAATATCAAGATTCAATCTGATATGCTCGAGGAGATCAAATCCCAATAAGATAATGATCCGTTCTTAGTTCGCATCAAGGAGACTCTAGCCAAAAGGCTGGACTTTGCCATGACTGAGGATGGAAGGTTAGTATTTCAAGGGAGGACATGCGTCCTCGACAATGAAGAACTAAATAGGAAGCTAATGGATGAAGCTCACAAGACAAAGTACACTATTCTTCCTGGAGGTACCAAAATATATCAAGACATGAAAAGAACATTTTGGTGGCCGAACATGAAAAGATAGGTAGCTGAACATGTCACACACTACCTTACTTGCCAACAAGTAAAAGCGGAACACCTGCGCCCTGCTGGTGCACTTAGACCACTAGATATTCTGGAATGGAAGTGGGAAAGCATTGGCATGGACTTCATCATGGGTTTAACCATGACTCGTGGTGGACTCGACGCCATATGGGTTATTGTAGACTGACTAACCAAATCTGCCCACTTCCTAGCCATAAAGAGTAAGTGGTCAGTAGAGATACTAGCTGCCCTATATGTCAAGGAAATTGTAACACTGCATGGAGTACCATCATCCATAGTCTCGGATCGAGATCCAAGATTCACATCTAATTTTTGGAAAGGACTACAAGGTGCACTTGGTACTAAACTCAACTTTAGTACCGCGTTCCATCCACAAACTGATGGACAAACTGAAAGAACCAACCAAATTGTTGAAGACATGTTGAGAGCCTGCACTATAGATTTCCAAGGTTATTGGAACGAGCACCTACCTCTAATTGAGTTCGCCTATAACAACAGTTATCAGGCAAGCATTCAAATGGCGCTGTTCGAAGCACTCTACGGAAGAAACTGTAGATCATATGCATGCTAGAATGAGGTTGGAGAACAACAATGGCTAGGCCCAGAGATGGTACAGAATACCACAAGAGACATTCAGGCAATCAGAGATCGGCTCAAGATTGCTCAATCCAGGCAGAAGAGCTACGCCGACAAAGGAGGCGAGATCTAGAATATCAAGTGGGTGATCATGTATTTCTAAATGTGTCACCTACTCATGGCATTCAAAGATTCGGTCTAAAGGGAAAGCTCAGCCCTAGATTCATCGGTCCTTTTGAAGTGCTCGAAAGGATTGGTGAGGTTGCATACCAACTAGCATTGCCACCGGATCTGGCAAGTGTACACAATGTGTTCCATGTCTCCATGCTCAGGAAGTATGTCTTTGACCCTACACACATCATCCGCCACGAGAAGTTGGTGTTGAACAAAGATGTGACGTACGAAAAGGAGTGTAACGTTCTGACCATTCGGATCATTTTTGTGTGGTTGTGGAGGTCAGTGTGTGGCCAATGTTGTGTGTGGCAGGTGTTTTCCGCAGGTTGTGAGGCTTTGTGGGCCGGAAGTTTAGGCCCAAAGTGCTCACTGGTTCACAGACTGTAAACGCGACATTGTGGAGCGTCGCGTTTAGAACGCGACAGCTCATGGGGTCGCGTTCATGGCACCGTTGGTTTTAGTTGACGTTTGCATGTGCGCCGCGTGTCGCGCACTGGGCAAGCATGCTGGCGTCAACAGGCTGAAGGCGACGGCCGAGTACGTCGCGTTCAGGTCACGACTTAGAAGAGCATCGCGTTCTTAACTGAACTAAGTTTTTAAGAAACCCTGGCGAAACAGAGCTCATGGAAGCTTTGCTCGGACAGGGGGTTTTTTCTGTGGAATTTTCGGGCGATTTGACTTGTTAGAGCTCGGTTTGACGAGTTTTCACCGCGAGGACACTACGTGGAGCGGAGGAAACGTCGTGCGGGCATTGTTCTTCGCGTTCTTCATGAAGGTAGGGAGATTTCCCGTGGTTTGATCTGTGGATCGTTCGTGCGATGTGGATAATGTGTTTCCTTCTTTCTAAACCTTAGATACCATGTGTAGGAACACATTAAAGCATGAAAATGGAATGAAAACCATAGGTTCTAATGAGTTTGGGATGATCCGGATGATGGATTTCAGATCAGGGTTCGCACCTACTAAGGCGACGACCTTGGCGTCGCGACCAAGTTGCGACACCGCGATACGTCGTGTTCAGAAGGCGACCTATTGTGTCGTCGCATCCTGAAAGTGACTCTGCACCCTGTCGCGATAGCAGCCGAAGGCTGTTATCCGAGAATACATGTAGGTGTACAATTATCCGTTTAGCATGGTTTGTGATATGTGATGATAGTATGAGGTGCATTAGCACTCTCTCTACAATCGGGGAGCGTGTGGTGTGTGGTTTATATGGTGTTCACGTGGTTTGCGTGAAGGTTTCACGTGGCTTGTGCGTTGTGCACGTGGCATGTAGTTTGATGCCTTCCGTGGATACCTCTACAGTTGGGAGCGCCAGGTTTTGTGTGAGCCAGGCACGTGAGTGCTCGGGGCTTGTCCCGGTACTGGGTACCGATGAGGTCTTTTCGTCTTCCTAGACACCCTCACTCCTATGCTGAGTAGTACGTCTAGCTGAGGGAAAGACGGCAGTGGGACAGCGACTAGAGAGAGTTCATTGTGTTGTCGCTTATAGCGCGCTCGTAGTTGGGGGAGACGGACACCAGTAGACGTACTGTGCCCCAGCTAGTCCTGTTTTCCAGTGCCTCACTTTAGGGAGCTCGGGCCAGAGTCCCTAAAGGTGCCAGGCATGGGCCTGCGAGGTGTATGACTTGCAGGTTGTGGTAGTTTAGTTGGACTCCATAGTTCTTTTTACTTGTTTAGTGGAGCGGCAGCTGGACCTTTCGTCCGTGGCTGCGAGATTGAGAGGTAGTCATGTGTGGTTTGTCCGGGTCAGTAATTGGTGTCGCGAACCAGTTGATGTGGCCCGAGTGTGGTGTTTCTCTACAGTAGCTCGTACACCTGTTTGGTTTTGTTGTTTATTTAGTTATTTACGTTGATTCCTGTTAAACAGCAAATGGTAAGTGGTACTTAAAGTTTTATATCCTGCTAGATAATATTATAAATTGTTAGCATAGCATTTCTTGCTTTGCTACTTGTGTTCATTTGCTCGGTTTCTAGGGAGTTTTCCCTATTGAGCCAGTGACTCGAGAGGCTCACCCGTCGTCAAGTGGAGGGTAAGCACCACCAGTAGTGTAATTTTCCACTTTTCTGTCGTTCACCTCGCGGTATGCCCTAGGTTCTGTTGTAGTTTGGTTACAGTTGTACTACAGCTATGTATATTTCATGTAAATATTTGTGAGATGGACAGATCTTATGAATATTTGAGCTGGTTCCTTTATATTACTACGGACTCGTGGTATGATATCCCTTGCGAGGCTCCGGCCCGTTCGCGGGAGACGGACTCGAGTTAGGCTCGCTATTAGGTTAACAGGTCTAAACGGCGAGGACCGTCACAGTTGGTATCAGAGCAAGGTCCGTAAGAATATAAAGGAATTGGAAATTACATAGCTATGTCATTACTGTAACCCACTGCTGGTAGTGACCCTGGTTTTGTATTGATTTATTGTGTATTGTATTGTTGGAATAATGTTTGTGCAGGAGTAGTAATGGCCGAAAGAAGAAATGTGGGAGGTGGTGGAGAAGGGTCAGGAGAGGATCCTACGTAGAGGATGATAGAAAGAATCTCGGAGAGTTTGACAGAGATTCGGGTAAGACTGGATCAGCAACCACTGGTACAGCCAGTGGCAGTAGTACCACCATTTCGAGAGGAGGCAGTACTAGTAGCTCCAGTTCCAACCCCGCCCGGAGTAGAGGTACTTCATGTAGTACCTGTACAACCGGATGTTCCAGTGAGACCAGCTACTGGAGAAGAGACTACGGTACTTGTGGAGCAATTTTTGAGATTGTAGCCCCTTACATACTCAGGAGGTCCCAACCCGGATACAGCGGAGCATTGGATACATGAGATCGAGAGGGCATTTGCGATAATGAGGTGTCCCTAGGAAGATAGAGTGATTCTTACAGCATACCAGCTACGAGGGTTTGCGCAGGAATGGTGGCGATTAAAGATGCTGATAGTTTTTACGGGCAGGACGGAGGACACTATTACATGGTCGAAATTTTTGTCAGTTTTTAATGACTCTTTCTTCCCAATACAGATTCAACAAATGAAAAGAGAGCAGTTCAGGACACTCCAGCAAGGGAATCTCTCGGTACTTGAATATCAGATGAGGTTTATAGCCCTGAGCAGGTACGCCCCATATGTAGTAACTAATAATACCATGGTGTTGGAATACTTTATTCGAGGTTGGAGGGCAGAATTACAAGATGCGGTGATCCCACTGATGTGTAGAACAGTAGAAGAGGCAGCTCAGCGAGCAACAATACTTGAGAGGACTGTTTAGGCCAGGCAGGGGCAGTCTCAGACAAGTGGTTTAGGCTCAAGTAGTTTTCGGCATCCACAACCGTGAGGAGGAATTAGTAATGGGAAAGCACCTTCTAGAGCTTCTTCATCATCTGGGATAGAAAAATGGGGCAAGCAGGTCAAGAAATTCTTTCAAGGAGGCTGTGGTAGAGGCAGACAATAGGGTTTTCAGCAGGGAGGTTTTCAACAGGACCGCGGCTACAGACCGCTAGTTCTAGAGGAATCTCAGCAGAGTACGGCAGGGCAGCCTACAACATATCCAGCTTTTAGATGTTATGCGTATGGGCAGCCAGGACATTTAGCAAGGAATTGCCCATATCCTTGAGAGCAGACTTATGGTAGAGGGACCCAGCAGCAGCAGCAGCCCTTTCAGCGGTCAGTAGAGTATGGTAGAGGTGCACCGTACCAAAGTGGAGGATGAGGTCGAGTGACGGCTATTACCAGAGCTCAGGCGGAAGCATCTAATCTTATTGAAGGTATTTTACCTTTCTTTGATTTTACTGCTATAGTATTAATTGATCCGGGTGCTTCCCATTCATTTATTTCCAATGATTTTCTAGATAGCATGGTACTTTCTTTAGAAGAAAGGTCTTGTGACTTGGTAGTGGAAATTCCTTTAGGAGGGTATTTGTTGACTTCCTGCTTTTTAGAAGAGGACCCGATAGTAATTCATGGGAATCAAATGCCGACAAGATTGTATGCTTTAACATTGAAAGAATATGATGTGATTCTGGGGATGGATTGGTTAGAGGCCTACGGGGCCTTGGTTGATTGTAGAAAGAAGAGAGTCAATTTTGCAGACCCGGTGGTGAGGTGTTTTAATTTCAAGGTATCCCTTTTTACACTCCCAAGGTTATTATTTCTGCACTTAGAGCTAGAAAGTTAGTTAATGCGGAATGTGTAGCGTACCTTGATTCTGTTAGTCTAGTTGAATCTAGTAAATCTGTAGATTTGGTGCCAGTGGTTAGAGAATTTACAGATGTGTTTCCAGATGAGTTATCAGGGTTAGCTCCGCGCAGAGAGGTAGACTTCACAGTTGAATTGCAACCAGGCAGTTTACCTATCTCTAAAGCACCATATAGAATGGCCCCAGCAGAATTAAAAGATTGAAAAAGCAGTTGCAAGAGTTATTAGAAAAAGATTTTATTAGACCTAGTCAGTCACCATGGGGAGCGCCAGTGTTATTTGTCAGGAAGAAAGATGGCAGTTTAAGAATGTGTATAGATTACAGGCAGCTGAATAAAGTTACAATTAAGAATATGTATCTACTTCCTCGGATTGATGATTTATTTGATCAACTGCAGTCAGCCAAAGTATTTTCTAAGATAGATTTGAGATCAGGATATCATCAGTTGCGGATCAAAGAAGAAGATATTGAGAAGACAGCTTTCTGGACTAGATATGGACATTATGAGTTTGTTGTGATGTCTTTTGGATTGACAAATGCACCTGCAACATTTATGAATTTGATGAACATAATATTTCATCAGTATTTGGAGCAGTTTAGAGTGGTTTTTATTGATGATATATTGGTTTATTCAGCATCAGAAGAAGAACATGCAGATCATTTGTGGATTACTTTACAGATATTGAGAGATCATCAGTTATTTGCTAAATTTAGTAAATGTGAGTTCTGGCTAAAGGAGATTCAGTTTATGGGTCATGTGATATCAGTTGAAGGTATTGCAGTGGATCCAGCCAAAGTTGAGGCAGTAATGAAGTGGGAAGAGCCGAGGACTGTGTTTGAGATTAGGAGTTTTCTGGGTTTGGCAGGCTATTACAGAAGATTTATCCAAGAATTATCCAAGATAGCAGCACTGATGACAAGGTTGACAAGAAAGGGTGTTCCTTTTGTGTGGTCCCCAGAGTGCAGGCGCAGTTTTGCGGAGCTGAAGAAGAGGTTGACATCAGCACCAGTTTTAGAGATTCCGTCAAGTAGTGGCGGATTTGTTCTATTTACAGATGCATCCAAGAGAGGTTTGGGTGCAGTTTTGATGCAGCAAAGTAAAGTGGTTGCCTATGCTTCCAGGCAATTGAAGAAACATGAGGAAACTACCCACTCATGATTTAGAGTTAGCAGTAGTAGTTTTTGCATTAATGATCTGGCGGCATTATTTGTATGGTGAAA
Organism: Colocasia esculenta; assembly: GCA_014218235.1. NCBI lineage: Eukaryota > Viridiplantae > Streptophyta > Magnoliopsida > Alismatales > Araceae > Colocasia > Colocasia esculenta. Next base: position 89,467,273 of record CM024756.1, on the reverse strand, counting down.
GATTTAAGATTTTTACTGATCATAAAGCTTAAAATATATTTTCTCTCAGAAAGATTTAAATCTAAGGCAGCGCCGATGGATGGAATATTTAAAAGTTTATGACTTTAATTTGGCATATCATCCAGGCAGAGCAAATGTGGTGGCAGATGCACTAAGCAGAAAAGTGGTTATGAATCAACTTATGATCAGAGAATGGAAACCTTATGAGGATGTGGCAGAGAATTCCTTACATGTGCCAAGTAGTCAGCGTAAAGCAATTTTAGCAACTAGTGCAGTGGAGCCTTCACTTTACTGGCAAATAGCAGAGGCACAGAAAGCAGATACCAATTTAGCAGATATTCTCAGAATGGATGAAGTAAATTTGGGGCATGATAATGTGGTCAGACTAAAAGAACGATTGTATGTCCCAGAAGATACAGAAAATAGACAGAAGGTTTTAGAAGAAGCTCATAAATCAAGGTACACCATCCACCCAGGTAGCAGTAAAATGTATCAAGATATGAAGAAGCATTTTTGGTGGCCAAATATGAAGAGAGAAATTGCAGAGTTTATAACTAGATGTGCAGTATGTCAGTAGATAAAAGTAGAGCATCAGAAGCCAGGAGGATTGTTGCAGCCATTACCCATTCCGCAATGGAAATGGGATGACATAGTAATGGATTTCATAGTTGGTTTGCCCAGTTCATCAGGTCATAATGCAATATGGGTTTTTGTGGATAGATTGACCAAGGTCTACAGATTATTACCAGTTAGCATGACATGGTCTGTTGATAGATTAGCTAAGCTGTATGTAGAAAGAATTGTACCTTTGCATGGAATACCAGTCACTATAGTTTCAGATCGAGGCCCTCGATTTACTTCAAGATTTTGGAGGAGTTTGCAAAGAGTCATTGGCACAGAGCTAAGGTATAGTTCAGCATATCACCCACAAACAGATGGACAGACAGAAAGAACAATTAAGACTATTGAAGATATGTTGAGAGCTTGCTGTCTTGTGTGGGAGGCATTGGGAGCGTCATTTAGGTCTGGTTGAGTTTGCATATAACAACAGCTACCATTCAAGTATTGAATTGGCACCTTATGAAGCCTTGTATGGTAGACCGTGCAGATCACCATTAAATTGGCATGAAGTAGGAGAGAGGCAGGTTTTAGGCCCAGAAATGGTTCGTCAGTGTGCCGAAACAGTAAGATTCATCCAAGAAAAGTTGAAAACAGTCCAGAGTCGCCAGAAGAGTCATGCAGATGTTAGACGCAGACCATTACAATTTGAAGTCGGCGAATATGTATTTTTAAAGTGTCTCCTACTAAAGGTGTATTAAGGTTCAGTAAGAAAGGCAAGTTGAGCCCGAGATATGTCGGACCATTCCAAATAAAAGAAAGGATGGGTGACGCAGCTTATAAATTAGATTTACCAGCAGATTTCACTGATGCACATGATGTTTTCATGTCTCAATGTTAAGAAAATATATCAAGAATCCAACCCAAGTTGTCAGTTATCAAAGATATGATTTAAATCCCGACATGTCAATGCCGGAATATCCAGTGCAAATTTTAGGCCCCAGAACCCAAAGCTCAGAAACAAAGAAATTGAATTGGTAAAGGTCAGATGGGAAAACAGGTAAGGTGGTGAAGATACTTGGGAATTAGCGAAGAAATGAGAAAAGTGTATCCATATTTGTTTGAGTAAGTCTTATTTCTTTTAGGTGATAGTACCATATGAATTAAATTGAAATTTTGATAATTGGCTTCTGTTTTAAATTTGAGGATGAAATTTGTTTTTAGGTGATAGTAATGTAACATTCTGACCATTCGGGTCATTTTTGTGTGGTTGTGGAGGTCAGTGTGTGGCCAATGTTGTGTGTGGCAGGTGTTTTCCGCAGGTTGTGAGACTTTGTGGGCCGGAAGTTTAGGCCCAAAGTGCTCACTGGTTCACAGACTGTGAACGCGACAGTGAGGAGCGTCACGTTTAGAACGCGACAGCTCATGAAGTCGCGTTCATGGAACTGCTAGTTTTAGTTGACGTTTGCATGTGCACCGCATGTCGCGCGCTGGGCAAGCATGCTGGCGTCAGCAGGCTTAAGGCGATGGCCGAGTACGTCGCGTTCAGGTCGCGACTTAGAAGAGCGTCGTGTTCTTAACTGAACTAAGTTCTTAAGAAACCCTGCCGGAACAGAGCTCATGGAAACTCTGCTCGGCCAGGGGGTTTTTGCTGTGGAATTTTCGGGCGATTTGACTTGTTAGAGCTCGATTTGACAAGTTTTCACCGCGAGGACGCTATGTGGAGCGGAGGAAACATCGTGCGGGCATCGTTCTTCACATTCTTCGCAAAGGTACGGAGATTTCTCGTGGTTTGATCTGTGGATCATTCGTGCGATGTGGATAATGTGTTTCCTGCTTTCTAAACCTTAGATAGCATGTGTAGTAACATATTAAAGCATGAAAATGGAATGAAAACCATAGGTTCTAATGAGTTTGGGATGATCCGGATGATGGATTTCGGATCAGGGTTTGCACCTGCTAAGGCGACGATGCTTGGCGTCGCGACCAAGTTGCGACACCACGATACGTCGCGTTCAGAAGGCGACCTATCGTGTCGTCGCGTCCTGAAAGCGACTCTGCACCCTATCACGATAGCAGCCAAAGGCTGTTATCCGAGAATACATGTAAGTGTATAATTATTCGTTTAGCATGGTTTGTGATATGTGATGATAGTATGAGGTGCATTAGCACTCTCTCTATGCTCGGGGAGTGTGTGGTTTGTGGTTTATATGGTGTTCACGTGGTTTGCGTGAAGGTTTCACGTGGCTTGTGCGTTGTGCACGTGGTTTCTGTGTACGTGGCATGTAGTTTGATGCCTTCCGTGGATACCTCTTCAGTTGGGAGCCCCAGGTTTTGTGTGAGCCAGACACGTGAGTGCTCGGGGCTTGTCCCGGTACTGGGTACCGATGAGATCTTGTCGTCTTCCTAGACACCCTCACTCCTGTGCTGAGTAGTATGTCCAGTTGAGGGAAAGATGGCAGTGGGACAGCGACTAGAGAGAGTTTGTTGTGTTGTCGCTTGTAGCACGCTAATAGTTGGGGGAGACGGACACCAGTAGACGTACTGGGTCCCAGCTAGTCCTGTTTTGCAGTGCCTCACTTTAGGGAGCTCAGGCCAGAGTCCCTAAAGGTGCCAGGAATGGGCCTGCGAGGTGTATGACCTTCAGGTTGTGGTGGTTTAGTTGGACTCCACAGTTCTTTGTACTTGTTTAGTGGAGCGGCAGCTGGACCTTTCATCCGTGGCAGCGAGACTGAGAGGTAGTCCTGTGTGGTTTGTTTGGGTCAGTAATTGGTGTCGCGAACCAGTTGACGTGGCCCAGTGTGGCGTTTCTCTACAGTAGCTCGTACACCCTGTTTGGTTTTGCTGTTTATTTATTTATTTACACTGATTCCTATTAAACAGCAAATGGTAAGTGGTACTTACAGTTTTATATCCTGCTAGATAATATTATAAATTGTTAGCGTAGCATTTCTTGCTTTGCTACTTGTGTACGTTTGCTCGGTTTCAAGGGAGTTTTCCCTACTAAGCCAGTGACTCGAGAGGCTCACCCTACCTCCTACCAGGTGAGGGAGATCAGGAGATTTTGCGCCCGTCGTCAAGTGGAGGGTCAGCACCACCAGCAGTGTAATTTTCACTTTTCTGTCGTTCAGCTCGGGTATGCCCCAGGTTCTGTTGTAGTTTGGTTACAGTTGTACTACAGCTATGTATTTCATGTAAATATTTGTGAGATGGACAGATCTTATGAATATTTGAGCTAGTTCCTTTATATTACTATGGACTCGTGGTTTGATATCCCTTGCGAGGCTCCGGCCCGTTCGTGGGAGGCGGACTCGAGATAGGCTCGCTATTAGGTTAACGGGTCTAAACGGCGAGGACCGTCACAAGAAGCCAGTCAAGATACTAGAACGAAAGGTTCAACAGCTCAAGAACCATCCCATTCATATGGTTAAAGTCTTATGGAATAACCGCAGAGTGGAAGAAGCCACATGGGAACCAGAAGGAGTCATCAGAGGGAACTACCCCGATCTTTTCGGTAAGGCATTCCTCCCTTATGATCATATGAATTTGGGGACCAAATTCTTTTTAAGAGGGGAGGATGTAGCAACCTGAATTTTTTGAGCAAAGATAAAATTTTACATAATATTAAAATTTTAATTTATTAGAAAATTAAACAAAAGAAAATAAATTACATATAAAATTAATGGAAAGAGAATTAAATAAAACCAATTAAATGAAATCAAGTGATGGGCTTTACTAAATGGACCCATTGTAAATTAGTGGCCCAAAATTAGATTTATAAAAAAGAGGATAATGGGGAAATATCCTAAATTCGTAACTTAATTATTAACTAATCAGAAAAGGGAATTTAATACATTAAATAAGCAAATAGATGTAGATTTGGAATCCTAAACCTACCCTAATTGATTGGCCATGAATTTGGCTCTCTTCCCAGCCTAAACAGGAAGTGGAATGCTTAGAAGGACGGTAGGAATTAGGAAAAACTCGGAATTTATAGGAATTAGACTTCAACTAGGAAAGGGAATGAGGAGAAGCTTTAATACTTTTCTTAAACTCTCATGGCCGGCCCTAGCTCATGCCAAGAAGTTGCTAGACCAGGAGGAGAGGCCAAGAGGAGGAGATCTCGTGGGAGAAAGGAGTTCTCAAGCCCTCAACCCGAGTTCTTCATGTCTTAACCCTAGAAGAGGAAAACGATCAAAGGTAGGCATTCTCAAGAGCATAAACCATGAAAATTTTTTTGTAGGATGTCTTATCTATAGGAATAAAAGCCCATTGATTTCATATTTTTCCATCGAGTAAATCTTTAGTTCTCAATTTTCCATGTTCTGTGAACTTCATGACCCCGAACCCTGTTATTTAATTCATATCTTCATGTATACTCGTCCTCATGCCATGAGATTTTTATGGAAGATGTTGATGGATGTTAGGTTTCTTTTCCCCCTAAAAGCCGTAATTTCCATCCACCCTATCATGCGAATTAATTCGTTGATCCCAACTGTACACAGCTCTATGTTCATCATGAATTCTCTTTATTAAACCATGTTGAAACCTTCGTTGCTTTCCAATTCTGATTTACTGGAAGTACCCATGCATGTCTGGAATTGTTTAAAATTGGTTTCACGATTTTTCATGCACCATACAATTTGTTCTTAGTTTTAGAGCAACCCTGTGTCAAAATAGGGAAGGTCTGGTCCACAATCCAATGCTCTGTCCTTTCCCTGTCGGACTCTGGCACAGACCCCGTGAACGTGACGACCTGATAGGCTGCGTTCACAAGGCCGTCATGATAGTACCCTCTTTCGCAATCAAGTCATGACAGACCTGACATCGCGATCTGCTGCCCGGTCTGCAAGAACCTATCGCGTTCCCTTCATGCCCCTGTTGCGATCCGAGCACCTGTCCTGCCAAACCTGTCGCGATCTGTATTGCACCCTGTCGCGATCTGTTCTGTCCATGTCGCAACCCATACAAGGGTTCGTCGCGATCTCAGGATTTTTGCATATAAACTCACCTTTTTGCAAGTCTTGCTGTTCTGTAGTAATCCCAGGTCTTGTTAACTGTCTTAATTTCAGAAAAACGAAGTTGTACATGTTGAAGGTATTCTAAATTAGTAAAAGTTAATCACATGACCTTTTCATGTCTAAGATTTCATGACACATGCAGACACTTTGAATCATCCAAATATGGCTTAATTGGCGTGATCATGTTACATAATATATCTAGTAATTCATGCAATTAGATTGTCTTATTTATAAATGAACTTGTTTTCGATCCTCGTGTTGTTTGGAATACCGATACCGACGCTCCACTCTTCTAGAATTCCTCTAGAATGTCAACACTCGTTTCTATATACACACTTTCTTGACTTGGACGAACTCTCTATCGGATATTCCTTCTGCAGGACTAGTGAGTCTTTGTTCAAGGCCACTGTAAGTCTCCTCTGTCCATGGATTCCCACATGGTCGACGAGCCGGTTGTACCCTAACACCTATTACCCCCTTTAGGGATCAATAAGATCCAAATGTCTATTAGAAGCTCGCTCTTATCTGAATCACATCGGACCTCTGAACCTATGCTTAACATAGCCAGTGGTAGAGTCGTGAGTTCCACCTCACTGCCAACACCAAGTGTGTGTGTTGTGCAACTGTTACTATCGCCTGATTACTCGACGTGTTACGTACAATGTCCACTAGCACTCGTCTATACTCTACTCGCTCATCTATTCAAATTCACTCTAGTATCTTGTCTATTCATCTAGTGCTCTCATCTTTTTCCTTGGTACTCTATATTGGCCATTGACTGGTTGTCTAAAGATAAACAACATAACCAATGCCAGCGCAAATAGGGCCCAATCTGGTCCTGGGGAGAGCGCCGGAAAGTGCCATTTTCCCATGGGAGTTAAATGATCAGGATGTCGGCATTACATCCAAGTGCCATACTATCTAGATTAATATAATGACAATCAAAAGTGCTATATTCTCTCGTTGTTTGTTGACAACAAAAGTGCTATATTCTCTCGTTGTCTATTGACAACAAAAGTGCTATGCTATACTCGTTGTGCTATTGCTATACTTTGTGCTACTGTGCTATGGCCATCTTACTATTCGTGCTATAATTAACATTCATGCTATATTTGGAATGTTGTGCTATTTCTCTCATGTGCTATCATGTTATCTCTCACTTTACTTGACTCTCTCGCTCTATCATTAGTTACTCTACCTTTTAATTCATTAATCATTTAAAGCCTGCTTGACTATTGAGATTTTAGTCCTACTGGGCATTATCGCTCACCCTGCGTTATTTGTCGTTGTGTTCTCAGGTGAAACCGAGGATGATACATACACTCAAGAGGATGGGAATGACCTGGAGTGATGTCATGAGTACCCTAGCATCCTATTACTATGTTTGGCGTTGTAGTAGTTAGGCTTGAAGTTTAGTCTTTGCTTTATTTCAATGTAATTGGGCCCTATAGATTGGCTCTGATATTAGTGGTTGTAACTAGACATTGGAAATTATTAATGAGAAAGGTTTGATTTAGTATTATTCATTGTGCAATGGTTTGATGTCTAGTACTTGCTTTATACCTTTTCTTGCAACTGCGTCGGGGCGTGACAAGTGTTTCTGTCAAAAAGCTCACACACCTCTACGCTTCCTGTTTTCTCCCAGAAGAGTAAGTGACCACCTTTCTATCTGACAGGAGAGAAGAGATCTAGAGAGATAAAAGAAAATCTTCTGTCAGAGACATTTTTTACTTTCATTAGGCGCCAAAACATATTTGAAAGATCTGAGTATAAAGAAAATTGATATTTACATGAAGTCGATGTTTGGACAAAATCGATGTTTAAGTAAAAGCAAATTGTTTTTATAAAGATAGGCAAATCGATGGGCAAATCGATGTTTTCACTTATCGAGTCTATGTGGCAACCAAATTGTTATGAAACTTATCAAATCGTTATGGCGTTCAAATCATTATGAAACTTATCAAATCGATGTTTTGGTCAAATCGATGTTCTCACTTATGAAATCGATGTAAGAGAGAAATCGATGTGGCGATCAAATCGTTATGGCACTTATCTAATCGATGTGAGAATCAAATCGTTGTTTCTCATTTACAAAATCGTTATGAGAACCAAAATGTTCTGAGAGCAAATCGTTGCTCTCACTTATGAAATCGTTATGAAAACCAAATCATTGTGAGTGCAAATCGTTGTTCTCACCTATGAAATCGTTATGAAAACCAAATCGTTGTTTGACTTAACGAGTCGTTACACGATCAAATCATTGTGTAACTTATTAAATCGTTGTTAGTGAAATCGATGTGGCACTTTGAACAGAAATTGATGTATATTGAATGACGTCAATTTAACATTTTAGTGCACATCATACAACAATAATTCCATAAATTTATATTTATTAGGAAAAACATGATATTAAATATTTTTAATAATATTTAATTAATCATAAATTTTATTATCGCCAAAATATAAGGGTAAAATATAGGAGTGGTTCAACACTCTCAACCCCCGTTCTTCATGTTCTAGCCCTAGAGAAGGAAAATGACTAAAGGTAGGCATTCTCACAATCAAAAATCATAAAACATCATTTTGTAGTTGGTCCAATCATCAGGATCAAAAGCCCTCTGATTTCATATTTTTCCACCGAGCCTATATTTTCTTATTGATTTTTCATGTTCTGCAACTAGCATGTGCTCGAACCCTCTTCTAAATTCTTGATCTCCATGTATACTCGACCCCTTACTCTCAAATTGGAGGTACTGATGCTAGTTAGGCTTTCTTTGCCCCTGAAAGCCCTAATTTTCATCCACCATGTTGCTCGAATTAAATCATTCATCTCAACTGTACACTGTTCTATGTTCTTCATGAATACACTTGATTAACCCATGTCGAAACCTTTACTATTTTCAAATTCCTATTTACTGGAAGTACCCTTGCATGTCGAGAGTCATTTAAATTTTGTTTCATGAATTTTCATCGATTGTACATTTAGTTCTTATTTTATGAACCAACCTGTGTCAATATAAGGATGTTCTCGACCGCAATCCAAGAACATGTCCTTTCCCTGTTAGACTCAGGCGCAGGACCTGAGAACGCGACGGCCCGATAGGCCGCGTTCTCAGGCCGATCACGACAGCACATCCTGTCGCATTCTGAACACGACAGGGCCTGTCGTCGCGTTCTGCCCGCCTGATCTGACAAGCTCGTCGCGTTTTTTACAAGGCCTTGTCGTGTTCTCACCTAACCCCGTCGCGACCCTTACTACGGTGCATCTCGATCTCAGACTTTTGCATGAAAACCCCCGATTTATGATGCTCTAACTTTCTACAGTGCTTGTACACTTTGTTAACTATCTTGCACGCAGTAAATACACTTGTTATAAGTTGAACATTAATGTGTGATTTTTAAAAGACATGCACATGACCACTTTCTATCTATAATTTCTCTCGCACATGCACACACTTGAACCATCCAAATATGGCTCAACTTGGCATGAAGATATCTCATAATACATCTAGTAAATTATGTCAATCATGTAATTACATTGCCCTATTTTAAATATACTTGTCTACATTTTCTCGCGATGATTTGGAACACCGTTACCGACGCTCCACTATTCTAGAATTCCTCTAGAACGTCGAGCACTTGTTTCTATATACACACTCTCTTTTGACTTGGATGAACTCTCCGTCGGACACTCCTTCTGCCGGACTAGTGTGTCTTTATTCAAGGCCTCCGTAAGTGTGGTCTGTCCATAGATTCCCACATGGTCGACGAGCTGGTTGTACCCTAACACCTATGATACCCTTAGGGATCAACATGATCCAAACGGATATTAGAAGTTTGCTCTTATCTTGAATCACGCCAGACCTCTGGACCTGTGCGTAACATGGCCAGCAGAAAGGTAGTGAATTCCACCTGACTGCCAACACCAATAGCGTGTGTTGTGTAACTGTTACTATCGCCTGTTACTCGATGTGCTATGTGCATTGGCCCTTAGCTCTCATCTATACTCTACTCGCTCATCAATTTATGTTCTCTCTACTATCTCGTCTATTCATCTAGTACTCTCATCTATTTTCTTAGTACTCTATATTGGCCATTAATTGATTGTCTAAAGATAAACAATATAACCAATGTCTGGCAATATATAAAGGGCCCAGTCTGGTCTTGGGATGTGCGCCCGAAAGTGCTATTTGCCCATGGAGTTAAATGACTAGAGTGTTTGGCATTACACTCGAGTGCTATCTATCTCGACTATCTAAATGACAATCAGAGTGCTATATTCTCTCGTTGTCTACATGACAAACAAAGTGTTATACTATACTCGTTGTGATATTGCTATACTTTGTGCTATTTGTGCTATGGCTATCTTGCTATTGTGCTATACTTGACATTTGTGCTATATTTAGAAAGCTTGTGCTATTTCCATCATGCGCTATCCTGCTATCTTTTACTTGACTCTCTCGCTCTCTATCTTTAGTTATTCTGCCCTTTAATGCATTAATCATTTAAAGCCTGCTTGACTGTTGAGATTTAAGTCCTACTGGGCGTTATCGCTCACTCTGCGTAATTTGTCGTTGTATTCTCAGGTGAGACCGAGGATGAACCTTACACTCAAGAGGACGGGAACCACCAGGAGTGAAGTCATGAGTACCCTAGTGTATTAGTATTATGTTAGAGTGTTAGTTTAGTCTTTTGCTTTATTCAATGTAATTGGGCCTTATAGAATGGCTCTGATATTAGTGGTTGTGACTAGACATTTGGAAAAAAATAAATGAGATGCATTTGCTTTGAGTATTTATCTTTGTCCAATGGTTTGATGTCTAGTACTCGCTCTGTACCCATTTACTTGCAACTGCCTCGCGTTCCGATATTTTGCGTCGGGGCGTGACATGTTAACACCAAAAATGGAGAGATTGGTGACTCTTTTCTCTCCATATCTATATATTTTAGTGATAACAAAAACATAAAGTCATATGTATTTAATTATGATAATACCTTAATTAAACATCTTATCCAGTCATATTTATTTAATTATGATAATACCTTAATTAAACAACTTCATAATTATTGTACTTATCTGTTCTATTGCAGCTTTATTCTCATTGTTTGTGTGGACAGATGATCCACATATGTCGACCTGTGCAGCACAAGTGTCGACAGATGTTGCATTGATGTCGACCTGTGAACATTATGTGTCAACACATATTGACCCCTTCACATGTGTTACTTTATACTTATTTTATTCCTAATGATCTTGATGGTAATTTGCATTATTTTCTATTTTCTAAGTCTATCAACAGGAAAATAAAAGTAATTTAATGACTCCAAGGATCATCACGATAAGTATTCTAAAAAGCTCAAGTTAATTCCATATTATTCACTTCAGGAAAATTTTCTAAGTCCATATCGATTAATGACAAAGCTTCCTACTGATTAGTGAACAAAGTTTGTACCAATTACTGACTAGAAAATCGCTTCGATTACTATTTATACAACCAATTGATTCTTGAAGAAAAGATCCTATCGATTAGTGAAGAACGTTCTGATTATTGTTCATTCTATCGATTGGTGACTTAGTATCCCATCGATTAGTGAAGAACATTCTGATTATTGTTCATTCTATCGATTGGTGACTTAGTGTCCTATTGATTAGTGACACACATTTTGATTATTGTTTATTCTATCGATTGATGACTTAGTTTCCTATCAATTAGTGAAGAACGTTTTGATTTTTTTTTTTTTAGTAAGGCGCATATACTTGAGAAGGAGGTCATAGGGGCAGCAGCCCCAGTGCCACAAACCAACCAGGGAAATATAATATATAGAGCTAAAAAGAAAAGTATAATATAACCAGGGCTAAAGAGAGAGGCACCCTATCTTATAGATGGGATATGGGCCAGAACAACAGTGAGAAGAACAGCCCAAAAGAGACCAAAAGATTGAGACAATTGATGGGGACACAATCACATATCAACCTGCAAGCTAAGAAGGCATGTCAGTCCCGATCCTGAGAGGAGCTTGTAAAGTTTGATCTACGCATAGAACTTCTAGTTTGGATACCTTCAGATCTTCGATCCATTCTTGAGTGGTCCTTGGCATGAGTACGTTTTGATTATTGGATATTCTATCGATAGGTGTTATAAATTGTTCTGATTAGTGAACAATATATCGATTGATGCTATGGATTGATCCTATTAGTGAATAATATATCGATTAGTGTTGTTTGTTCTTATTACTAAACACCTCTCTTATGATTCTAATGATTAATGACCATCATTTCAATTAGTGATCAACCTCACTCTGATTATTGAACACTTACTCTATAATGTTTCGATTAGTGTTGTTCTCTCAACGATTACTGAATACCTGGCAAATATTATTCTGATTTGTGAACATTTGACTTAATGCCTATCGACTAATGTTATAAATGCTATGTCTCATCGATTGATGACCAAATAAGTTATTTTCATATCAATTAGTGTTTATCTATTTATAGATATCGATTGGTGTTCAATTAAGTTCTGTTTCACATTGATTGATGAAGAAAACCTTTTCGCACTATTTGAAATTCGAAAGTCTTCTGTCTACTACTATTTAAATACGAATCTCTGTGTATCTAAACCTCATAACTTGAATACTGTAGCTTACACTTTTTAGGTCTAAGCTTACACCTAAAGCAAATCATTGGAAGCTCTCTCTTCTTATTATAAAGAAAGAGAACTACCCAAATAACTGGATGTCAACTGGATTTGGGGGATTCTACATAAAAGGTATTGGTGTTTGACTAACATGTCTTTCCCACCTAACACCTTTCCTTTCTGTGCATTAAATGGGTGCAGGTATCTGTTACTCCCATGAAGCTGTCTACAACTTCTTGGAAAATTGCATGGAACTAAAGACTCCCATCTGTGTCAAGGAGCCAGTAGACTCGTTAAGACAACTGTTAGATACAAGAAGAAGAATGAGGAGAAGAAGAGTAACAAAAGCCTCAATGGTTATATTCTATCAAAGAGATATAAAAGAAAAGGTGGATGCAGTCACCATGCATCCCTCTTCCATAAGAAAAATATTTGAAGTTTTAAGGAGAACACCAATGCCTACATCCTTTCTGAACCAAAGAGAAAGCAAAACTTGTCCAAGCCAAAAAATTTTAGCTTTCTTCTTAATCTCTCTCTGTGCGTGTAGTATTCTAGTCATTAGTCTGAAAGAGAGAGTGAGTTGTTTGCATCTGAAAGAAGATTCCTTTGTTCATCTTGTACTCCGTTGGCGCTGTCTTAAATCAAGCATTGTTATTGTAAGCTTGGACAAGGGACCTTGGTTAGAACGACCCGACCTCTCGGACCCCCGCTAGGGAACCCGAAGGTCGCACCGCCACCCACGGATCCGAAGACCCAGAAGGGTTAGAATTAGTCCAGTGATATAAGCAATGAATTCAAATGACTATAGCAAGAAGTTTGTACATTAATAAAGAATTTGTACAACATGTCCCAAATAAAAGTATAGGTACAGAAAGAAAGTGCAGTCCTCAAGGGCATACCCCGAGGACTTGCAAAAAGGCAACTCTCAACTTACACCAGTACAAGAGCTCTTACGCTCACACTCTCACATGCTGGCAACGCATGGCGTCACAACCACCACCTCACTGTTTGGCAACAAAACTCCTACGACAGCAAGTCCCTACCTAAAGAAAGTAGGTGGGTAAGTCTCGCGAACAAGGCTCAGTAGGGATAACCAGTCCCTTACCAGCCAGAGCAACATGAACTCTAAAGAACGCGAAAGCAACTATACTAAAAAGTAGTAACTAAAGAAAACTACTAAGCTAGCTACTGCAAAATAGCGGGAACAGAGTAATGCCACGACCCACAACTAGGTCGGACCACACACAACTCCCACAAAACCAGTGGAGTCGGACACGATGCGGAAGCAACCTTTGGAACACACACACCGAGACAAAGAGCTCACAGAACACTGGAGCAACTACGTGAGACCAGAGTCTCACGACACAAGCACCGCCATCCCAGACCTTCACGAGGTCAGAAAGGCACAGACAAGTGACCACGGACACACCACGATGTCGGGAAACCACACAAGCAGGTACCACTATGGACGGCACCAAGGAACGAACTACAGAGCAACGGTCGGGGCCTGCACAAGGCACCCCGAGAGAACACACAACGCGGAAGCCACCAGAAAGATAGGCCACAAGGCTAGACCAACGAAGCCCAAGAAAACTAGACACGGCCAGGCTACAACCACTGTGTAGGCTAGGGCAACGAGTCGCACTAGGAAACACCGTCACAACAATAGCAACCAGGCCACCGCCATTGGCAGCTAAGAGGGGGAGACACACTCTGCTCCCTAGCCACTGGCTACTACCTACAACTGCCTCGAGAGAGTGAGCTAGAGAACCACTAGAGAGAACACCACATAAGAACAACCGCAGCCTGGCCGAGCTATAGCCCCAAGCCTGACACCGTGACGTAGCTCCAAAACCAAAACGAGAGAGGTAGTGTAAGATCCAGCCCTCTTGAGCCCTTGGCCCTATCCTCAGGGTCACGACAAGCACCCTGGACGCGACATGGTAGCGCCAGGGGAGCCCGTCACGATTTGGTTTGTGTCACGACACACCTGGCTGTCGCGACATGGTCGCGATGGGGGTGGGCGTCGCATTCTTGTCGCTGCGTCTGGACGTGTCGTGACTGCTTTTCTGATAGACATGACCACTATTCTCTCTGTCAGAATGTTCGTGTCGGGTGGTAGGTGCGTACAATGTTGATGCGACCTGTCAGGCTGTCGCATTTTGGTTTCCCGATCTTCGAGGTTTGACCACCTTTTGGGGTCACGCCGGGGGTGGCCGTCGCAACATGGTGGCAACACCTAGGGGCGTCGCGACATGGTTTGTTGTCGCACCGGGCCGACCTGTCGCATCTTGGGGGCTGTCGATTTAAAACCGAGGCTACGCCCCATTTCCCCTCTCTCCTTCTTCTTCTTCTTCTTCTTCCTTCTTATTCCTCTCTCGAGCTCCCTTGTGATTCTTTGAGTGTGGTGTCACCGCGCGTTCGGTAGGGGACATGCTCGTGGTGCTTGGAGCGAGGAGGAGGTGGCCATTCCGACGTGAAATCCCCAACGGTCGGCTCTACTCTTAGAGGTAGGGACCCTCGTTCTACTCTCACCCTAGCATGCTCCCCTCCCCCTTGAGATGGTGTTTTCCTCGTGGCTTGGGGTGTGGGAGTGTGAGAACCATGCTCGTGGTTGAGTGAGATTTCCATAGATTGTAGATTCTTGTAAATCTATGTTTCGTGGGATTCAAGGGTGGTTTGGATGATTTATGAGCTTTCCTACATGTTCTCATGCTCCCCTCCCCCTATAAACTGTGAATGTATCGGTTTTAGGGTGGTCTCCGGGACGATCGTCCTGGAACCCCCCTCGGCTGAAGACGCGACTGCTATAGAGGTCGTGATGATGTCACGACTAACAAGGCCGCCGCGACATCATCACGACACTCTTCAGCATCGTGACCTGTCACGACAGCTTGGGCTCCCATGACAGTGTCGCGACAGGCTAGGCGTCACAACATGGTCGTGACAGCTCGATGTGTCGCGACTACAGGAAAGACAGTAGGTCTTGCGAAGTTCTGTGTTTTTGTGGAGTCTTCACCATTTCTGCTTCTTACTGTACCTTGTAGCCTTGTGCTAGTTCCCTAGTACAGTCCTACACTAGTTGTTTTGCCCAGTGCTTGGCACCTGAGGGCTTGTCTCATGAGAGGTTGTTACTGTTGCCTGGGAACCTCCGTTCCCGCGTGCCTGTTGAGGGAGTACTCCAGGCGGCGGGCGTGCTCAAGTCACAAACTTTAGAGCAAGGGAAAGTGGTGGTTAGGACAGTGGCATCGAGTCATTGCAGCTCTCGTAGTTGGTCTGGGACGCCGAAGTCATTTTGGGAGTTCTTCCCGACGCAGTCTAGCTAGTCCTTTTCCTCGCTGCCATACTCTTTGCGCCCTGGAACTGCCTAGAGAGGCAGGCGTGGGACTGTAGTCCGGCCAGACTACGGCGGTTACTGTTGTGTACTTTGTGTCTTGCCTCGCTTTGACGAGACATGGAGTTTGGACCTAGCTCGAGGATAAGACGTCAGTGGATGCACCTGACCGGTTGACTAGTGGTTGTGCTTTCTGTACTAGTGTTTCTTGTCTAGGCAGGGTTCCCTCTGTCTGTGTTGCTAGCTGTGTGATGGTCACCACGAACAGTCGTACGGAGTTTCAGTTCGTGTTTTACTTTCGTACCGTTGCTAGTAGTAGCTTTGCTTCCGCACTTCTTGTTGTAGGTAGAAGATATAATTGTTGTTATTTAAATTGTTTATGTATATTCTTCTACCTGTTAGAGCCAATAGGAGATTGGTAGTCTCTACTGAGCTTCTGTTGTGAAGCTCATCTCTCTCTTTTTCCCAGGTGAGACTTCTCAGCAGTGGCAGGGCACTCACCGAGTGGAGGAGACGTGGTGGTAGTCGTGGTTCCTATAGCTAGAGAAGTGTTCCCCCTCTCAGTGTACATCCCCCTCGTGGTATGCCCCTAAGGGACTTGTTATTCCCCTGCTTTTACTTGTACTAGTTGTGTGTGTTGGACTGTACCTAGAGCGATACACAACGATCTTGCTCCCCTTTCTACTTTCGTGTGTGTGCTCCTAGTTAGTAGTTTGACATTTACTTCCGTTACATATTCTTTCAGACTTTATTATATCCCTTTCGGGTCTCCGGATCCGTGGGTGGCGACGACAAAAATCGGGGTCCTCGGCGTGGGCTGAGGATCGAGTTCTCGGGGTCGTTACAGGCAGTGAGAAGGACTAGTTGATCTGCACCGGAAGAACAAGGAAACCACCTCGGCATCCCAAACTCAGCTAAGAGAGCTCTGCAAACGACTTTGCGTTGTTGTCCCCTACCATTTTCCCCTTAGCTACTAGAGCATGACACTCGAGTACGCCCGCCGCCAGAGAACTCTATCAATGAATGCGTGGGGACGGGGGTCCAGATAACAGTAAGAACCTCTAAACTGACAAGCCCTCAATTTCTAAGCACCAGGCGACCTGGGAAGGCGGGGCAAGCACAACAAGAAAACGACACCATTTGCTTGTAACCAAGACAAGCCCAGCAGGCACAGGCATGCACGGCACCCCTCTCAGAAACCCCAAGGAGGGCCGTCATCCAACACAAGCACACATACCTCGGCAGGATCTCAGGATTACAAAGACTGCACAACAGCACAGAAGCCAGAAGGCGACAAGAAGCCCGTCGCAATCCGAACCAGAAAGTGACAGAGAACCTGTCGTGACCCGAACGCGATAGCCTAAGTGTCGCCTTTAGATGATGAATGCGATGTATCACCCCCCCGCTTTCTTCATCTGAAGATAGAGCCCTTGGGAAGGAACCACCCCAAGGCCCACACCCACAACCCGATAAGGGCCACAACCATGGTAGACTAGTAATGTGCCTATTTCGAGAAGAACATTCCCCTACCAACTTAGTCACAGACCACCTAGATAAGCCCAAAAATTTGAAACCTGATGGGTAAGGAGAACGCGACAACCACCCTATCGCAAGAAGACAAAAGCGAGAAGTCGTTGTCACCTTCAGATGCTGAATGCAATGTATTGACTCGTGCGTTCCTCATATGAAGGCAGAATCTTGCGGCAGAACCACCCCAAGGCCCACCCCCAAACACCCAAAGTGTCACGCCCCAACGCGGAATATCGGAGCGCGAAGGCAGTTGCAAGAAAAGGTATAGAGCAAGTACTAGACATCAAACCATTGCACATTGAATAATGCTAAAGTAAATCTTTCTCATTAATAACTTTTCTGTGTCTAGTTACAACCACTAATATCAGAGCCATTCTACAGGGCCCAATTACATTGCAATAAAAGAAAATAACTAACTAGAACTCTAAGATAACATAATGACTCAAGGGTACTCCTGGCTTCACTCTTGGTCATTCCCTTCCTCGTGAGTGTATGTGTCATCCTCGGTCTCACCTGAGAACACAACATCAAATAACGTAGGGTGAGCGATAACGCCCAGTAGGACTTAAATCTCAGGCTCAAGCAGGCTTTAAATAATTAACGCATTTAATGGCAGAGTGTCTAGAGATAGCAGGTACAAGAGAGTCAAATATAGTAAGAGATAGCACAACAGGTAACAAGATAGCACAATAGCACGAGATCGCGTATAGTTTCCAAAATAGCACAAGTACCGAGTATAGCACGAATAGCAGAATGGCCATAGCACAACTAGCACAAGTATAGTAATAGCATGACGAATATAGCACTTGTTTGTCATTCTAGACATCGAGAGAGTATAGCACGTTTGTGTTTTTGATTGTCATATAGATAGTCGAGATAGATAGCACTTGAGTGTAATGCCAAACACTCTGATCATTTAACTCCCATGGGCACTAGCACTTTCGGCGCACATCCCAGGACCAGATCGGGCCCTTTATTTATTGCCAGGCATTGGTTATATTGTTTATCTTTAGACAATCAGTCAATGGCCAGTATAGAGTACCAAAATAGATAAGAGCACTAGATGAATAGACGAGATAGTGGAGTGAACGTGAATAGGTGAGCGAGTAGAGTATAGATGAGAGATAATGGACATTGCACGTATACGTCGAGTAATCAGGCGATAGTAACAGTTGCACAACACGCGCACTTGGTGTTGGCAGTCAGGTGGAACTCACGACCCTACCACTGGCCTTGTTATGCACAGGTCCAGAGGTCCGGCGTGATTTAAGACGAGAGTGAATCTCTAATAGCCGTTTGGATCATATAGATCCCTAAAGGGTATCGTAGGTATTAGGGTACAACCGGCTCGTCGACCATGTGGGAATCCATGATCAGAGGAGACTTATGGAGGCCTTGTGCAAGAGTTCACTAGTCCGGCGAAAGGAATATCCGACGGAGAGTTCACCACAAGCCAAGTAAAGTGTGTATATAAACATGTGCTCGACGTTCTAGAGGATTCTAGAACAGTGGAGCGTCGATATCGGTATATAAACAACGCAAGAAACGAATACAAGTCCTTTAAAATAGGGCAATTACTATACTTTATTTCGGTAATTTACCAGATACATTATGAGATATTTTCTGCAAGATTTCAGCCATAAATGGATGGTTCAAGTGTGTGCAAGTGCAGAGAAATCATAGATAGAAATAAGTCGTGAACATGTATTTTTAAATCATTCAATATAGCACCATTTTTAAGTAGGGTTTTTACTGGGGGTATAACTCTGAGAAGGCGACACAGGCCTGTATAGAAGGCGACAGGAGCAGAGCAGATCGCGACAGGGGGTTACACAGAAGGCGACAGAGCCGTCTTGCTCAGGCTGCCAGAACGCGACGGGTGTCCTGTCGCGTTGAGAACGCGACAAGAAGGGCGTCGCGACGGGCTTGAGAAGGCGACGTGTCGGGCAGTCGCTTTCTCAGGTCCGTGGCCTGGGTCTGACAGAGTTCTGCTCTGTCTTGGATTGCGGTCTAGAAACTTGCCTTTTTGACATAGGGTAGTTCAGAAAATCATAACTAATTGTATACATGATGAAAAATCATGAAATCAGGGGCAAATGAAACTAGACATGCGAGAGTACTTCCAGTAAATAGGAATTCGAGAGAGAGCATGGTTTGAACATGGTTTGAGGACGAACAAGAACAAGTAACATAGAACATGCTACAGGGAGTAAGATCGATTTAATTCGAGTAACATGCTCAACAGAATTTAGGGCTTTTAGGGGCAAAAGATGCCTATCATGCATCAGTATCTCCCATAAAATATGGAGGCATGAGATAGAGTATGCAAGGAGATATGAATTAAGCATGAAGGTTCGGGTCATAAGAGTTGCAGAACATGAAAAATCAAGAACTAAAGATATACTCGATGGAAAATTATGAAACTTGAGGGTTTCGTTCCTGATAGATGATACATCCTACAGAAAAAGTTTCATGGTTTATGCTTGTGAGAATGCCTACCTTTGACTCAATTTATCTTCTAGGGCTAGAACTTGAAGAACGGGGTTGAGAGCTTGAAAGCATCTTCTTCCCACGAAATCTCCTCCTCCTTGGCCTCTCCTCCTGGTCCAGGAATCCTTTGGCACGAGCTTGGGTCGGCCATGAGGGTTTTAGGAGAGTATTTAAGCTTCTCCTCTTTCTATTTCCTAATAGGACTCTAACTCCTATTAAATTCCGATTTCCTCTTTCCTAACCCCCTTCCAAGCTTTCCAATCCCTATTTAGACTTGGAAGAGATCCAAATTCGTGCTAATCCATATGGGGTAGGTTTAGGAATCCAACTCCTACTCAAACTTCCTATTTAATGCATTAAATACCTCTTTTCTATTTAGGTAATAATTTAGTTACGAATTTAGGGTATTTTCCTATTATTCTCTTTTATAAATTCTTATTTTTGACCCATAATTTCTAGAAGATCCATTAAGCAAAGCCCATTACTCTTTTCCATCTAATGGGTTTTATTTAATGCTCTGTTTAAATATCCATTTAGCCAGGTTTTAAATTCTTTATTTAAATTTTTATTTTTCGTAAAAATTCAGGTTGCTACACAAAGGAACCATGGAGATCAACCACTAGCTAGAAGACGAGTCCCGTGCTAAGTTGGGGAGACTTCCCTCTAACCAACTTGGACATGGGCCACCACTCAACATCGGAACGGGGAAACAAAAGGGATAAGCGGACTACGACGGTCACCCTATCGCTACCAGAACGCGACAGGAGACCTATCGCCTTCTGACTGGTGTCATGACAGCTAACCTGTCGCGACCTCAGTTAGAAGACCGAGACCAAGTATGGGGCCATCCCACGGTCCTCCAAGCTACACAATGACCACCAAAAAGGGGAGGAAGAAGAGCACACACCTCCCACACAACAGAGAAGGCTTGAGGGGCACCAATGCCACCTCTCCTCGCCTACACACCGCCAGAAACCAAGCTACATAAAGAGGGAGCACCACCAGCAAGCTTCTCCCATGCAAAACCACAAGAAAGCCTCGAGCATAGGGAGGATAGCTCAAAACAAGCACCATCTCCTCAAGACAGTAAGAGAGAGCAAGAGATCCCTACTTGAAATCGAAGAGTCAGACCCATTGAGGCCCTTCACGTCAGAATGGCTGCCTCCTCCTCAGTCCACGCCGCTCCAATGCTCCACCACGAGCTCGTCGGCACCTCTACCATGCCCACATCTGAGAGGGAGGGAGGAAGCTCTCCCACCATGGAGAGGGGAAGAAAGAAGGAGAAAAGAGAATAAATAAGAAGAAAGAGGAGCATGCATGTCTTGAGGCCTCAGAACTGAGGTCGCGACAAGGAGGGCGTCACATTCTTACCAGAATGCCACAGGCACCTTGTCAACTTCCCAAAAGTTTCAACAGGTCTTCTGATAGGCATACAACCTCCAGACTACGTGTCATGCCTGCATGTGCCTCAAGTGAACGTGACACCTGGCACGTCGCCATCATGCACATGAGTGCGAACACATGGCACACCAGCCACAGACAGTCAAGAGGAATGCAACATAAGGGCTGTCACCTTCTCAACCAGAAGGCGACACGGAACGTGTCGCGTTCAAAATGCGACATCTCGATTCGTCGCGATCCCAAGACCAACACCAAGGCCAACCAGAACCCAGGATGTTACAATCTAACCAATTAAAAAAAAAAATCATCCTCAAAACTAAGGGAGAACCCGTCGGAGAACCAACAGGCACAAGAGACCACTAAGTCATACCTTGACTTCCCGGTGGTCGACCCTACCAAGAATAAGTGCCTAATCGGACAACCTACAGCTCACAGAGCGCAAACCAAATGGCTTGGAGCACACAATCGAAAGTCGACAACTCCAAAGGCACGACACACGTCAAAATCGACCAGAAAATAGTTGAAACCGCCAGTTAGAAAGCACACGACTGGGCCCTCAATAGACCACGCTGCTGAGACCAATCGGTACGGTGAGTACCGTCAAGGTTTGTGTCATCTTCCTGTACACCCTCACTCCTAAGTTTGAGTTCTACGTCCTGCTGAGGGAAAGATGGCAGGGGGTAGCGACTCGTGTTTGTAGGTGTGCGGTCGCTTGTAGCGTGCTCGTGGTTGGGGGATGGACACCAGTAGACGTACTGGTCCCCAACTAGTTTTGTTTCAAGTGCCTCACTTTAGGGAGCTCGGGACGGAGTCCCTAAAGGTGTCAGGCTTGGGCCTGCAACTTTGTAGCCTGCAGGAGTGGTGTTGGTTTGTCTCCACAGTTCTTGACCTTGTTGAGGTGGAGCGGCAGCTGGACCTTTCGTCCATGGCTGCAAGGCTGAGAGGTAGACTTGTGTTGTTTGTCCAAGTCTGTGGCTGGTGTCGCGAACTAGTTCTCGTGACTCGTGTTCGGCATTCCCTTCTTAGTTTGTACACGAGTACGTGGTTTGCCATTTATTTATTACAAGTGTAGTTTTTTTGGCAGTTATATATTTTAATTACTTATCAGCTTTGCTACTTTACTTGTTGTTCATTGTTCTCTCAGCTTTTGGGGAGTTTCCCTACTGAGCCAGTGACTTGTGAGGCTCACCCCTTCTTCTTCCAAGTGAAGGAGAGCAGGAGGGTTCCCATCCCTCTTCTTTTTCCGGTCAGCACCGTAGCGGAGTCGGGCCTTTGCCACCAGCAGAGTAATACTTCTACTTGTTGTGCCTTGGGGGTTTGTCCCAGGTCGTCGTACTTTGTACTATGACTTTGATATGAAACTGAATATGTACATTTCATGTGGATATATGTGAGAAAAGGAAACTTATATGTGTTCAGCGTGTTCTTTTATATTTCCACGGACATGTGTGTATGATATCCCTTGTGAGGCTACGGCTCGTTCACGGGAGACGGAGTCGTGTCGGGCACGTTATTGGGTTAACGGGCCTGAACGAAGAGGACCATCACAGTTCATATCAGAGCAAGGTTCGTGTAAATATGAAGGAATAGAAAATGTACATAGTCTATTCTCTACTATAGTCCACTGCTGGTAGTTGGCCCTGTTTTCGTAATGCTATGTTTGTGTGCTGTGTGGATTGGAATGTTGTATGTGCAGGTTTACAAATGGCTGATAGGAGAGATTGGGGAGGTGTAGGTGATGAGCCTGAGGAGTCCACACATCAGATGATAGAAAGGCTATTGGAAAGTATCACATAGATTCGGATACGGTTGGATTAGCAGCCACCGATTTAGCCAGCAGTTACAGCACCACCAGTTGTGGAGGAGGCGGTACCGGCACCGCTAGTACCACCGTTTGGAGTTGAGGTACCACCTGTAGTACCTTTACCTCGAATTGTACCAGTGTGGCCAACTAGTGTGGAGGAGTCCACAGTGCTAGTGGAGAGGTTCCTACGTTTGCAACCACCTACATACTCGGGAGGTCCGAATCCGGATACAACTGAACATTGGGTGCATGAGATAGAAAGGGTTTTTGTTACATTGAGGTGTCCACAGGCTGATAGGGTGATCTTGGCTACTTACCAGTTGAGGGGATTTGCACAAGAGTGGTGGAGACTCAACATGCAAACCATGTTTGCAGGACGAGCGGAGGATACAATCACTTGGCCGGAGTATCTTGAAGTCTTTAACAACACATTCTTTCCAATACAAATTTAGAAATCCAAGAGGGTGCAATTCAGAACACTATAGCAAGGGAATTTGTTCGTGCTGAAGTATCAAATGAGATTCATGGCCTTTAGCAGGTATGCAGCTTATGTGGTAACTAACATTGCTATGATGGTTGAGTACTTTATCCGAGTGTTGACGTCGGAATTGCAACATGCAGTGATTCCACTTATGTGTAGTACAGTGGAAGATGCAGCCCAAAGAGAAGCAATACTTGAAAGAACTGTGCAAGCCAGGTAGTCCAGCGGATCGAGATCCGGTAGTGGTAGTTTCCGACTTCCACAACAGTCTTGGGGTGTTAGCAAAGGCAAGGCACCTTCGGGAGGAGCGTCTACATCAGGTTTTGGCAAGTGGGGAAACAAGATAAAGAAGATATTTAGAGGCTGAGGAGGTGGCAGGTAGCAGGGATTTCAGCAGGGTCGAGGCCATAAGCCAGAGACAGAGGAATCACAGCAAAGTACAGCTAGGCAGCTCACAGAGTTTAGATGCTACAATTGTGACCAGCCGGGGCATTTTGCACGAAATTTTCCATAT
Source organism: Colocasia esculenta (assembly GCA_014218235.1). Classification (NCBI taxonomy): domain Eukaryota; kingdom Viridiplantae; phylum Streptophyta; class Magnoliopsida; order Alismatales; family Araceae; genus Colocasia; species Colocasia esculenta. The sequence continues at coordinate 89,443,502 of CM024756.1, read as the reverse complement.
CCCAGGATAGCTAGCTATGGTAGAGGGGCACCACAGCAGCAGCAACAACAACCATTCCAGCAGCCGCAAGCTGAGCGAGGTAGAGGCATACCTTACCAGAGAGGATGAGGATGAGTGATGGCAATCACAAGGGCTCAAGCGGAGGCGTCAAATTTGATTGAAGGTATTTTACCACTCCTTGAATTTTCTTCTAGAATGTTAATTGATCCATGTGCATCACATTCCTTTATTTCTGAGGACTTTATTGATAGTATGGTACATCTCTTTGAGGAGAGGCCGTGTGAGCTTGTGGTAGAGGTCCCTTCCAGTGACTTCATACTTACTACATGTTATTTAGATGAAGTTCCCATAATGATAGGAGGAAATTAGTTGCCAGCCCGATTGTATGCACTACAGTTAAAGGAATATAATGTGATATTGGGCATGGATTGGTTGGAAGCATATGGGGCAGTAGTTGATTGCATGAAGAAGAGAGTAAGGTTTAGCCATCCAGGAGGGGATATGTTTGAGTTCCAAGGTATGCCATTCTATACCCCTAAGTACATTATTTCTGCTCTTAATTCTAGGAAATTGATCAATGCAAGGTGTGTAGCTTATTTGACATCAGTAAGCTTGGTTGAGGCAGAAAAGACAGTAGATATGTTACCAGTAGTTAAAGAGTTTGTGGATGTATTCCTGAATGAGTTACCAGGTTTGGCACAACATAGAGAGGTGGACTTCACAGTAGAGTTGCAGCCGAGTAGTATGCCCATTTCCTAAGCACCATACAAGATGGCACCTGCAGAGTTGAAAGAGTTGAAGAAACAATTGCAAGAAATGCTGGAGAAGGGTTTCATTCGGCCTAGTCACTCGCCATGGGGAGCACCAGTCTTGTTTGTTAGAAAGAAAGATGACAGCTTGAGAATGTGTATTGATTACCACCAGTTGAATCAGGTTACAATAAAGAACAAGTATCCACTTCCACGAATTGATGATTACTTTGATCAATTGCAATGAGCAAGGGTCTTTTCTAAAATTGATTTGAGATCGGGCTACCATCAATTGAGAATTTGGGAAGAAGACATTGATAAAACTGCATTTAGAACGAGGTATAGGCATTATGAGTTTGTGGTTATGCCATTTGGGCTAACCAATGCACCGGCAACATTTATGAATTTGATGAACAGGATCTTCCATCCATATTTAGAATTGTTTATTGTGGTATTCATTGATGATATATTATTGTATTCAGCTTCGAAAGAGGAATATGTGGCTCACTTGAGGATTACATTACAGACATTGAGATAGCACCAGCTTTATGCCAAATTCAGTAAGTGTGAGTTTTGGCTAAAAGAAATATAGTTTTTGGGGCATGTTATCTTAGGTGAAGGTGTTGCAGTTGATCCAGCAAAGGTGGAAGCCGTTATGAAATGGGAAGAACCAAAGACAGTGCGAGAGATCAGGAGTTTCCTTAGTTTGGCAGGTTACTACAGGTTGTTTATCCAAAACTTCTCAAAGATTGCAGCACCAATGACAAGGCTTACCAGGAAAGAAGTACCATTTGTATGGTCATCCGATTGTAGGCGCAACTTTATGGAATTGAAGAGGTAGCTCACTTCAGCACCCATATTGGAAATACCATCAGGCCGAGGTGGTTTTGTATTGTATATAGATGCATCCAGGAGAGGACTTGGGGCAGTACTTATGCAACATGGAAAAGTGGTGGCCTATGCATCTAGGCAATTGAGATGACATAAAGAGAATTATCCCACACATGACTTAGAGTTGGCAGCGGTTGTGTTTGCATTGAAGATATGACGACATTACTTGTATGGTGAAAGATTTGAGATCTTCACGGACCACAAGAGTTTGAAGTACATCTTTTCACAAAAGGATTTGAATTTGAGGCAATGCAGATGGATGGAGTATCTTAAGGATTATGATTTCAAATTAGCATACCATCCAGGCAAGGCAAATGTGGTTGCAGATGCTTTAAGCAGCGGTAGGCAGTTATGAGTCACATGATGATGAGAGAATGGAAGTTGTATGAAGATGTGGCAGAAAATTCTTGATTGTTCCAAGTGGCCAGCAAAGAGCAGTGTTAGCCAGCAGCACAATAGAGCCATCTTTGTATTGGCAGATAGTAGAAGCACAAAAGGTAGATGAGAATTTGGCTGATATTGTAAAGATGAAAGACGTCACTATCGATGATGATTGTATGGTCCAGTTTCGACATAGGTTGTATGTTTCAAGTGAGGCTAGTGTGAAGTAGAAAGTGTTAGAGGAAGCACATCGGTCCAGGTACACCATACACCCAGGAAGCACAGAGATGTATCAAGACTTGAAGAAATATTTCTGGTGGCCGAGCATGAATAGAGAGAGAGCGGAATTCATAGCAAGGCGTCTAGTGTGTCCGCAAGTTAAGGCAGAGCATCAAAAGCCAGGTGGTTTATTGCAGCCATTACCTATACCGCAGTGGCAGTGGGATGACATAGCAATGGATTTTATTGCAGGTTTGCCCAGGACAGCGTCAGGTCACAATGTATTTGGGTCTTTGTTGACCGATTGACATTACATGGTTGTTAGCCGGAGCATGTCATGGGTAGTGGATAGATTGGCGAGGTTGTATGTGGATAGAATTGTGTCATTACATGGAATACCAGTCACTATTGTTTCAGATAGGGATCCTAGATGTACTTCTGATTTTTGTAGAAGTTTGTAGAGGGTTGTTGGTACACAGTTGAGGTATAGTTCAGCATACCATCCCCAAACCGATGGATAGATGGAGAGGACAATTCAGACTATTGAAGATATGTTGCAAGCATGTTGTTTAGTTTGGGAGGCAAATTGGAGCAGCATTTGGGTATGGTTGAATTTGCCTACAACAACAGCTATCACACCAGCATTGTGATGGCACCATATGAAGCACTTTATGGAAGACCTTGCAGAACACCGTTGAATTGGCATAAGGTGGGTGAAAGGCAGGTAATGGGACCAGAATTGGTGCAGGAATGTGCAGAAATGGTCAAGCTCGTCAAGGAAAAGCTTCAAACAGCACAAAGCAGGCAAAAAAGTTATGTGGATACACGCACAGGCCCTTACAATTTGAAGTCAACGACTATGTGATTTTTAGGGTCTCTCCAACCAAGGTGTTTTGAGGTTCAGTAAGAAGTCAAGTTGAGTCCCAGATTCGTAGGTCTTTCCAGATTTTGGAACGATTGGTGAGATAGCATACAGATTGGAGCTTCCAGCAGACTTCACTGATGCTCATGATGTGTTCCACGTTTCAATGCTCAGAAGGTATATTAGAGATCTCGCCCAGATCGTCAGCTATCAGCAGGATGATTTGAAACCAGATATATCCATGCTAGAGTATCCAGTGATGATTACAGGTCGCCGAACACAAAAGTTAAGGAATAAGGATATTGAGCTAGTAAAGATTAGATGCGAAAACAGGAAGGGTGGAGAAGACACTTGGGAGTTGGCCGATGAGATGTACAAGACGTATCCATACTTGTTTGAGTAAGCATTAAATTCTTTTAGGTCTTTGTTAATTGTGTTTAGTTCATTAATTTTAAGGACGAAATTTCTTTTAGGTGATAGTAATGCAATAACTGGTATGTTCGGATCGTAGTTTACCGGGTTTAGGGGCCAGTGTGTGGCCCATTGGTTGATTGAAAGTGTTTGTATATGTTTTTACAGGTTGGTGTGGCAGGTTGGGAGGCTGGAGGGTTGGAAATCCCAGCCCGAACAGACCTCTGGCGGTTCATTAAGAACGCGACCAACACAGTCGTCGTGATTCTTACATGAATGTGACCACTTCACGATTTGGAACCGCTTCTACGTGAGCGAGGCTGCATGTGCGCTGCAAGGCACATGTAGAGTCGTAAGAGTTGAATCGTGTCGTCGAGGTACGTCGCGTTTCTAAACACGACGGCCCTATACGTCGCGATTTAAACACTGTGTATTTTGAGCCTCTGCCCATGGCCGAACAGTGCAGTTGCACTGTTCAGCTGGAGGAGGTTTTGCTGGAGGATTTCTAGGCGATTTTGGTTGTTTTGGTGTCCGTTCGGCGTGGTTCCGGCGCGAGGAGGAGCTTCGGAGCGCGGGAACCTCCGGACGGCGTTGGTTTTGCGTTTCACCTGTTGGTAGGGGGACTTTCCCTTGTTTTCGATTATATGGCATGCATAGGTTAGGATTTATGGAATATGGCTTGGAAATCACATAACCATGATGGAGAGCATGCTTAGGGTTTTGTATGAACATTTATTTCCTGCTTTAACAGCCTGTACCGTTGCTTGGTATGATTTCCGGAAGGTAAGGTTATGGTGGGTCCTTCTGTCTGAAAGGCGACAGAACTAGTCGTCGCGTTTTGTGAACGTGACGACCTTGTCCATCGCGATTCAGGCCTTATGGCGAAAAGTTGATTCGTAACGATTCAAGCACCGATTGGCGACCACTGTGTTGGTCACGATTTACATTGTGGCCACCCGAGTTCTGGGGTTCTGTGGCCAGTCTATCTGGTTTCTATTGTACATTGCTTGGGCTGTGTTGGCTATACAATGTACGGTCTGTATAGGTTGTATCGGATTATATCGTTATTGATAATGATGGGTTTTGCTTGGTAATGTGTACGCTTAGCAAGTTATGTGTTCACACCACAAGAAAAATGATTATTAGCGACGGAATTTTGCGACGGAAAAATTCCATCGCTAATCCATTGCTCTTGCTACGCCCCGTTCCCTCGCAAACCGGGGACGAATTCGCGGTGAAAATATTTTCGTCGCGAATTTGTCGCTAATCAGCGACGCATCTGCGACCGACTCATTTGCTCGCAAATTCAGCACCCATTCAGCTTCACATTTGCGCCCAAAATTCCCGTCCCTGAGGCGCCGCTAATTTACTGCGATATTTTGCGACGGAAAATGCGGTCGCTAATCCGTCCCCGAATGTCGGCGAACTAGCGACACCTCTATGTCGTCGCTAATCAGCGACCGATCACCGAAGGAATTTGTTCGCCTCCATTAGCGACAGTATTTTCCGTCGCTGATCCGTCGCTGTTTAGAGACACAAATCTCCCCCCCCCCATCCTTAACTAATCTATGTTGCTAACGATTAATTATATTGTTTATTAGTAGTTTAGTTATATTATTGATATAGTTATTTATATTTATTATATATAGTTTATATATTATTTTAAAAATAAATAAGACAAATACAAATTCATTAGTTACACTTTTATTTTATTGAATATATATGTACATTATATGTTATTTTTACTTAATTTTATTAACCCATTGTTGCTAACTATTACCTATTTTATTTATATTATTGTAGTTTAGCTATATTATAGATATAATTATTTGAATTATTTAAAAAATTATATATATAATTATTATATAAAGTAGAATAAGACAAAGACAAATAATATATATATATATAAATTTATAAGTTACATTTTTGACTAGTTAATATACATATTATACACATTATATTTACATATTTGTAAATGTATTATATTTGTTTAGTGAATATAATTATATGATAAAACATTATGCTTAATTATATTATATTTATTATATATTCAAAATAATAATATTTAACTTTTATATTTCATATGATGATATTATATTATACTCATTTAATATTATGTAGCTCATCGATTAGATTTTAGATTGAGAGCGAATCTGAGAGACATATTTTTTATTATGATGAAATCCAACGCTTGGATTTTGATTGACAATATGATCAATGGTTAGATCTTGATCAGATTTAGATCGAGAGCGAATTCGACTGTCAAACTCTGATCAAACTTAAATCCAACGATCAAGATGCTGATCTATAACAATCCAATGTGCAAATTGTGATTAGATTGTTATAGATTGACAACAAATCTAACTAAGTAGATATATAGATCGAAAGTGAATTCAAAGGTCGGATCTTTGATCAAATGAAATCGATAGTGAATCACTACAAGAAAAAACGGAAATAGAGACCAAAATATTCGGTCTCTATTCGGTCCCTAAACAGCTCAGAGACTGAATAGGGACCGAATAGTGACCGAATATGTCAGTCAAAAACTTCTGGTCACAAATCTGTGACCGACTAAATTCGGTCCCTATTCGGTCACTAAATAGGGACCGAATAGGGACCAAATAAGATCGGTCCAAACCGAATAGGGACCGAATTATTTCGTCCCTAAATAGGGACCGATCTTTTTCGGTCCTCATTCGGTCCCCAAAATAGGGACCGAATGGGGACCGAATTATTTCGGTCCCTAATTAGGGTTCGGTCCCCATTCGGTCCCTATTTAGGGACCGAATGAGGACTGAATATTCGGTCCCTAAATAGGGACCGAATGGGGACTGAATTATTTCGGTCCCTAAATAGGGACCGATCTTATTCAGTCCCTATTCGGTCCCATTCGGTCCCTATTTAGGGACCGCATATTCAGTCCCTATTCGGTCCCTAAAATAGGGACCGAATAGGGACCGAATTATTTCGGTCCCTAATCGGTCTCTATTTTTTAAATATTTTTTTAAATATATACATTTTTAGGAAATAACCTGCTTAAATAAAATAAATAATATCCACAACATAATAATTGTCCACAATAAAATGTCTACAACACAAAAATAATAAAAATATCCACAACAAATAATAATAAAATGTTGACAACATCAACAATAATAAAATATCCACAACACAACAATAATAAAGTCCACAACATCAGAATAATAAATGTCCACAATAAGAATAAAAATATCCCAACATCACAATAATATAATGCCAACAACAATATAAAAATGTCTACAACAATAATAATAATGAGATGAAAATCACGATGCCTCGTCTTCGTCTTCATCCTCGTGTCCTCCACTCCACCCGATGAAGGAACCAACAATACATATATAACAAAATACTTTAAATTAAATACTATTATAAGTAATAACTTATTTTAGAAGCATAAATTAAATAAAACTATAAGCAATGGAGGTCAATTAGATGAGTATTTCTAATTTTGGACCCTGAAATCGAAGTTCTTCATTTTTTAACTAAACTAACTTGGTTAAGACGACTTGGCGCGTCGCGGTCAAACCGGAGTCCGAATTGAACTGTCAGTTTCCACAAGTCACACTCATCGACCCGACCGTGCTGGAACAAACCGGAGGCCAATCGGATGAGTATTTCTAATTTTGGTCCCTCAAATCGAAGTTTTTCATTTTTAACTAAACTAACTTGGTTAAGACGACTTGGAGCGTCGAGATCAAACCGGGAGTCCGAATTGAACTCCGTCAGTTTCCACAAGTCACACTCATCGACCCGACCGTGCTGGAACAAACTGGAGGCCAATCGGATGAGTATTTCTAATTTTGGTCCCTCAAATCGAAATTTTTCATTTTTTAACTAAACTAACTTGGTTAAGACGACTTGGAGCGTCGAGATCAAACCGGGAGTCCGAATTGAACTCCGTCAGTTTCCACAAGTCACACTCATCGACCCGACCGTGCTGGAACAAAACGGAGGCCAATCGGATGAGTATTTCTAATTTTAGCCCTCAAACCGAAGTTTTTCATTTTTTAACTAAACTAACTTGGTTAAGACGACTTGGAGCGTCGAGGTCAAACCGGGAGTCCGAATTGAACTCCGTCAGTTTCCACAAGTCACACTCATCGACCCGACCGTTGGAACAAACCGGAGGCCAATCGGATGAGTATTTCTAATTTTGGTCCCTCAAATCGAAGTTTTTCATTTTTTAACTAAACTAACTTGGTTAAGACGACTTGGAGCGTCGAGATCAAACTGGGAGTCCGAATTGAACTCCGTCAGTTTCCACAAGTCACACTCATCGACCCGACTGTGCTGGAACAAACCGGAGGCCAATTGGAAGAGTATTTCTAATTTTGGTCCCTCAAACCGAAGTTTTTCATTTTTTAACTAAACTAACTTGGTTAAGACGACTTGGAGCGTCGAGGTCAAACCGGGAGTCTGAATAGAACTCCGTCAGTTTCCACATCTAACTTGGATGAGTATTTCTAATTTTGAACCCCCAAACCTACCTAAGTTCTCCCTTTTTAACTAACCTAACTCGCTTAACAAGAAATTGTGCGTCGATCAACCCAAATTAAAGTTAAACTAAGTTAACTAAGTTAACTGTTAAAATTAAACCTCTGAAATAAAATAAATTTACTCACGTGAGGGTCATGTGCTGATGTCGATGGTGCTGCCTGTGGAGGAGGAATGTTGATCTGGGAGAAGGACTGGGAGATAACCTGGGAGAGGGACTGGGAGAGCTGGGCCTGTAGTGCGTCGGTCACCTACATCTGCATCTGGGCCAGACGAGTCTCCATCGAATCCGTCAGACGAGACTCTAAGCCCGATATCCTACTGTCAATGAAGCCCATCAGCTGTCCTGGAGAAGTACCTGGAGTACCAACTCCTGCGTGGAATGCACTGGTCTATGACCCTGAGCTGGATCCTCCAGATAACACCCGGCTCGTGTCGATGCTGTGCCCAAAACCATACACATGGCCTTTCTTTGGGGCCCCAGATGCTGCAACCCATACCTCAGGATCTAACGGCGGCTGCTCGTCCTCCCCGACGTACTTCTCTGTCATTTGTTGGTTGTATGACTCCTGCAAGAAACCAGAAAAAATGATAGTAGTTAATATTCATATTAATGTGAAAAATTAAATAGTGAATATCTTCTAAATACTTACTGCAACCACTCGGGCTCTATCGCTAATGTATGCATCCGTTCCTTTTTTCTTGTGTGTTCTATCGAACACCTCGGAAATGTCGGCTGCCTTTTTAGCTCCTTCTCCTATTTCACAGAAAAAACATGACATAAATGAGTACCTTTATAATAAAAGAGACCAGAAATGGACAAATTACTTACCAATCTGGACTGATGGGTCGCAAAAGAGACAGACCCACCAGTATGCATGTTTGCTTCTGGATTCGCAGCCCGATTAACTTTCATTATTGAGGATGTTTGTTGCCATCTCTCTGCAGCCCAGATGTTGCAAAGAGTTTCCCAATATTCTCCCCTCATCCAACTGGGCGCCCGCTCCCTCCAAAGAGTCGGGTCTGCACTCTGAGAATGTTTCTCTGCATTTTTTCTCGCGTTATACATCAAATGCTTGAAATTTGATCTTGCGGTCATCGTCCATACAAATCGAGACCGCGCCTCGTCCGTACGACTCGTGAATCGATGCTGGCTCTATATACATAAGAGTTAGTGAACTGCATGTATGAATACGATAAGAATTAAATTACAATACGAAATTACATACCATGAACATCTGATACAAGTGCTCCTGGACCTCCATCGGAAAATCATTGAATCTATGAATTGGCCCAGGAAAATGTGCTTGTAACGTTCTTGTGATGAATTGAGATGCTTGAGTAGGCTCTATTTTATCACTGCAATGATGTAACTGCATAATGTCAATTTCTGAACTAAATTCACTTCATTGCCCATAAGAAATACATACATGTTGATTACGTACCCATTAATCCAGACCTCCCGCAGAGTGCTCTCATAAAAACTACCTCTGCCCTCCTGCAGACTACCAGCATCCTCTGGCACCGAACCTGGAAAATAATGATGAACAACATGAGTAATGTACAAAAATACTAAATAATGACTACAGAAATACCCTAACAGTTAAATATACAAATCTACTGGTGCATCTGGAGAATGTGTAGAGTGACCTGAGCATGTGACATTTTAATGGCATCAGAATTAATGCATACATTAAAGTATAACTTTACATATACATACCAGCTACTACAGGAGGAGACTCGGAGGATGCACCAACAGCTGTAACTAGAATAGAACGCATAAGTAATGAGGAAGATGAATGCACAATAAAAGTACATTTGTAAATATACATACCTGCAGGCACGGTAGGAGCAGAAGAAGTAGAAACTGTAGCAATTCTAATAACATTAATAATATATATAAATAATTACTACAAAAATACTTGAAATTGAAATATACATACCTGCAGGCACGCTAGGAGATGCAGAAGAAGGACCAGCAACTGTAACAATTCTAATAACATTAATAATATGTGTAAATAATGACTAAAAAATACTTGAAAATTGAAATATACAAACCTAGTCCGCTAGGTAGAGGAGGTGTCCGCTCACTCGAAGGAGAAGCAGAAACTGTAACAATTTTAATGGCATTAACACTACACAAGTACACATAAATAATATACAGAGAAAAATACACAGCTGATGACTATATTAGAAAAATATACATACCAGATGCGGGGAACAAAGCCCTCCCACGAATGCCCCTCCTAGAACTGCTACCAGATCTTCCTCCACGCACCATATCTTCATAGAGAACATAAAATCATAATGTTTACTAGTCAATTGCTTATATTGAAAGTGAGCTGCTTTAAATATACTCTACAAGTGTGAAAAATTCTACCATAGTTTAATTGATATCCATTTCCTCCTCAGATGATGACGATATGTCTAATTCAACCCCATCTTCATCATCATCTTCACATTCATCACTGGTATATTCCTCTTCCTCACCAGAACTTTCATATTCAATATCTGTACGACGAGCACTACTGTCTTTCATCTCACGTGGATCGACTTCTTCGACCTCATTTCCGTGAGACAAGGACATTGGTGCTTCGGATTCGTCTTCTCCAATATGAGTTGTCAACTCTACATCTTCAACAAAGTCTTCTTGAAAGAATTCTGCGTTGATCTCTTCAGCTGTCTGATCAGTCATGTCCAATTCATAATCAGAGAATAGTCTTGACTTAACTCTGCAAACTACCCACCAATCATTTCGTTCTTTGTTTGTACATGAAGGATAGCTTGTATAATACACTTGCTGGGCTTGTGTGGCTAAGATGAATGGCTCATAAGTATTCAATTTTGACTTATGCTTAAGCTCGACAATCCCATGTGTTGTGTCATTTCGAATGGAATTCGGATCAAACCAATGACACTTGAACAAGAATATATGATTGTCTTGTCCTAGATATTGCAATTGTAGGATCTCCTCTACAATACCATAGTAGTCATACTCACTTTCATTGTATGTACTTCCTTTTACACATACGCCACTGTTCATGGTAGATTTATTCTGCCCATAGTCTTTCGTATGAAACCTATACCCATTGACAATAAATCCAGGATAATTCTGTGCAATTTTGGATGGGCCGTAGGCTACCTGACGAACTCTTTCATCAGTAATTAAACCTTCTTGCACCTGCGTGTAGAAAGGCTAGTTATAAAGTGAAATGAATTTTGTTGAATACTCTTTGACGGTGTACACTTACGCGTTCTCTTAGCCATAAGGCCAATGACTTCTCTCGTTCTTTTTCAACCTCAAAATCAGTGAGTTGTGGATTTTTTTGTATTAATTCTGAATCAAATTGTCTGCAATATGAATAGCAGATCACATTGAATAGGTAGAATAAAGGCAAAAACTTACATATAAATTTAAATTGTGAGATTAGTACTTACTCAACATAACATTCTAGCTCAGAACAATTTAAAAGAATATATATCTCTGCGGCACATAACTCTCTGTCATCCAGCATTCGAGTTGAAGAACGTCCGAAGGCACGTCCAGGATGAGTAAATATTGAGAGTCGATTTGAACCGACAGATTCCCCCCCATCATCATTACGTGGAGGTTGTGTCCGACGAGTTTGAATGTCTGCTTCAAAGTACATTGCACAAAAGTTAGAGATTTCCTCCATAATGTATGCCTCAGCAATAGAACCCTCCACTTTTGCTTTATTTCGGACTTTCATTTTAAGGTCATGCATACACCTACATCCACAATGTAAGAGACAATTAGAAAGCTATCACTTACGTAAGGTGCAATCGTACGAAGGAAATAGTTCATATTTGCATATACCTCTCAAATGGATACATCCATCTATATTGTACTGGCCCTCCGACCTTTGCTTCATATGGTAGATGTACGAGTAAATGCTCCATTGAATCGAAGAAACCAGGTGGAAATATCTTCTCCAACTTGCATACAGTGGTGACCACATTCTGTTCGATAGTTTGCACATCCTGAAGCCTGAGTTCTGATGCAGATAGAATCGTGAAAATCGACTCAACTCAGATAACGCTCCCCATAGCTGCTTCGGCAAGATGTCACGAAATGCAATAGGTAGCAACCTTTGCATGAATACATGGCAGTCGTGACTCTTCATTCCATATATCTTTCCCTCACTGACGTTGACAGAACGAGCAATATTTGACACATAACCGTCAGGAAATCTCAGTTGTTTCAGCCACTGACACACTTGCTTTACTTGTCCTCCTCCAAGCACATAAACTGCTTTTGGTTTACTTGATTTCCCATTTACTTCAACAATTTCTAACTCTGGACGTTTACAGAGCATGGACAAGTCCAAGCGTGCATTCACATTGTCCTTTGTTTTACCTTTGATATCCATAACTGTGTTGAATACATTATCAAAGACATTTTTCTCGATATGCATCACGTCTAGATTGTGCCGCACAAGAAGAGTCGACCAATAAGGTAGCTCCCAGAAAATGCTTTTCTTCACCCAGTTGTGCTCCTTCCCAAAACCTGAAAGGTGTCGGGTACTGCCCATCTGTTGTGTGATATCTGGCAAATTTTCAACATGTGCTGCCATATCATGACCGGACAACCTCTCGAATATAACTTCATCTCGTTCCTTTCTGTTCTTTAGGAATGCATCTTTTTGTCTTCTAAAAGGGTGATCAGCTGGTAAAAACTGACGATGGCAATCAAACCAGCAGGACTTCCCACCATGTTTAAGTACAAACGATTTGGTATTATCCATACAATACGGACATGCTAGCCTCCCATGTGTGCTCCAACCAGATAGCATTCCATATGCAGGAAAATCACTTATAGTCCACATCAATGCCGCCCTCATGGTGAAATTTTGCTTTCTAGATGCATCATAAGTATTGACCCCCTCAGTCCATAATAATTTCAATTCATCAATCAACGGTCTTAGATAGATGTCTATATTTTTTGTAGGACTTTTCGGACCAGGAATCAATAAGGACAGGAACAAATTCTCTCGCTTCATGCACATGCTCGGAGGAAGGTTGTATGGTGTCACGAACACTGGCCAGCTGGAGTAGGAAGCCACTGAACCTCCAAATGGATTAAATCCGTCAGTGCATAAACCAAGCCTCACATTACGTGACTCCCTTGAGAAGATAGGATAAACATGGTTGAAATGAATCCAAGCTTCGCCATCTGCAGGATGAGTCATAATATCCATGTCCCGACGTACTCTTTCTGCATGCCACCTCATATGTCCAGCTGTCTTTGAAGACATATACATCCGCTGCAGCCTGGGTGTAAGGGGGAAATATCGCAATGACGCATAAGGTATATCCTTTCCCCTAGAATTGACCCCTCTTTTAGGTTTAAACCTATCATGACGGCAAACTGAACAGGATACCATCTCTGCATTCTCTTTGTCATACAACATACAATGATTAGGACATGCATCTATTTTCACATATCCAAGTCCTAAATCATTCACCATCTTCTTGGCACGATAAAAATTTGGAGGCAGCTTTTCATCTGGAGGTAACATGCTCTTGATGATGAGGAGGAGACGATCAAAGCAATTCTCAGAAATATGAAATTCAGATTTCAAGTTCAACAACTGTGACACCGCTGACAACCGAGTGTGCTTTTGACAACCATCCCACAATGGCTCATCAGCATCCTTAAGTAACTGATAGAATCTTTCGGCTCCCTTATTCGGCACGTCTTCAGCGTATACAGGATCCACATGTACACTGAATGCCGGACCAGCAGCATCTACAACCATATCCACGTACGTACTTGTGCCTTCCACATTACTAGGCTCGTGCGACCAGAAGTCCTCACCATGACATGTCCAATTCATATAACCTTCAACAAACCCTTTTCTGTATAAATGGCGTTGAACTTCCCATGGGGAATTCCACTTCAAATTTTTACAAATCATACAAGGACATCGGATGCCACCTTGCCTGTCTACTTCTGCATTTGGATTCCCCAATGCAAACTGAACGAAATTCTCAACTCCGACCCTAAACTCCTGGGACACCACATGATCAACTATTCTGCGATACATCCATGAACGGTCTGAAGCCATTGCTGTCCTACGCCCAAACAATATCAATAGACAAATAACTTTAAAATTCTAAATCACACATCCTTCGACGCAACCGAAATGAATAGGAAGGATTTATTATTTAGATTATCACTTTTTACCCATCTGTGAATATTTGATCGCACTCAGATGACCATTTACTATGTGATTGTATTATTTGCTGAAAATTTCGGCAGCATCTCCCCACACCTCTCCGATATACCAAAAATATTTATTGATTAAGATATTTTCTTAAACACTTACTAATAAGTGGTTAAGAAAATATTCTAAATCAATAAAGGTATATCAGAGAGGAGTGAGTAGACACACCCGAAATTTTCAACAAATAATACAAGCACATAGTAAATGACCACCTAACTGCGATCAAACATTCACAGACTGTCCAAAACGGGACAATTCAGGACTTTGAGTTAGATATACACGTTCTCATCTTTGAAAATAAGACTCGTGCACATCAATCCCAAAGTCTTGAACGGGAGGTTCATTGACACGGGCTTAACACGCTCTCGTGAAGTGTGTGCAGTGTTAAAAAGAAAATAAAAACTAAAGCATGCATATAAACAAGTGCAATAATAACCCACATAAATATGAAAAGAAAATAAAAACAGGAGATAGTTTATTGAGATTTTATCTCCAATGCTGATAAGTTCTAATAAAATTACCTGCATGCAGTCATAACTTTACAATTGGAGAATCCTATTAAAGAATAAGTACTAATCTGTGAGTTGGCTATCAAGAAGCCTATTAGATTTTTTACATGCATGTTGAATAATACATATGAAAGAGACTCAAATCTACCCACCTGTCTCGGTTGCACCCTTCAAACAGGGATGGCTAGCTGCCTCTCTAGTCTATATACTACTGTTTGTCTCAGTAATCTCTTCCAATTTTGCGACTTTAGTGTAGAGTGGAGAAGGTATCCTAATATTTAACACATACCTCTGGCTGATCAGCATAATAGACAGGACTACACAATGCTCTAGAGCTTTGGTTCATATGTATATGTCTCTCTCAATCGGTCTATTTCCTTTCTTCCATGCAGGTGCTCTAGAGTTTATAGAGTTTTATTCCATTATCGACCCAGAGCCGGAACCTATTACTGTGAGTAGATTCCCATGTCTCAGTTTAAGCATGAATTTGTACAAATCCTATACAGTTTGAAACTTTATATAATGTGAAAATATTTGTACAATTCCTTATCTATTTGTTTAAATATGTGTTTTTGTCTTCTTGACTTCTACTTTGTTAAGGCTGACAACAGATCTCAGCAGCTTGGTGTTCTGAAAAGATGGGAGGAGAACAGGAGTATTATATTCTTGGGCTATAAGCAGTTTTCTACTATTGTCTGTGATGCAAAAGACAATATAACTACTGCATGTCACTAAATGTCCCTAGCCTCCTCATTTTAGATGAGGGTCATACTCCCAGAAATGAAAACACGAACATCTTTCGAACACAGTTCATCTTCACATGCAGAGACATATCTTCCATTATCATATTACTTGAGAAGTAATTCTGAATTTAGATACAAGACTTAATTCTGCATTCCAATATAAGACCCAATTCTGAATTCCAACACAAGACTTATTTCTGGATTTAAATATGAACTCAAATCTTCTGTTAAAAATAAATCTCAGTTCTGAAAATATGAAACTTAGTTCGAAATCTAAATATGACACTCAATTCTGGGTTTTAGGTTTGAACTTTAATTCTAAGTATGAACCTTAGTTCTGAATCATGATCAATTTTGAAATCCCAGGTCTGTCGAGCATATAAAATAGTACATGAATATTCCATCAGAGCCTCCGGCAATCATAGAAGAAAATAGACCACCTTCGTCATGGCCATCTGAAGGACAGATAGACCTCCAGGATATTCTAGTAGGATCTGGTTTCCTTTCCTTCTCTTTTCTCCATAACCTTCATGCTGAAAGGTGACTCTAAGACAGCTAATTATGTATATATGTTCACTTTTTTTTTTGTCTATCTATGTTGGTGGATTTCAGGTTAAGTACCATCCAGACGCGCCTCTGATCCTCAAAGGCATTACCTGCACATTCAGAGCAGGGAACAAGGTTGGAGTTGTGGGAAGAACTGGGAGTGGGAAGTCAACTCTTATAAGTGCTTTGTTTCGGTTGATTGAGCCTGTGGGTGGAAGAATCTTGATTGACAAATTGGACATCTGTTCTATTGGCCTAAGGGATCTAAGGATGAAGCTCAGCATAATACCTCAGGAGACAGCCCTGTTCAGAGGGAGTGTCAGAAGTAACTTGGATCCTCTGGGTTTATACTCTGACCAGCAGATATGGGAGGTAAGCTAAGCTGGAATTTTCAAAACCCAAGATGTCCAAGTAGTCTCTCACATTTTCATTACACTCCATGATAACATATGAAAAGCGTTGTCCTAAAAGCTATCATGATCTTGTTGAGGAGTTGCACCTTCAACATAGCAGTATCTTTCTACAATTTGATTAACATTTTTTTCTCAACTTATCTGCATCATTCAATTCCCTCACTTCTATCAAATCATTATGTAATCAGTATTCATAGGGAAGTCTTACTTTGGAGGAAGCAAGAGAAGTTACTCTCATTTGAGTACCCTTTTCTCTGAATGGACTACTAGTTTCCTTGCACTAGTATAGTCTAGATGAGGTATTTAAAATCTGCATTTTTCTAATTGCTTAACCTTCTGCAACAAAACTTGGATTAAGTTAGGTTCCCTATGCATGAAAAGCTCACCTGTTAACATTTCCTTCTGTTTCTGATAGAAGTGGTGGTGGACTAATTAAATGATCTAATTCCACACTCTGTTCCAGGCAATAGAAAAGTGTCAATTAAAGACCATGGTCAGCAATCTACCCAACCTTCTTGATTCATGCGGTAAGTGGAGTTTCCTCAATGAACACATGACAATTTAATGTTGTTGCATGTAAGCTGTCTCTAACTTGCCTTCTATCCTTTTTTTTTCTTCTTTGAAATGGAAGTGAGTGATGAAGGTGAAAATCTAAGTGCTGGTCAGAGACAACTCTTTTGCCTCGGCCGCATCCTTCTTCAAAGAAACAAAATCCTTGTCTTAGACGAAGCGACTGCATCCATAGATTCTGCAACAGATGCTATCCTTCAGAGAGTTATCAAGGAGGAATTCTCAAGTTGTACAGTGATAACCGTAGCTCACATAGTTCCCACGGTCACGGACAGTGATATGGTCATGGTTCTATCCAATGGTAGGTCAGCTCTTGGTGTCTAGCTCTTTCCTTTACAGGTTAATGTTGATGTACCAATATTGGTTTAGACAAAAAATTGACCAAAGTGATTGGTCCTAGACACTTCTTCTAGAGAATGGAATCTAAAAGCAAATAACATGCGGAATTAGAGAAGATAATGCAGCAAAAATTAGAAACAGATAAGTCACAGAAAAATGGGCTTCCATTGTTCTTAATTAAGGGTTCCTACAAACATGAACAATTGACATGTATGAGCTACTCTCTAAGAAAGATATAATATCAGTGAACCTACGTGCAGAGTACAAATAATTTGCCCCTTCACCATAGAATGTTTAATTGCTCATCCTGACAAGATAGTACCTAGACATCCACAGGCAGACAGAATCCTGAGTTTAAAACACTGAACTAAACCCTGTTACATGGCTTTGTATTTGCACTTTATAGCATAGTATCCCTTGAAACCGAGCTATTTACAGTGCTTAGCACACAGAAACACAAGAAACTACTTAATTTTCTGTGCATGGTCTAAGCCCTGGTGTGTTATGCAGGGAAGGTGATCGAATATGACAAGCCATCAAGACTGATGGAGACCAACTCGGCCTTCTCCAGGCTGGTGGCAGAGTACTGTGGTCCAAGTGGGAAGGAGCCAACGTCCACATAGTGAACAGCCACCACTAGATTGTTTTGATTCTTTTAGACCCTCTCTATTTTTTCTCTCCGGCACATTCCAACAGCAGGTGTGTCAGGATAAAGATGAGAGGGAGGGCCGGAGGGGGGGAGGGTCGGAGCCCGGAGGGGGAGCGCAGAAGGGGAGGAGCCGGAGGGGGGGAGGGTCGGAGCCCGAGGGGGGGAGCGCAGAAGGGGAGGAGCCGGAGGGGGGGAGGGCCGGATGAGAGGGAGAGACAGAGGGAGGGAGGGTTGAGGACACTTACCGCCGTGCACAGAGCTGTGGAGTCGCCGGACCTGCCGCGCAAAGGAGCCGCCGCTGCCGCCACGTCTGCAAGGGTCCGACCGCGCAGAGGAGCCGCCGTCGCCACGTCTACAATGGTCCGCCGCCGCCGCGTCTGCAAGGGTCCGACAGTAGGTCGCCGCCTCGCCGGGAGGGTGCTGGCCGTGCTGTGGCCGGCCGAGATGACGAGGGAGGGAGGAGGCAGGGCCGCAGGACGGGATTTCCAATTTCGTGAGAAGATTTGGGGGGAAACGGGGGAGAGGGAGTTGCCAGGTTGGGTAGGCTTTATGTTTTTAGGTATGGACCATTAATTAATAAATTAATTAATTATGTAATTAGATATTTATATATATTTAAATATTATTATATATGTATAATTAATAATATATATCATTCTTGAATATATCTATAACATACATAAATAATTATTTAAATATATTAGAATATATATTTATATATGTTTATTAGTATAAATGTTACATTTAAATATACGACGGGGAGGGTGTTCTGCATGCGTGTATTAAGTATTTATAATAGTTGTTGACCTAGGTTAGATAAAATACAATATCAAATTTAAGTATATTTTAAAATATCAATAAATAATTATCAATTTTTTAAATATTTTTAGATGGATGAAATATATATTGAGCATATTTTACGCTTAAATTACATACTGATATAGTTAATCTTTTATTTCTATAAGATGACCATAATACCCTCGCCAGGAGCAGAGAACGGCTGAACGGGAGAATCGGGAGATGCAGATGCCAAGCAAGACTTGCAAGATTTGGGGCTGCGGCCAGCTTGTGTGCGACCGTGGGTATCTTTAGGGTGGTTTTTTAGGTGTTTAATGGCAGCCGTTGGATGAAAGGGTGAGATCTATAAGATGACCATAATACCCTACACAATGTGTACATTTACCTATATATATATATCATATATATCATGTATATATATATATATTAAATAGATTTAAATATATATATATATATTTAAAATATATTATATAAAATTCGGTTTGGTTCGGTTTAGGAGATCGCCAAACCGAACCAAACCGAATTTACAAATTCGTTTTGGTTTGAAACCGAACCGAAATTTTTTTATTTTCAAACCGATCGACCGGCGGCAGTGGTGAGAGGCGACGGCGACGGAGGGGCTGGGTCGTAGGGGCGATGGCGGCGACAGGTTCGACAACCACGATGGACAGCGTCGGCGGCGACGGGTCCGACTACCACGATGGACAGTGTCGGCGGCGACGGGTCCGACCACCACGGCGGAGAGCGTCGGTGGCGTTGTCCGGTGGTGGCGTGAGTTCGGCGTCGGCGAGAGAGAGAGAGAGAGTCGGGATGGAGGAGAGAGAGGGAGCGCGACTGGGGGGAGATATAGGGACAGCCACTGCGCGAGGAGTCGCCGCCGCCGGGGACCCGAGGGCCGGCGGCCGATGGCGAGCCGAGGATCGTCGGGAGGAGGGCAGAAGGGGTCCGAGGGTGGAGGGATTTCAAATTAGGTCGATTTGGGGGAGACTCGGGAGAGGGTTTTAAATATGTATATTTATATATTAGATATGAGCCATTAGATGTAAGATCTAATGGTCAGTATTAATCTAGTTTGGATCGGATCTTAAACAGAGCGGATCTCTTATTTCCGCGTCCGCTCTGTTTATTATTCAGATAATATCCGTATCCGAATTCGCTCTGTCAGATATCTGTTAAACGGATAGGATAGACTTAATTGGATACGAATTCGGATCGGATCCGGATATTATCCGGATCCGTTTATAGCCCTAGTCAGGAGTACAACAGATTTCCACTCAAAATCGATAGAAATAAAAAGGCCAATGGCTCGGGCATTCTCGATGCTCCACTCAAAATCGATAGAATGGGGATCTCTCACCTGCAGCACCAACACGTCTGGTCTTCTTAGCCAAGAAAGTAGGTGAAAGTCTCTGCTGGTTTTAGAAGATGTCGAAGACACCAACGAAGAAGAAGACGACGTTGTCCAAGAATGTTGCACGGACGGCGACGACCACCTTGGCCGAGGAGGCTCGACTACTCATGCTCGGGGTGATGGGAGAGGCCGAAGAGCAGGGGCTCCGACACTCCGCTGTGTAGCAAAGAAAGAGGAGAGGCCGAACTGAGACCGGGAGGGAGAAGGGCTGCGTGACCAGATTAGGGCTTTTTAGGGTTGTTTCAGTTCAATCGGTTCGGCTCAATTTTAAGGAAGAAAAAATCGAACCGAACTATTTACCATTAAACCGGTTTGATTCAGTTCATTGACCCGAACTTTAGTTAGTTGAACCGAACCGAACGGTTCGGTTCGGTTCGGTTTATCGGGTTGGACCGAGAAATGAACAGTCCTAAGCATAGCATCACCAACAGCAAAGCAGTAGCAGCAGTAAAGCAGTAGTAACAGTAAAGCAGTTGTAGGAGTAGCAAAGCATAGCAGCAGCAGTATGTGCGGGAGGATAAGATAAGGATCATTGGCGGGGTTTAAAGGGGGGTTTATCCGCATGCGAGATTGCAACGAACAATGGCGATGAAATCTTCGAAAGGATTTCACCTAGGTTAAACACGTACTACAGTTCTTACGTAACCCAAGTTACGCAGGATGAAGTGATTACCTTATGTAATCATTGTGCCATAATTGATATATATATATATATATACATATATAAAATTCCATATATTTTTTAATATAATATATTTCTATTTTAATCCTTTTGCATCAACATAATTTTAATTATTTAGGTTATTAATTTATGGGCCTCTTGTGTGTTTATTATCGAGCTTTATTTTAGTAATGGAGGTGTGCGTAATATTTGAACTAATTGGAACGTCATCATGTATTATACACAAATGACCAAGTATTTTTATAAACAAAATCAAGGTGTTACACATTTACAGCCCTAATTTCGATAGATAACAACACATACGATTAAAGTGTGAGTTCGTTGTGTGTGTAGACCTGAGAATTCAGATTATTATTTAAAATTTTGAGAAAGGTCCATATTGTTCTCCATATTCTGGAAGAAAAAAGAGCTTTTTATTCGACCTAGAATATGGGTGTGTCGACCTAATTAAGTCACTGGAGACATGAGTTATAAGTTGATTTGAAAATTAACAGAGTGTGTCAACCTGAATAGAAGAGAGTGTTGACACTCTGAAGGAAAGTGTCAACTCTCTACAAGGTATTGGTCGATACTGTGAAGGGATAGGTCGACGCTATAAGGGATAAATCGGTCAACACTACTGGATAGATAATGGTGACAGTACTACTGGATATATAGATAGTGTTGACACATCAGTACGGATAGGTCAACACTAGTACTACATAGATAGTGTTAACACTACTGGATAGATAGTGTTAACTGACACTACTAGATAGATAGGTCAACACTACTGGATAGATGTGTTGACACTACTAGTACTATTTCCAAAACACAGTCAGAAAAAAAAGAAGAAGAATAAGAATCCTTCAATTCACAAGAACACTTGCCTAGCTAAGACTGAGTATTAGCTAAAACACGTAAGTATACCTAATAATCTTTTAGACATTATTTTATCTTTTCTTTTATTAACACACACACAAACACACATATATATATATATACTAATAAATATATACACTTTTACACATACCTACCACTACTTACACATGTTCACATTTAGATGCATATTAAATCTTACGTAAACAAGTTTATGGTAATTTTTATTTAAATTTTTCCTGAAAAAATATTTATCAAGTATAAATTATCCTAAAAGTAGATAAATCATATTTACCTCATTAACCGTGCATCAAAAATTCTCAATATCCACATTTTTGGTATAAACATATTTTTTATGATAATTATGGTAATTTCGAACTAAATTTTATTATCAAAAGTCAGTCTCAATTCGGTCTAAAATGCAGTCTCAATTCGGTCCCTATTCAGGGACCGATAGGGACCGAAAATATTCGGTCTCTATATTTAGGACCGAATATTTTCGGTCCCTATTCAGTCCCTATTCAGGGACCGAATAGGGACTGAAATATTCGTACCGAAAATATTCGGTCCCAAACATAGAGACTGAAAATTTCAGTCCCAAAAATAGAGACCGAATATTTTCGGTCCCCATCGGTCGGACCGAATGGGGACCGAAAATATTCGGTCTCTATTTTTGGGACTGAAATTTCAGTCTCTATTCGGTCCCTATTTTGGGACCGAATAGGGACCGGAAATTTTGGTCTCTAAATCGGTCTCTATATGCGCTTTTTCTTGTAGTGAATCCAACTGCCACATTTTGTTCAACTTAAATCCAGTGATTATGATTTGGACCTGGAGTAAATCCAATGTAGGATCTTGATCATATTATTTTAGGTTGGTAACAAACCCAACTGATCAAGTATACATAGATTGAGAGTGAATCTAATGATCGAATTTTAGATTGAATAAAATCCAATAGTTAGATTTTGATTGATAGTAGATTCATTGGTTTGATCTTGACCAAATATAGATTGAGAGTAAAAACAGTCATTATGTGACGCCACGAGTGTAGCAAAAAACCCGGGTGCACACAGATGTCATTCGATTAGTGAACAACATGCAAGTAGAAGGAAATTATGATATTATATTTACATATACTAGTCTTATATTACACCGTTATAGTTCTTTACTTGGTAGGTACCAAGTAACTGTACAACAAGAGACACAAAAGAAAAGTATAAAAGTGGTTCTTCTTGTTTACTCCTCAGTCCCTTGCTCGCCCTCTTCCTTATTGGTTTCACTAGATCCTTAAAAAAATTGTAATCACATTATGAGTTAAATATTGCCCAATAGGTAAATTCACATTGCCCGGCGCTTAAGTGATTAAGACATTAAAATAGTGGTACACAAACTTGATGAATAAGTATACTGAAAATTGATATGGTAATGAGAGAATATATCAAACTTAAATAGAACACTTTGAATAATGTGTTGTACGAATGTCACTGTAAGGATGTTAGGCATGTACTATTAAGTAAATGATCAAATTAAAAACAAGAATAGTCAAGTAAAACAAGTTTATATGGGTAAGTTTCTCAGGAAGTGAGAATTTTTCATATACATTATCTGAAATCAGATGTCTAGAAAATTTAACAAGTCTTTTAGGTGCCAATGCCACACCAGACCAATACACTCCCATGGGCACAAGTACTTTTGGGTGCTCCTCCCAAGACCAGGTCAGGACTCTTTTATTGGCTCATTGCAGCATTGTAAATCCAGAAAGATCTAGAGATCCCATGTCTCTACTGTTAGTTATGGATGTCCTCAAGCCAATCATAACTTGTACAATCTTGTTCTTTGATAATAATAATAAGGCTTTTATATTCATTATGTATAATTCGTTTATCATTTCATTATGAAGTCCATGAATATGCGCAATGGATATTAATTATGATGAGATCATAACAATGAGATTAATATCCTTTAAACGTATATTCTTAATTGTTCCTAGTCGGAGGATATCCGAGAAGGACATCGGATATCCGGTTAGACTAGTACAGGTTGCACCTGCTCATATGATGAGGGTGACTGGTCTCATAGTCACTTGTGTGGAGACACTAAGGTGAATCTGTAGGTGCTCATTGGAGAATGAGTTCACTGAACTGATCCGTTATGAATCGCTGGATGGTAATGTTACCTAACTGTCAACCAGCTAGATTCATTGTCACAGTGGCGTGATTGGTCCTTAGACCTGAGACACCAAGGACACCTTGTTGGTGGACTTCTAGGTTTTGACCTTGACTTATAGATCTCTAGCCATGAGGTCTTAATCAGTTAAGTGATCGGATCTAGCGGAATACCTTCGAAGGTGATTGTGTGGTCAATATGGGATCGCTCGCTCTCGGTAATAGGAGAGTGAATGCTCTAGGGAAGGATGCCTGATAGTCCCTGGCCAGGGCAAGACTACTTATCAGAAAAGGAGTTTTCTGATATAGTTATGCGGCATCTAAACCAAGTGAGTACACACATTAGGGTTTGACAGTTGACCATACCCTAAGTGCACTCGGGAGCATTGTACGAGCGAAGGATTATAGTCACGTGGTAACTGATGATACAAAAGGTTCCTTGAATGGGTTGCTGAACCCCAATGCTTTCCAGGATCAAGTGGTGTTGCTTGGCACCCAACTTGATTGGAAGCCCGGTCAATTATCGTGAGACGATAATTGATTGTGTAATTAATTAATATGAGATGTTAATTAATTACCATAAGTCAATAAAGAGTTATTGAGCTTAATGGGCTGAAAACTGGACTAGCAGTTGGGCCTAGAGGGTCACACGCATAAGAGTTCCGAGCAGACTGGGCAAGGTGTTCTTTATAGACAATGACTGGGTTTTTGTGAAAAACCGCGGTGTCTATAAATATACGCTGAGAGTTAAACCCTGGGCCAAGCTCCAGGCTTAACCCTGGCCGCCCCCTCCTCTCTCTCTCCCAGGGCGCCCCCCACCCTCTCTCTCCTCTCTTCGGCACATGGTGGAGCTGAGATCCGGGAGACGCGTGGAGAACGAGGAGATCCCGTCTGCGTCCGGAGCTCGCGTGGATACGTCTAGAGGCCGGACACTTGAACGGCTTGAAGCACCGGCGCCTCCTGCGCCACCTCCTCCCCGGATTCGGGAGTTACGCAACCCCGCAAAGGTAAAGATGAGATCTGCCTGTGCGTGGTTTACCGATTTAGTTCGATTCCGACGGCCGGCAACGATATCTACCTGAGGGATTCGCGTTTCCGCTGCGCTCTATACGAAACCTTACAGTGGTATCAGAGCCAGGTTGCTGGTACGTTCGGAATCGGCATCTTGTGTATGATATTTCATGCGTTTTTGTCGATTCACGTTATGCATAAGTCGCCATGTTTGAAGTGTTCGTGGGTCGCACATGAGATGTGCACTTGCCGCTTGGTACGTGGAAGGTGTTCCTGGTACCAAGGGCTTCGCGGAGAACCCCTCGTGCCATCGTTTGGCCACCCGTGGAGGTCGTACGGGCGCCTGCAAAGTGCCGCCGTCGCACTGGTTATAGCTTCTTGGACAGTCCAAGAAGTGGCGATTTGCAGGTTTATAGGGTTTTTCTGGGTGTTTTCTGGTGCCCAGGGGGAAGGGCGGCGAGGTCCGGCGCCGGCGGCGCCGTCCGCGGCCGCCGGGGGCGCGCGCCAGGGCGGCGGCGGCCTAGGCTCGCCCTAGCGGGCGGAGGGGGCGACCCCGCGGGTCGCCCCCGCGGGCCCTGGGTCCGGTGACTTACCCGGACCCAGGGCGGGGCCCGGGCCACCCGCGCGGGTGGCCCGCGCGCCCACCGGATCCGGTTGGACCGGATCCGGTCCCCCCCCCCCCTTCCCCTTTTAATTTTTAAAATTGTTTTAATTGTTTTTAAATTGTTTAAAAACATTTAAACAGGTTTTAAAATCCCAGAAAATTCTGAAAAATTATTTTGAGAGTTTTTAAAGGTGTTTAGATCTCTGTAAATTAATTTTCAGTTGTTTGACCCATTGCTTAATTGGTTTAAGGAAAATCTAAAATTGTTTTAGTTATTCCTACTATCTAATTAAAGCATGTTAATTGATTTAGAAATGTGATTTTTAAATTAATTAACTGTACATCTTGGCGACTTCATGCAGTAACGATGAATGACATTATCTAATGTTGATTAGATGTAATCCATGTTAGCTAAATTGTTTAGTTAAATGGTTTTCAAAATATAGTTATTATATTTTTGAAGTAAAATATTTCAGAAGTAATTATGTGATAATTGCTTGTTGATGCATGTGATGTGTGTGGATGGATGGTCATGGACTTAGATATCATGTGATGAATGTTATGGTTAATGGCAATGATGTAATTTATGAGGACTGCGTGCCTCCCTCTCTCCCTCTATTAAATCCGGGTTGTACATTCTATCTCCCTCCTGTTATGTACTCCCCTTGACTTGTTCAAGGTTTCTTATTATTATCTGATGTACATTTATGGGCCTGCGAGCCCAATTTAAATATTACTTGTAATTATAAGAAGCGGATTGGCGGAGATGGAGGAGAGTACCATGCAGGACCTTCATGGAGATAAAGTTACATCAAGCTAAAGCATCAGATGCGCTGCCATTTGTTCACCATATTTGTGGATTACCAACTGGCTCTGGTAATGCCACTCTAGGTTAAAGTCCATGATCATCCATCATTTTTCTTCATATATTTGATATGTGTGGAATGTGCTATGATATATATAATTAAATATATGATATTCCAAATTCTATATATCAATAGCACGCAGATATAGAGACCAAGATAAAATATGTCAAAATCCCTCCTCGTTCAAACTTTAAGCCGTAGCGTAATCATTTAGAATGAATTACGTGGCCCTCCATCATTATAGTTTTAGGATTGCCATTAGATCGGGCAAGTTTGTTGTGCTATCCACAAGGCTTGTCAAGTCTAATGACAGACTAAAACTATGGCATGATGATGCCTTAAACGGGGTAGAGGACCGGTGTAGCTTTGTTGTGCTATCCACAAGGGCTACATCCAAATCTATGCTCGTTACGTAATGATGGTATTGCTTAGACTGGATTTAATGACTTGTTGTGCTATCCACAAGGTCATTAAAATTCAGGGGCCAAAATAAGATCGGATATTGCAAGAGTTGCAAGTGTCAAGGGTTGACCGCTTTCAGATCATAGTATGGTTTGTTGTGCTATCCACAAGATCATGCTATGAGTCTGTGAGATTCCGATCCCCACTAGGAGACCGTCGGTGTCTCCCATTCTGTATATCTGAGGGTTATACAGTCTGCCGGAAAATAGTGGGAGCTAATCTTGATTAAAGTCCTAATCTAGATTTAATTATTATTATGAACATCTGCTAATTGTCTTTACATTTCCTTTATAGGCAAAAATGTCGTCAGGTAACCCACTCCGTGGCATACTGGATGCCAACAGATTGACAGGCCCGAACTACTCGGATTGGCTCAGAAACCTGAAGATTGTCCTCAGGTCTGAGCGCATTGCCTATGTCCTGGAAGGGGAGATCCCAGCTGAACCACCCCTTGATGCACCTGAAGGGGAAACGCTTGAGTTTGCGAAGTGGAAGGAGGATTCCACTCTGGCCCAATGCTACATGCTTGCCTCAATGAGCAATGAGTTGCAAAGGCAGCATGAGAACATGGATGCTAGATCCATCATGCAGCACTTGCAAGAGCTCTTTGAAGAGCAAGCAGGGTGGAGAGATATGAGATATCCAAGGCCCTGTTCAGAGCTCGCATGGCAGAGGGGTCTTCAGTACAGACTCATGTGCTGAAGATGATAGAGTGGATTGAGAGGCTCGAGGGGCTTGGTTTTCCTCTTGACAAGGAACTAAGCACGGACCTCATTCTCCAGTCACTTCCAGATTCATATTCCCAGTTCATTGTGAACTTCACAATGAACAAGATTGAGGTGAGTTTAGCTGAGATGCTCAACATGCTAAAGACTGCTGAGGGCAACCTTAAGAAGGAAAAGCCCACTGTTCTCATGGTTGGAAAGTCCAACAAGAAGAGAGAGCAGGGCAAGCCTTTAAGAAAGGCAATGCGAAGAAGCAGTCTAAGCAGAAACAAAAGAAGGACATAAGCAAAGGAGAAGAAAAGGGCGAGTGCTTCCACTGCAAGAAAAAGGGGCACTGGAAAAGAAATTGCAAGGACTATCTTGCAATGAAGGCTCAGGAGAAGCAGAAGCTTGGCGAAGCTTCAGGTATCTATATGATAGATCTTCACTTGTCTATTAGAGATTCTACATCTTGGGTTTTGGACACTGGATGTGCTTCTCATATCTGCAATGATGTGCAGGTGCTGACAAGTAGAAGGAAGCTGAGCAAGGGCGAGGTGAACTTGAGGCTTGGAAACGGCACAAGTGTTGGTGCACACACTGTGGGGACAGTGAAGCTCAAGTTACCCTCAGGAGATTTACTTTTATTAGATGATTGCTATTTTGTGCCTAGCATCATTAAGAACATTATTTCTGTTTCTTGTTTAGACAGAGTTGGATACAAGTTTACCATTGAGAACAATAGTTGTTCAGTTTATTTGAGAAATAAACTAGTTGCTTTAGCAAATTTGGTGAATGGTTTGTATCTACTTGATGTTTCTTATGATAATCTCCACGTTGATGTTTCTCCTAAGAGAAGTAAGAATAGTGTGAACACTGCCTACTTGTGGCATTGTAGGCTTGGTCACATTGGTGAGAATAGGCTTCAAAAGTTGCATAAGAATGGATACTTGGATCCATTTGATTATGAATCATATGCAACTTGCGAATCCTGTTTAATGGGTAAGTTGACCAAATCTCCATTTAGTGGACATGGAGATAGGGCCAAGGACATATTGGAACTAATACATTCGGATGTATGTGGTCCAATGTCTACCCAAGCCAAGGGTGGCTACTCATACTTCATTACATTCACGGATGATCACTCAAGGTACGGATTTGTTTACTTAATGAAGTACAAATCAGAAGCCTTTGGAAAATTCCAAGAATTTAAGAATGAAGTTGAGAAGCAAACTGGAAAGAGTATTAAAATCCTACGGTCAGACCGAGGAGGTGAATACTTAAGTACAGAGTTCACACAATTCTTAAAGGACAATGGTATCCTTTCTCAATGGACTCCTCCCTATACACCACAGATGAATGGTGTATCGGAAAGGAGAAATCGTACCTTGTTGGACATGGTGCGATCCATGATGAGCCGTTCACAGTTACCAGTTTCCTTATGGGGATATGCGCTAGAGTCAGCGGCATATCTGCTGAACAGGGTTCCAAGTAAATCTGTGTCTTCCACTCCATATGAGATATGGAAGGGTAGAAAGCCTGATTTTAAACATGTTAAAATCTGGGGCTGTCCTGCCCACGTGAGGAGACATGACCCAGATAAACTGGAATCCAGAACCGATAAGTGCAGATTTGTTGGATACCCAAAAGAAACGTTTGGGTACTACTTTTACCATCCTGGTGAACAAAGAGTGTTTGTTGCCAGGAGAGCTGTCTTCTTGGAAGAGGAATACCTTTCCCAAGAGGACAGTGGGAGTAAAATAGATCTAGAAGAGGTTCTAGATCCACAAATTGTGCAAAGTCCACTGGGTGAGACATCGGTTCCGGAACCTGTTCAGGATTATACACACATTCAGCGTAGGTCTGGTAGAGTACCTAGACAGCCTGAAAGATATGTTGGACATATCAGTGAAGGCATGTCTTTTGATGAGGATGGTGATCCAAAGACCTACCAAGAGGCTGTTGATTGTCCTCAGTCAGGGAAATGGCGAGATGCCATGAATTCTGAGATGCAGTCCATGTACACCAACCAAGTTTGGAACTTGGTAGACTTGCCCGAAGGTATTGTACCTATTGGGTGCAAGTGGATCTTTAAGAGAAAGATCGGTGCAGATGGACAGATCGACACTTATAAGGCAAGGTTGGTGGCAAAGGGTATCGTCAAAGGCAAGGAATTGACTATGACGAAACTTTCTCACCAGTTGCCATGATAAAGTCGATCAGAATTCTTCTTGCCATAGCTGCATACTTTGATTACGAGATCTGGCAGATGGATGTAAAAACCGCTTTCCTTAATGGAAACATTGAGGAGGAAGTGTATATGATACAACCTGAGGGTTTTACATCCAAAGAGTGTCCAGACAAAGTATGCAAGCTTCAAAGATCCATCTATGGATTGAAGCAAGCTTCTCGTAGTTGGAACATAAGGTTTGATGAGGCTATCAAATCTTATGACTTCATTAAGAATGAAGATGAACCATGTGTGTATAAGAAAGTCAGTGGGAGTGCTATCACTTTTCTCGTACTTTACGTTGATGACATCTTACTCATTGGGAATGATGTAGGGATGTTATCATCAGTAAAGGTTTGGCTGTCAAAGAACTTCTCCATGAAGGATTTGGGAGAAGCATCCTACGTATTGGGAATACGTATCTATAGAGATAGATCTAAGAGGATGCTTGGCTTGACCCAATCCATGTACATAGATACCATTGTCAAAAGGTTTGGCATGGAAATTCCAAGAGAGGTCTCATACCTATGAGACATGGGATTATTCTCTCTAAGGAGCAGTCTCCTAAGACTCCTGAAGAGAGGGCAGCCATGGATAGAGTCCCCTATGCCTCGGCTATAGGGTCTATCATGTATGCCATGATATGTACAAGGCCTGATGTGGCATTTGCTCTAAGTGTTACGAGCAGATATCAGGCAAATCCAGGTGAAACACACTGGATGGCTGTGAAATGTATCCTTAAGTACTTGAGAAGGACTAAGGATATATTTCTGGTCTATGGAGGAGGGGACTTGAAACTCCGGGCATATACTGACTCGAGTTTCCAGTCAGATCCAGATGATAGCAAGTCTACATCTGGATTTGTGTTCACTTTGAACGGGGGTGCAGTGAGCTGGAAGAGTTCCAAGCAGGAAACCACTGCAGACTCGACGACAGAAGCTGAGTACATTGCTGCAGCTGAAGCCGCCAAGGAGGCAGTGTGGATGAAGAAGTTCATCACCGACCTTGGTGTGGTGCCAGGTGACTCTGATCCGATCCCATTGCTGTGTGACAACAATGGGGCCATTGCGCAAGCGAAAGAGCCGCGGTCTCATCAGAAGTCGAAGCACATTCTGAGGCGATTTCACCTGATCAGGGAGATTATCACTAGAGGAGATGTACTGGTGGAAAGAGTTCCTTCAGTCGACAACATTGCAGATCCATTGACGAAGCCTCTGTCTCAAATTGTGTTTGAGCGCCACCTAGAGTCTATGGGTTTAAGACATAAAGGTGATTGGCTTTAGTCCAAGTGGGAGATTGTTAGTTATGGGTGTCCTCAAGCCAATCATAACTTGTACAATCTTGTTCTTTGATAATAATAATAAGGCTTTTATATTCATTATGTAATTCGTTTATCGTTTCATTATGAAGTCCATGAATATGCGCAATGGATATTAATTATGATGAGATCATAACAATGAGATTAATATCCTTTAAACGTATATTCTTAATTGTTCCTAGTCGGAGGATATCCGAGAAGGACATCGGATATCCGGTTAGACTAGTACAGGTTGCACCTGCTCATATGATGAGGGTGACTGGTCTCATAGTCACTTGTGTGGAGACACTAAGGTGAATCTGTAGGTGCTCATTGGAGAATGAGTTCACTGAACTGATCCGTTATGAATCGCTGGATGGTAATGTTACCTAACTGTCAACCAGCTAGATTCATTGTCACAGTGGCGTGATTGGTCCTTAGACCTGAGACACCAAGGACACCTTGTTGGTGGACTTCTAGGTTTTGACCTTGACTTATAGATCTCTAGCCATGAGGTCTTAATCAGTTAAGTGATCGGATCTAGCGGAATACCTTCGAAGGTGATTGTGTGGTCAATATGGGATCGCTCGCTCTCGGTAATAGGAGAGTGAATGCTCTAGGGAAGGATGCCTGATAGTCCCTGGCCAGGGCAAGACTACTTATCAGAAAAGGAGTTTTCTGATATAGTTATGCGGCATCTAAACCAAGTGAGTACACACATTAGGGTTTGACAGTTGACCATACCCTAAGTGCACTCGGGAGCATTGTACGAGCGAAGGATTATAGTCACGTGGTAACTGATGATACAAAAGGTTCCTTGAATGGGTTGCTGAACCCCAATGCTTTCCAGGATCAAGTGGTGTTGCTTGGCACCCAACTTGATTGGAACCCGGTCAATTATCGTGAGACGATAATTGATTGTGTGATTAATTAATATGAGATGTTAATTAATTACCATAAGTCAATAAAGAGTTATTGAGCTTAATGGGCTGAAAACTGGACTAGCAGTTGGGCCTAGAGGGTCACACGCATAAGAGTTCCGAGCAGACTGGGCAAGGTGTTCTTTATAGACAATGACTAGGTTTTTGTGAAAAACAGCGGTAACTATAAATATACGCTGAGAGTTAAACCCTGGGCCAAGCTCCAGGCTTAACCCTGGCCGCCCCCCCCTCTCTCTCTCCCAGGGCGCCCCCCCACCCTCTCTCTCCTCTCTTCGGCACATAGTGGAGCTGAGATCCGGGAGACGCGTGGAGAACGAGGAGATCCCGTCTGCGTCCGGAGCTCGCGTGGATACGTCTAGAGGCCGGACACTTGAACGGCTTGAAGCACCGGCGCCTCCTGCGCCACCTCCTCCCCGGATTCGGGAGTTACGCAACCCCACAAAGGTAAAGATGAGATCTACCTGTGCGTGGTTTACCGATTTAGTTCGATTCCGACGGCCGGCAACGATATCTACCTGAGGGATTCGCGTTTCCGCTGCGCTCTATACGAAACCTTACATCTACAAGAAAGGTGTTTATAGAGACCGATATAGAGACCGAAATTCGGTCCTATTTGTTTCAATTTTGGGACCGAATAGGGACCGAATTATTCGGTCTCTATATTTTGGACCGATTAGATTCGGTCACTATTCGGTCCCTATTTTGTGACTGATTATATTCAGTCACTAATCAGTCCCTATTTTGAGACCGAATAGTGACCGAATTTTTCGGTCTCTATATTTTTGGGACCGATTAAATTCGATCACTATTCGGTCCCTATTTTAAGACTGAATAGTAACTGAACTAATCGATCCCTATATTTGAGACCGATTATATTCGGTCACTATTCGGTCCCTATTTTGAGACCGATTATATTCAGTCACTAATCAGTCCTTATTTTGGGACCGAATAGTGACCGAATTTTTTGGTCTCTATTTTGGGACCGATTAAATTCGGTCACTATTCGATCGCTATTTTAAGACTGAATAGACTGACCTAATTGATCTCTATATTTTGAGACTGATTATATTTAGTCACTATTCGGTCCCTATTTTGAGACCGAATAATGACCGAATTTTTCGGTCCCTGTACCTTTTACCCGCGAAACCGCCCCCGCCCAGTCTCTTTTTTTCCCTCCTCCGCGAAACCCCCTCGCCCCGCCCATCCCGCGAAACCACGCCCAGCCTCTTTCTCCCTCCTCTGTGAAACCCCCCCCGCCCCGCCTCTCTCCCGCCTCCGTGAACCCCCCCGCCCAGCCGAAAACCCCCCTGCCCCGCCTCTCTCATCCCTCCTCCGCGAAACCCCCTCGCCCCGCCTCTCTCTCCCCTCCGTGAAACCCCCCCCCCCGCCAGCCGCAACCCCCCCGCCCCGCCTCTCTTCCCTCCTCCGCGAAACCCCTCGCCCCCCCTCTCTCTCCCCTCCGTGAAACCCCCGCGCGACCCCCCTGCCCCGCCTCTCACTCCCTCCTCCGCGAAACCCCCTCGCCCCGCCTCTCTCTCTCTCTCCCCTCCGTGAAACCCCCCCCCCCCGCCCCGCCGCGAACACCCCCCCCCCCCCGCCCCGCCCCTCTTCCTCCTCCGCGAAACCCCCTCGCCCCGCCTCTCTCTCCCCTCCGTGAAACCCCGCCGCCCAGCCCCCGCGAACTCTGCCCAGTCCTCCCTCTCCTCCTCTCCCCTCCTCCGTGAACCCCCCCGCCCAGCCTCTCTCTCCCCTCTCGATCTGCTGGTTCGACGCCACCACCCTCGCCACTGCCGGCGATCTGCTGCTCCGACGCCACCACTGCCGCACTCTCGCGCCGCGATCTGCTCCGACACCGCCACTGTTGCCGCGGTTCTCTCTCTCTGTGTGTGTGGTGTGTGTGTGTGTGTGTGTGTGTGTGGTGTGTGTGTGTGTGTGTGTGTGTGTGTGTGTGTGTGTGTGTGTGTGTGTGTGTGTGTGTGTGTGTGTGTGTGTGTGTGTGTGTGTGTGTGTGTGTGTGTGTGTGTGTGGTGTGTGTGTTGTGTGTGTGGTGTGTGTGGATTGGGAGGTGGTGAGGGAGGGTGGCGGTCGCTGGGGGCAGGGGGAGGTTGGTGAGGGAGGTTGGGGGATTCAGTGGTGGTGGGTGAGCAAGGGGGATTGGGACGTTGCATTCTGGGGATGTTGGTGTTTGAGCATGTTTCTGTGTCAATTATTTGTTTGAAACCTGATTAAATTAGTTCTGGTGCATTCTTCCGAGTTTTGGGGTGGAAGAAATGACAGAGTTTTCTTACATTTTCATTTTATACATTTTTGGATTTTTCTGGTGGCGGCGTGCAACTCTTGTGGAGGTATAGGATACAGTTATGCAATTTTTGCATACTTCAAGCTTTCCTCATCATTATGTGCAACACATGAGATATTTATTTTCAAACCATGCTTGTAATTAAATATATTGTACTCTTATGTTCTCTTCTCATGTAGTCCATAGATTACTCTCCTAGTAATTGTAGCAGAGCAATTTCTTTTTGTCAGTGCTTATGTTCATATAATATATATATTAATATGAAGAACAGATGACAATACTCTTCAGGTATGTTGTTTGCTTTTCTGTTCAACAGTCTCCAACATATACATAACTAATTAAAGCACCTCTGGAAATCAGACACTTGCCAAGGATACTCCATATTTCTGCACTTACAAGGCACAAAACTATTAAATGATATGATTCCTCTTCTTGCAGTCCAACCAAAAAAAAAAAAGCAAATAGTTTCACAACAATGTCTCCATTTCTATCTATACAACTTAGTTACAATTCCTTTTTGAAACATCAGCCATAGAAAGTATCATACTTTCAGTGGAGATTTGAGCTTCCAAAACAGACTCCAAGTTGGGAAAAGAAACACTAATCTGCTCTATAAATTAATGAAGTGTTTTCCTCAAATATAACTCCTTTCTTCATCCAGAAAAAAATATCTGAGGCAGTTCTGTTAATTGTAACATTAGGCAAACATCAACAGTTGAAAAAACTGCATTTCTACAACCTCTTTTAGAGTATAGACACATCACAGATTTATGAAGTATGTTAGACCTCCACTAGTTTAATGACAATACCAAGAAACCAAACTCCACTTATCATTTGTCAGTGCATAAATATTTGGAAAATTATCCTTTAGGAAGCCATATGCACACCACCTACCTTTCCATAAGAAAATATTCTCTGACCATGATATTCTGTTACTAGAATCCTATATTTTTCAAAATAATGAATCAAAATTGCATACTACTACCTTTCTGTTTAGAATTCAGTGTCTAGATAGCAACTACCACCACCTATTTGTTCAACCTTCAACCATTGATGTAAATTGAACTTCAACGTTTTACCCACCCAAAAGACAGACTTATGTTCCTAGACTTCAAAAGCCAAGAATAGTGGAAACAGAATAAGATGAGAAAGGGACAGACACTGCAATATTTTTAGTGAATTCCAATCTTTTATTAGACACTGCAGTACTGATCAATTAATTGCCCAAGTCAAAATTCCAATTAGTTGCTCCTAATCCTCTAAAAACCTTGGTTTTCAAATGAAAAAGTTGACAGTCCCATGCATATATAATGGAGTCTGTATTGTGCATAACACTTGTTTTCTTAACATAAGAATAAATCTGGGAAATTAAGAGAATATTGCATGACCCTTTGTTCTTTGCTTCTTAATGGGAGTCTGATAAATTACATCTTACTGTTTAGTTTTTTTGTAATTGTTGATATTCCTATCATGTTGAGTTATGCATTTAATAAATGTGTTGGCTAATTACCCTTCTGTTTATTAATATTTTGTTTATAAAATATGATGATAGGTTTTGTTTGGAACACGTGCGTTGATCGATCTACTTGTTTTCATCTTTTGAGGTAAGATCCAGTGAGCCTGGGTGGTGGCTCATTTTTATTTAATCCAGCGAGCCTGGGTGGTGGCTCATCTTTATTTAATCCAGCGAGCCTGGGTGGTGGCTCAACTTTTATATTATGTATGGATGTGTGAATATATTTTTTGCAGGATGTGTGAATGTATTTTAATGCAGGATGCAAACATTGGATGAAACATTTGGATGTGAGAATTAATATTATGTCAGTGCATAAGTACAGTAACTGTAATTACGTAAATACAGTAAATCTAGCATTCTCTTGATCTAAATCCCTACATGCATGGTCCTTAGAACAACGCATGCACGTAACCTGCAGCCGGATCAGGGAATTGTCTGGCATGATATAAATCCCTGTGAGAAAAATTTAATGCACTTGAGTTTTGTATTTTGTGTTGGTATTTTTTATTTCTCATTAGATAGGTGTATTGTGTCTTTTTTTATTGACCAATAAAAAGAAAGAAGTACAAATGTAAAGAACAAAACTAAAGTGCATTAAATTTTTCTCAAATCCCTCCATGTTCCTTAGAAGTTAGAACAACCACATCCAGCTGGAAGCAATTGTTTGGCATGCATGCATGCATCTAATTTGAGGTTGTTGGTGTTCCACTCTGGATGTGGTTCATGTAACTATCATATACACTGTTGTTTAATTAGGCTTCTCGTTACTCAGGTCAACCTTCTAAATTAATACAGCTGGAAGGATATGTACATATATATCTTACCCCTAAGTTTGTGGTGGGCATGCAGCTTATGTTGTTTGAACATTGTTCTTCTAGCCGATCTTCTGATAGGTCCATGTATTTTCTTTTGAGCCACAGATTAGAAACGTCCCTTGGCCGCTAATTTCAGATTAGAATCTAAAATCTTAACATTAAGTTCAAGATAGATCATGTACTCAAATGGATTTCCTGAAACATCATTCCCACCTTTAATGTTTATTTGATTCTCCAAGAGATTCCTTAAAACTTATCAACATCCCTTTCTGTCAGAAAGCTTCTTAGACCTTAGGAAAGCCCATCTTATTTTCTTTACTGTTTAAGAAGTCTTAAGCCATAGGTATGTTTACAAAAATTCCTAGCTATTGATAAAAGACCGTTCTACTCTTCAATCTACAAAGGATAGAAATATGAAAGAAATCAAGTTTTATATTTAAATTCAAAATTAAGTTTCATATCTAAAGTCAGAACTGAGATACACATTTAAATTCAGTAAATTAAGAAACCAAATCTGATAGATACCCATTTTCCACTGTTAAAATCCCGAAGGAATTAAATCTGATAGACCTTCATAATTCAGTCCAGAAAGAATTAAGTTTGATAAAAACTAAGTTTCATATCTAAATTCAAAATTGAGCTTTAGATTTATATTCAGAATTAAGTTGTACATTGAAGTTTAGAATTTAATCTCATATTTGAAATTGGAATGTAGTCTCAAATTAAGATTCAGAATTTAAATTTATACTTAAAATTCAGAATTCAATCCCACCTTTAAATTCAAAACTAAATTATTTATAATCAGATTTGAGCCTCACAATTTCAGAACTGAACCTTATATTTCAATTCAAATTTCAGATTCATATTTTTTTTGAAATGTATATTTGAGATTCATATGTAAGCTCAGAATTAAAGTTTTATATGCGAATTTAGAATTGGGTTTTATATTAGCAACTCGCAATCAGGGGACTTGGCCAAGCCAGACAGAGCAGTAGATGGAATTTTTGGCTTTGGACAGAATGAACTATCTATCATCTCACAATTGTCCTCTTTAGGTGTGGCTCCTAAGGTTTTCTCCATTGCTTAAAAGGCTCTGACACTGGTGGAGGCATATTGGTCCTTGGGAGATTGTAGAATCGAGTATCGTCTATACCCCCCTTGTTCCATCCCAATAAGTCCTTATTCAATAGGTAGTGTGAAGTCTGATCTTAACCTTTAAACTGTATCCTTATTTGGCAACAGATTGGTCAGAGTACAGTTGGGTATCCAAATTTGGTCAGAGCCAGCTATTTGACTTCTTTGAGAAACACAAAAATTTTGCTGAACAATATTTACTTTTGGAGCTCTTGGTTTCTACCTTAATTTGTGTATAATGGAACCCTTATTCTGTTCTCTGATGTTATGAATTGGGCTTGAAGTTTTATTTAATGCTTCCATCCTAGGGTGTAGAAAGAGCTATAGTTCTGGTCTTGGGAATCTCTTCGTCCCTCTGATGATGGCTACCAGAAGTATTGTGGGGCCTGAAACAATTCCTTGTTGATCCTTTTTTATCAATGAATTGTAGCCAGCGTATGGTTACCTCAAAACAGTTCCTTTATGATGCATAAAGTTTTTTTTCATGACAAGTAAGATAGTACCTCATAGGAAAATAGCTATCTCCTTGGTTTCTTCGTTGACCAAAATGAAGACAATCCTCTTAGGAAATTTGTTAACTGAATGTCTGATTACTTCTTTGATGTAAATAAATTTGAAGTCAAGAATGTTGCTTAATGTCATATAATGACAAAATAAGAGTTTAAAGTGGATTAGAGCTCTACCAGATCTTTGGCAGCTCCAAATTATTAGGCTGCTGCTGATAGTTTGTTGATTAATTGAACTCCAATGGTTAATATCCTGAAATCTTGGAACTCAGAAACCAATTCCACTTACCTGTATTGCAGTGCAATCCAGTCATCTCGTTTTATTTTCGAGTAACGAATGCCTAACTTGGAGGTGATTATATGATTACTTATACATTATTTGTTGGTTTCTTATTAACATTTCTTATTCAAAAGTAAAGTATTGTGATTAATTAATGACTAAGTCAAAGTTTAAGGTGTATAATACGGGGCCTCACCATATTCCTTGGTTACTCCAGATTATCTGGGTGCTGCTTAAGTTTGGGTAATAATTGAGATCACAGTGATACCAATGAAATTTTGAGATGTAGAAATTAATTTATTTGACCTAAATTACAATATGGTCCGATTCTCTCACCATATTTTTCATAAGAAGAAGGCTTCACTGGGAGGTGAATATAGTACATATTATGACAGTTGCTTCTTTTACCAATATTCTGGCTTCTAGTGCACATTGTTTACCTATTTGTCCAGGTAAGCATACCTAACGTGGTGATGACCATATGGCTGTCCATTGTGTTATTTTCTGCTTTTTATAAGTTGGCTTATATCACTCATTATATAAGCATCCATGAGGTCCTTGTAACCCACATACGCCATTTGCTACTATAAATGTCAAATTTGTCTTCCCTTCTCAAGAAACAGGGAAAGAAATATGAAAATGACATGCTTCCAATTTCAAGGCAATTATAGTTCCACAATTGATCCCAGAAGATTGTTTAAAGATATTCTCCACATGGACATCGTCTAAGCATCTTTTTATTTATTCAGAAAATAAGAAATAGGCTGTGGCAAATAGTAAGACAGAATTATTGTATTATCCACTTGAAGTATAATTACCATTTCTTTCAAAGTTTCAGCCTCATTACAATTTAAATCTTCAGAGCATTGCTGTGAATGGTCAGACATTGCCAATTGATCCATCTGTTTTTGCATCTGGACCAAACCAAGGAACAATTGTAGATTCAGGGACAACATTGACTTATTTGGTAGAAGAAGCCTATGACCCCTTTGTCAATGCTGTAAGTGTTTTCATACTTCCTTCGTTCCCCTTACCATTTCAGTTGTAATATATATTGAGATGAAGATAACTAGCTATTGTGTTTACAATTTAAAGAGATTTCTCATGAGCAGTGCTTTCTTTATTTCTGTTGCCTTAATTGTTTGAACAAAATTGCAACACGTTTTCCTGGTAAAATAAAGGCACTTCTTTTTGTTGCACATTTCCTTTCATTTCGATCGTCTGTGTTCAGATTGGCTACATTGTGATTTGATAGTGCCATGGTGCTATTCCCTTACTATTTTTTTTAATGATATTTTTCAGATCATCACCTCCGTTTCACAATCAGTGCAGTCCTCTGTTATCAAAGGAAACCAGTGTTTTATCACATCTAGTGGTATTCTCCCTAGGATTCTAACAATTCTCTCTTTTATACTTTCTATGGTGGATGGTCATTCTAACTTCAGTATTGGCTTGTTTTTAACCAGGATTGATGAGATTTTTCCTTCTGTCGCACTAAAGTTTGAAGGCAATGCAGTGATGCTGTTAAAACCAGAAGAATATCTTCTGCAGCAGGGTTCCGTTGTAAGTTGATCCCAGTTTCTATCTTTTCCTTATTCCTATGAATGCCTAATTTTCAGTGCTAAGTAATTCACTTTTATTTTAGACTGAACAATCAAATGTTCATTTCTTCTTTTTTCCTTTCTTTATTTTGCATGGGATTCAATAATATGGTGTATTGGCTGGCAGAAGAGCCAGGGACAAATGATAACAATCATAGGAGGTATGTTCTAAGTATCTTTCTTTCAAAATCTTGCTTATTTGTGATTGATTTGTTTGTAGCACAAATATTGTGTTCATTTTCCTTTTATTTCCCAATCTTTCATCACGTAAAAAGTATCTGTCTGTAGATGCACACCTACTCACTGTGCAATTGCCAGAGATTGCTGCGACAGGCAGGTAAAGATGTGACTCTGTTATCTTGTTCATAGATTTCTCATGCGGACTTTACTAGGCTTTTCTTTTGCTTAATTGGCAACTGTTTCAGAGACAGAGGCATTGTCTTACAGCATACATTTTGCAAGTGGAATTTTGAAATTAACATCTGGTGCTTTGATCTAGCTTTGTACATTTGATCATGTGGGATCTTGTAGGAAAAAATGACAACCTTTCTATTTCACCATACAATGTTTTAGGAGTTATATGTGATAATATTGGTTTCTTATTAGCCCAAAGACAC
Source organism: Colocasia esculenta (assembly GCA_014218235.1). NCBI lineage: Eukaryota > Viridiplantae > Streptophyta > Magnoliopsida > Alismatales > Araceae > Colocasia > Colocasia esculenta. Next base: position 89,402,645 of record CM024756.1, on the reverse strand, counting down.
TCATGCCAGTATATACAGATTCATCTATTATAAATGTGTCAAAAAAAATTCTAGGGGTTATCGCATGTGTGAATTCTATTTGCAGATCTAAAAGTATGGTAGCATAACATATAACAAAATAAGATAACATAAAGGCTGCTGGTCTTAAATAAGTCGTACTTAAGCTGCTGGTCTTAAATAAGGGCTTATGGTTCAGTTACTGGTATTCATTTCACATATGACCAGGTGTGGTTCAAAACAGTGCTCAGATTCTCAGATTCAAAGCTACTGTTTCTATGTGGATGGCAGGATTAACTTGAGATCTCCAAGTTAGCTGTGTGATTGGGGCTAAGATCTCATGTATGCATGCTAGACTTGTCATGATATTGTCAAAGAATGTGAAATGTTGTGTTATGTATTTAAATAAATTGTGTTGGCTTACCTATCTTTTTATTAATTTTTTTTGTAAAATATGATGACAGTTTTGTTTGGAACACGTGCGAAGATCGAGCTAGTTGCTTTCATCTTTTGAGGCTTTTTGTTCAGGTAAGATCCAGCTTCCATATCCACCTTTTCAACTACTCAAATTTTTTCAGCTTCCATATCCACCTTTTCAAGACAAAAAAACTTTTCTTATATTCCCTGTGGCATTTCTCTCTCTCTTAACAACAATATGGATTTTAATATTAACTTATGCAAGATCAACTTTTCCCAATAAACTTTAACCGAGTATTTTTAATTTGAAAAGAATAAAATTCTCCGAAGTCAATAGTTTTAAAACTCTTGGCAGCCTCCATAAGGAGGAGAATACTGTGAAATGCCAAAATACATGATGTCTGCTTAAGAGATTTTATAGTTTATTAACTTTTGTCATCATAAAAATACACACCATTTAGTTCACGTGCAAAAGGTCCAAGTATTACTAATCTAGGAGGGGTTTAACTTTTGTTCATGTTTCTTTCTTTGGCCTCATCCATCTGGGTTTTCAAGGGCTTCTCTTCACCTGGAGCAACAAGATTCCACATTAGAGAGAGGCTTGACATGGATGTGGCTAATGGAGAATGGAGAGCTAGATTCCTTATGCTTCAGTTCATCACCTTCCCAAAATTTCAAGTGATCCATCTGGAATTTCAAGGGCTTCTCTTCACCTGGAGCAACAAAAGCTAGATTCCACATTAGAGAGAGGCTTGACAGGGATGTGGCTAATGGAGAATGGAGTGCTACATTCCCTTATGCCTCAGTTCATCACCTTCCCAAAATTTTTAGTGACCACTCCCTAGCTTGCTGGATGCAATGGGGTTTAGAAGAAACCTTCTAATATCTTCAAATGGGGGGCCACTGGGTTTGACAGACCCTGGATTAGAAATCTCTTTGAGAATCACTGTGTTAATGGACCATCTTTGTCCACAAATTGTTCTGGTGACATTAAGCTGCTGCATAGTCAGATTAAGAAATGGAAGGAGATAAGGAAGAACAAGAAAATTCACCTTAAGTAAGTTAATTTAGTTTAAAAATGAAGAGCTTAGGTTTGAGGGTCCAAGTATAATTCAAAGACTTTAATATCAGGTTGTGGTTGATGAATCTATAACTTTCCCAGAAACAGTGGTTTTATTATTAGAATACAAGATAAAATCATCCACCGGTACCATAACTAACAACATAGTCTCAACTACTCAGGCACTTTTCTCTTGGCACTTAATAATTGAAGAAGCCAACTGAAATAAAGAGAAAACCCTTGGAACCAAAGACAAAAACCAAAGAGTAATATCAAAATTATTTCCAAGTGGAATAAGTGAATAGAATGACCAAAAGATTTAACCATTATGAGAGGACAGTTTGTTGTTTACCACTTACAAATGCTTTAAATGCAGGTTTGAGGGCGGTCATTTCATACATACAACATCCTGAAAAGATATTCATTCTACATGGTGAGCATTTAACTTTTACTGAGGTAAAGTGCTTGACTTCCATTCATAAGGGATGAAGCTCACCTAGAGACCAAATATCAGATTTAGAACCATAAGGTATGTCAGTAAGAAGCTCAGGGCACATGTACTGGGAGTGCCTACTACCTGCATAACTAGCTGTCAGTTAATAAAGTATAATAGTTCATTGAATTGCATCAAACAAACAATATCACTTACAAAGAGGCAAGATCATCTGATGTTAGCATTTTAGCAAGTACAAAGTCACCTGAAATGCATGCCAAGAAGAAACTGTAAGCTAGAAGTAGGAATCAAACCAAAAAATAATTCCACTTTCAAATAACTAGACAACGAATGATATTATAAGTAAACAGAGAAATACTTCAATGGGACATTTTGGCATTTAAAATAAAAGAGGTCACTGACCTACATCCCGATGAAGAATGTGATTTGTGTGTAGGTAATCAAGTGCCATTAAAAGCTGCACAAGCCACTTGCATAGCTTCTGTATGCAATCCGGGCAAAAGAATCAGAAGATAAAACTTGTCAACTGGCTAGGAATTTCTATTTGTAGGATAGGAAAGTAAGATGGATTTAGTTCCCAAAATGAAACAACCTCCTCAGGGAAAAGGAGTCCATGACTTTTTATAGCCTCCGCCCTACATGTCAGAAGAATTCATCTGTTAGACTGCATGATGGGTCCTTGACCTACTTTAACATATTGTTAATAAAAAAAATGTACTTACATGCCCCCTCCCTCACAGTAACCTATGATTTGCATACATAGCAGCCCTGGAAATAACAATGTCACAAGTCAGATAGCTTTAAAAGATTGAATAAAATTAGTACTTCAATCTTCTCCTATTTTGGAAAAAAACAGACTCAAACACCATTTTGAGATCCTCCAAGAAAAAAAAGAAAATGTAGTGTCAAGAACAGAAGACAGATTGAAAGAAGTCTGCCAATATATATCAGGATCAAAGAAGTCTCATGAGAGTACTAGGATTCAGATTCCATAAATGACATCCTTGAGATAATATTCTTCTTCCAAGTTCTAAATCTAGACATTTATATTCCTTCTTGGTGGGTGAATACCCCAGGACAGACACCCTTATGATCTGGGGTCAAGTTTTGAAGTGTGAGGACCAAGGGAGTGTATAAAGCAAAAGCACCAACACTTAAAGTCGTAAAGCAATAGGGGCTGACTTGGAAACATAAATGTAATTGGGGACTTGTTCCCAAAGTTTGGATGGTATTTAATTTTATCATGTATAAGGGTGTGGAGAACCACTTCACTCTAATATTATAGGCTCAATATATTTCTTTGATCAAATTTAATTTTTTAAAAATTATATAAAATTTTATTTTATATTCATATGTCTAATGTTTTATTTCGTGTCTAATTCAGGATGTTGCATTATATGATGACGGAACGAAGACCAGGGCGAGGGCTAAGAGGATTTTTATTTTTATATGTATTAATTAAAATTTAAATATGGTATTTGATTAAATATTTTATTATTATTGCTTGAACATTTAATTTAGCATTGTAGTTTTTTTTTTGTATGTGTGTGTTTCTATTGTCTGCAGATTTGTTAATGTTTATGAAAGTTTTAGAAAATATATATATTTAAAATTATGATACATTTGCGACGGATCAGCGATAAATTTATTTTTTGTCGCTATTATTTACGACGGATTAGCTATACATATTTTGTCGCTACCTATTTGCCGGGTATACCTGTTGTCGCGAAACCCTTGCTAATAGCGATGGATTTTCGTCACCAATTAGTGACACATAAGCCGTCGCTAAAGTTATATAATTTGCGACGGTTTCGCGTCAGAAAAATTTGTCGCTAAATGACGCGACGGATTTGCGTGTACACTTATCCGTCGCAAATCCGTCGCCACAAAAATGCGCCGCAAATCAGCTACAAACTGGCGAAGAAGACAATGCGACGCAATTCAGCGACGAATAATAATCCGTCGCTCTCCACCGCTAAATAGCGTTGATTGGCGGCCATTTTTTCTGTCGCTAATTTAGCGACAGTTTTTGGGACGGAAATATTATGTCGCTAATTTTTGGGTAATCTTTGTTGAACATCATTGGCGACGGATTAGCGACGGATCAGCGACAGAATGTGTCCGTCGCTAATCTTGTTTTTTTCTTGTAGTGTCACGCCTTCCATGGTTACCTCTGCAGTCGGTTACCACAGACACCAAGTGCTCGGGTTTTGTCCCGGTATGGTGAGTACCATCAAGGTTTGTTCGTCTTCAAGACACCCTCACTTCTAAGTTTGAGTTGTACATCCGGTTGAGGGAAAGATGGCAAGGGGCAACGACTCATGTTTATGGGTGTCGTCACGTATGCGCCTTGGTTGGGGGACGAACACCGGTAGACGTACTGGTCCCCAGCTAGTCCTGTTTCTAGTGCCTCACTTTAGGGAGCTCGGGCCGGAGTCCCTAAAGGTGTCAGGCTTCGGCCTGCAGTTGTGTAGCCTATAGGAATAGTGTTGGATTGTCTCCACAGTTCTTGACCTTGTTGAGGTGGAGCAGTAGCTGGACCTTTCGTCTGTGGCTGTGAGGCTGAGAGGTAGACTTGTATTGTTTATCCGGGTCTATGGCTGGTGTCCCGAAATAGTTCTCGTGACTCGTGTTCGGCATGCCATTCGTAGCTTGTACACGAGTACGTAGTTTGCCGTTTATTTATTACCGTTGTAGTTCATGCATAGGCGGTTATATATTTTAATTACTTATCAGCTTCGCAACTTTACGTGTTGTTCATTGTTCTCTTGGCTTTCGGGTGAGTTCCTACTGAGCCAGTGACTTGTGAGGCCTCACCCTTCTTCTTCCAGATGAAGGAGAGCAAGAGGGTTCTCGTCCTCTTCTAGTTCCGGTCAGTACGTAGTGGAGTCGGGCCTTTGCTACCAGCAGTGATACTTCTACTTGTTATGCCTTGGGGGTTTGTCCCAGATCGTCGTACTTTGTAATATGACTTTGATATGAAACTGAATATGTACATTTCATGTGGATATATGTGAGAAAAGGAAACTTATATTGTGTTCAACATATTCTTTTATATTTCCACGGATATGTGTGTATGATATCCCTTGCGAGGATACGGCTCGTTCGTAGGAGACGGAGTCGTGTCAGGCACGTTATTGGTTAACGGGCCTGAACGTCGAAGACCGTCACAGAGATCGTCCCCAATCAAGCCTTCTTCCCCACCTTCGTTTGCATCGACATAAGAAAGACCCCTATCTTAGGAACGACCAAAGGTAGGTGTTCTCGAGCCAAATCTTAACAAACCATATATATCATGTCAAAGCTCTTTGTGCCTAGTTTCATATGCACCTATTTTGCCTAATTTTGATCGAGCATGCTGAGTAGTATGCGTTTTCTAAACATCATGCAAGGTTAGGGATTTTAATGTTCATACCATGTCCCATGCATCCCAAGACCAATTGAGTCAAACCGAAAATATAGTTTCTCTTCTACTCGTCGTCCTCTACAACTTTCATGGCAATTCATATTTTGTCCAAAGGGCCTAGATCTTGAGTTATAGGCCAAACATGCATGATTGCACACCGTTTTACTCTTTTCGGGTTGACCCTAACTGCGACCGATGTAGACGTCCCGATTTAGAGCCTGGTATCACAACAAACCAAACCGTCGTGATTACCTGAAAAAGCGATAGCACAGACCGTCACATTTACTTTCGTTATGACATGTCCGATAGCATGAAACTGAGTGCCGCAAAGTTTCAAGCATGTGAAAGACTAATACAATCATCGCAATTTGACTATTTTCCCGCCCTTGATATTTGTCCTTTTTATATTCAGACATTTGAAAACCGCATGAACGCGACCGGTAATCTGGTTGCCTTGTGAATCGAACACCTTGAAATGCGTCATACTAGACCGTCGCGATTTGAACGCGACAGGTACCCCCGTCGTGATTTAGACTACTAACTATTTACTTGTTTTAACTATCAACAACCTTGGAATAGCGACGACTGAACCCGTCATGATTTCTAATGCCTACCCGAGACGTCTTTTTCTCAGTATAGAATGTAAGGCTTGCATGTTATGATTTATAGTAAGTGTTCTACAGTCTGTCTAGTGGCCTAAAATCTATTAATCCATGTAAAAGTCATAACAACATGAAAGTCTATTTTAATTGTTCTTAATTGCATGATCTTTCCATCTTGAGATTGATATGCTTATCTTTATGCTCTTGCTTGCTATTAAACTGAAAGTTGATCTTGATAAATTGCTAAAACCATGTTAATGAAATCTTGATGGTCTTGCTTTATAATATGTTGTCATGTTACTCGCTTTCTGCTTGTTTTAAATTGGTGGATTATGATATTGAGGCACGTTCTACACTGCACTCTAGCACATATAGGTAGCCCTTTCTTGGGGGATTGGAAACTCTGTACTGGACATTCAGTTTTGGTAGACTAGGGACCTTTCCATTAAGACCTTCGTAATTCTCCGTACTCCGTGGATTCCCTCATGTAGATCTAGTTGGTTGTACATTGAAGTTCCCAGAAGATAGCGTGCACTTCCTTTCTCGTGAGTGTGACTTTATAATCATAGACTCGAGGCATTAATGTAAATATTTAACTAAAGTGTAAATCAGGCCGCTATGCTGCCAAAATCTCTCTCGACTATTGTTATCATGATCATGTTCACATGACTTATCTTTCTTATAATCATCATGAACGTGATATTGAAATATATAATTCTTGAAACTCTTGTTATTGGCCATGATTGACTGTGGGTATCTACATTTGAAAATAGTGAGATGCAGATCGGGCACGACGAGTGTCCAAGGGCTCCAGTATAGCCCCAATGACAGAGAGTCATAAATATACTGTTAACCATGGGGTATAATGATTATTGGCGTTGCTTCTACGCTGGGAGTACTTGCGTGTTGAATGCTACATACAATAACTACGTACATACATATGTCCTAGTGTGCATTCCAAGGTGGCATAGATCCTTAGTGCACATTAGTGTCTTCGTGCTTGATTACTGTTACATGTTAAAAGTTTTTGCTCGTGCTTGCTTGCTTGTGTGATATAGCCATCATGTGTTCTTGAAAATAGTGATATCCTACGTGCTTGTACATACTGCTCTACTACTGGTTATTTCTTGTTACATCATTCTAGATCTTGTTCAATCACTCTTGTTCAATCTATCTTGTACACATATTGTGTTTAAATTGTATTTTATCATACATGTATATCTTGTTAACCGTGTCTGCCTAGTTCTTAAAATGTTAACCACTTATATCATTTCCCGTACATTAGATATAAATCCTACTGAGCTAGTTTGCTGATACATGTTTCTAAACTTTTAGGTGACATAGACCTGAAGAGGAAGGTCAAACATTGATGGGAATGCTTCCGTGTGACGAGTGTTCCAATACAGTATCTGTCATTAGTTTGATTTTGAGAGTTGGTGGATATAGTAGGTAGTGAGGAAGTACAGACTCATGTAATTTTCTCTTTTCTTGAGTCATTATCAATTTGAAGTCAATGAAGTTGTATTTGACATTATGAGTTAATGAATGCGAGTTAATTGTGCTCATTATATGGGCCCTTATGTTCGTGTTGATACACATCTAGTGCTTGCTAGTTAGATGCTTATTGTGGACTGTTTACGTCTCAAAATATCAAATTTAACTCTAATATTTTGGCTACGTAATTCTCCGGATGTGACAATGTAAATATTGTGATGGTAATGCGAAATTCATGTGGAAGCAATGTGTAAGTATGCGATTAAGATATGCAAGTGCATAGAAAGCGAGGTAAAAATATTTGTGAATATGCTATGGAAGAGTAAATGCACGTTTAATGTGTTTCTATTAGTTAATGCGATAGTTGCCATGTTAGTATCATGTGTAGTGTTATGTTAATTGTGAGCATGATAATAAGTAGTGTGGTAAAGCATGCTAGAACAATTATGATATATGTTTAGATTGAATAGCGTTAATTATGTCAAATGATCCCCTATGCTAATGTCAACCATCTATAGTTGTTAAGTTAAAGCATGACCATGTGTTGGACTTTGTAATTGCTAGTCTTAGTCATGTGTAGATTACTTGCTTAATATGTCATGTAATGTTAGAATACATGTGGTAAGTATATGGATGTGGCCATGAGTTGCTTGCTGAGTCTATTTCTTAGACTCATACTTACTAATGTTACAAGAGAGACAGAATAGTTCTAGATAGAGGAGCTTGCGAGGACTGACTCCGAATAGGAAGACTAGCTTTGTGGCGTGGAGCTTTAGCTTTACTCTTGAGTTCTAGAGTAGTCTTTCACTTACTATGTGGTGGACTTTGTAGTTGATTTTGGACATTCGGACTTTCGACTTAGTTATGGTGTTGAACTTCTTATTTCTTTACTACTATACAGACTGTAGGATTGGTTATGTAGTTGATTGGCATTAGTTTATATATTCCACTGCAGTTGTTCTTGCTATTTGTGTATAACTCAACCTATTCCACTTGTGTTTTGGTATTTTTCCACTGTCGCATCTCTCTCCATCTCTACGTGGGTTGGTGTAATCGTACCAATGTAAGAAGGTGCATTACATGCCACATGGTGGTTGTGGTGAACATTTTGTGGTACATTAATTAAGCTCTTGGTAATGGTCTTCTGTATAAGAAACATGAGGTGTACACTAACGTAGACTATGTTGGTCTCTCCTTGACAGATGGTCCACATGAGGATATTACACCTATGTTGGAGGTAACTTAGAAACATATAGAGAAGCAAGAAGTAAACCATTGTTGCTAGATGTAGTGCAGAAGTTGAATATCGAGCCTAAGAAACATGAGGTGTACACTAACGTAGACTATGTTGGTCTCTCCTTGACAGATGTGTCCACATGAGATATTACACCTATGTTGGAGGTAACTTAGAAACATATAGAGAAGCAAGAAGTAAACCATTGTTGCTAGATGTAGTGCAGAAGTTGAATATCGAGCCATGGCTTATTCTTTGTGTGAGATGATGTAGATTGGGGCTCCCCTTCGAAATCGGGGATGCATATCTCCTAAGCCAATGACCTTGTTATGTGACAATCAAACTGCAATCTACATCGCTAGTAATCCTGTCTTCCATGAAAGAACATAGCATGTAGAAGTTGATTGCCAATATATAAGAGATGTCATATTGTCCAAGTAGATTGTCACTCCTCATGTGCTTTCATCAAAGTAAACAACTGATATCTTCACCAAAGTTTTACCTCTCAGTTCCCTTTCTCTTTTATGTAACAAGTTGAACATGATTGATATATATGCTCTAATTTACGGAGAAGTGTCACCATAGTGTGATCACCTTTCAGGTCGGATGGTAAAACCCAAGTCCACCTTAAAGTTTGGAATGTGTAAGACAGCCTTACAGATGGTTATCATTCTTGTTGGTCACAACTTCTTTTCTTCTTACCCAACCCACACAATACGTCGAAGGCTGAATGGCGCAAATTTTGTTGAATCCAGATCCATTCAACATTTCAATTGCCGAGACAATTTTTGGAAATCCGACCACCGCATGTTCGGACCCAAACTTCTGCCGAATCTATGCGTCATAGACAATTATGAACCCGGCCTTGGCATGCATTGGGCGGTGGCGTCAGTTATAGAGGTCTTGCTAAACAAATAACAATCTTCCCGGGAACTCCTGACCTTCGACGAAGGAGCACATAGATCTAGCTAGTAGGTTTTATTAAACTGGTGAAAAATGGAGATATACCTAGTATATGTCATTATGCCTAAATGCCATCTAAGACTTGCTATATATACTCTCTTATGCGACTTGCATTTAATTGTGTTATAAATAAATATACTTGCAATTAGTTTATATGTGAGAGTACGTGATAAGATTTAGGGAGCAAGGAATACTTCAGAAAATAAATTAGGCAAGACATGAGCCCTATATTTAGAGCAGGTTCGACCTGGTGTGCGCAAGAAAATGATTGAATACGTCGAAAATTAATAGCTAGCTATTTTATATTCATATCATATATCATATGCATCACAAACGCTGTAAATATATTACGTAAACGGGCATTAATTTTCATAAGTACAAACATTAATTTTAGTTATACCCGTAGATACTTTCTGGGTAATTAGCTAGGTTCTGTTGGGGGTGGCGATCGATCTTAAGAGTGCAGTTCTGGTCGGACAAAAAATTACCCAAAATCTAAGCGAAACAGTCTTCAGAAAAGCTCCATCTATGCCTCTTGAATGGCAATTTTCTTGTCTTCTAAATTTCAACAGTTTTTTTGAATTAATTATAAATACGTTTATTAAATCAATTCAACAAAATTTGTATATCATATTGTGGAAATGCAACATATAATAACTTGCGAAATACTAGTGTCCATCTGATCTTGTCATGACTAATAAAAGATCAGTGCCATATTACGTACCCTGTATGGTTGTCTTATTATGAGAGTCATTCATCAATCTCCGTGACACATACAAAGTTTTATAAGTGACAAAGTGAGACGGTGAAAGAGTGAAATATGTGCATCTAATTATATCGAGTAAAACCAAAATATGTAGGACAAGAGTGCCCTATATACACAGGCCTGCACTCCTACACGTTGCTTACAGGACAAGCGTGCCCTAAAACGCATCGCCTCGGTTCCTGTTCCCAATATCCGGGTCATTTGGTGGGCAGACGTGAGCGGACAGAGGACGGCCCTGCAAGCCGCCTGCAAGAATACAAATTAAGCCCTACGGAGGCGAGAGACAGGGGAAGAAGAGGAGAGAGGGAGGGCATAATACGCAGATCCATCCACAGTACAGGGTGTTCTGTCCCAATTCGACTTCCAACTCTCTCAAGTCCCCTGCATAATCACAACACGCTGGATGAGCGTGGAGGACCCTCGGAGACCCGAGAATCTCTGCAACAAGACTGCAAACTAAAAAGAGAGAGAAGCCGAAGGGAGTGCAGGAGGAGGGAGGGAGAAGAGTAAAGAAGAGGAGAGAGCAGCACGCGTCAGACGGGTGGGGCGTAAAACCCAAGAGGAAAATGGTAGTGGTGGCAGGTGCGGGTGGATCGCTGGTCAGAAACCAATGAACTTGGTGTGCAGTGACTGCCGCTGACACCGAGAGCATTCACTTTCCAAATGGGGTTCCTGACCTGACGTGACCTGATGCCTTGGATTCAGCTCCTCCCGCCCGATCGTACTGTCCGGTGGGATGCGATTTTCATGCTAGATAATTTCTTTTTTCTTTTTTTTTTGTCAGGTTCGAAATCAACACGTATACTACGAGACGCCAGAAGGAAAAAAAACCATCTCTTCCTTTAATTTTACACATGTCCTTCGTCATTAATTTGAGTGGGGAATGATCTGTATCTTCGAGAGTGAGGAAATGGTATGATACCCTTAGCATGTCTTTTAACTAAAGACTTTCTTCGCAGAGCCGTGATCTTAGATCCCATTTTCTGTCCTCTTGCAGTTTGAGAAAATGACGTGTGAGATCGCAGCAAGCTGACCGAACGCTGACTTGGATATTACAAGAAGAAGAATCAATCCGGATATACGACGTCGTGCTTTGTGGAAGAGATAAGATATATAGATGGCGGTCATGTTGATGAAGATTTGCACTTGCTAGCTTGGTGGCCAGCTAATGACTCCAACATATATATATAGATGGCCAGCTAACTTGACTTAGTATCCAAGCCAATTACTTGAAGAGACCATGTTGTACCATCTCAGACGCGCAAGTCTTCCGAACACGACGTAGATAGAACATTGTTCTTCCCTCTACTTATTATAAGCACATAGACTGTAGGCGTGTAATCCTTCGTAGTAGGGGAAAGGTGGAGATTAACAGAAGGGCGTAAAGTAAAAGTACTGTTAACCGATGGCATATGCCATCGGTTCGTTGCCCACGTGGGCACCAAAGGTTACGTTGGCAACCTTTTGGAAGGAGATAAACTGCCAGTGCAGTTGTCTCACAGATAGTGAGGACTCTTCTCCGTTGGTATGCGCATGAGAGTAGAGCACTCTCTCTCTAGGAGAGGAAGCTGCGCAAGTCTCTCCTATCTCTCTCTCTCTCTCACTCTTATGCAAGACTTCTCATACGGGACTCACCACCGAATCCCGAAGACGTTTGGAGCGGAAATATGGAGAAGACTCTTGCAGCCTTCTTCTCGTCCTACGAGATTCCGCAACGCACGAGGTAAACACTCCGATCAAGATTAAATAATAGTATCAGAGCCTTAATGTTTCTCTCTCCACGATGTCGTCCGGACGACGTTTCTTTGCCTCGCTCTTGTTTGCAGGCAGTCTGTAGCCATACAGACGATGCTGCTCGTGGGACTGCACAGCAGGCGGTTCACGGGTGTGGCAGAGGCGCTGCACATGGACAACGAGGAGGCGTGGTTCACGCGTCTGCAGGCAACGCGGACGGCGGCCATGCAGGCCGCACTGGCGCGTCTGCAAGCAACACGAACGACCGCCCTGCACGCCGCGCGGGGGCCATGCAGGTCACGTGGCCCGCATCCACGCGAACGGGCGCCGCGTCCGTGGCCTCGTGGGAGGCCGCGCAGACCGCAAATGCGTGGTTCGAGGCGGTGTCTGTGGCCTTGTGGGAGGCCGCGGCTAGGCGGGCCACGTGAGTTGGTGTGGAAGCATGGTCCGTGGCTAGGTGGGCCAGGTGAATCAGGCAGGCTGGCGCGGAGGCTGCGCAGACTGCAGCCACGTCCGCGGCGGCGGCCCTATACGCAGCGCATGCCGGCGCGGAGGCGTCCGCGGCCCAGTGCCACGCGTAGAGGTCCGCGGCCCAAGCGAGCGTGGAGGCGACCGTGGCCCAGGCATGCGTGCAGATGTGTGCGGCGGTGGTCCCATGCACGAAGGCGTGGCACTTGGCAGACATGTTGGCTTGCCTGAGCGCATGGGTACTGGTCCACCCATGCCTAGACACACATTTCTGGTGGAACAGGCACGCATGAGAGCGTCGGCTCGTCGGCGACGTGAACTTGATCTTCTTGCAAGATGTCGCACTAATGTTGTGTTGCCGAGCGGACCTCGTGGTCGAGCCCGACTTAGCCGCATTATTAGACGTGGACCGGCTGGGAATGGTGACCCATTATTTCGTCGCCACCATAATGCATTTTTGGCGGTGCGACAAGTCCGAAGTCACATAGGGCATGTTCCCCGGCGCCGTGCTATGACTCCAGCCCGCCTACCAGACGATAGCTTTAGCTATTATGATGTTATCGCAATTTTAAACATGATTTATTATTTCTTCGGATCATTATTACCTTCATGATTATGAGATTGTCTATTTAAGTCCTTGCAATAAATTGTTTTAGTTAGTTTGATCTTATAATAAGTTTATCATGCACTTACTAATTAACAATCTATGTATGATCCGATCCATTTAAAATCATGTGTTTGAATCCTTTATTAAAAGAGAGTTTTGAACATGCATGATTTTTGTTTGAGCATGCATGATTAATTGTTGTTCAAATTATTAGATATTTTTGTACAAGATTAGTTGTTGTTAATTCTTTATTTAAATATTCATGTTTAGAATATACATGCTTATTAATTGAGAGATGTTAGTTCCTCTCCCTCTAAATTCTTGATCGAAATTACTCTAATAATATGAATATTCTTATATAAATGGGAGATGACTGTAAGGCCCTTGAATTTTACCCTCTTATATAGGTGTTTGATTGTGTGAGGAATGATGTTTGTGTGTGTAGCTATGAATATATATATATAAAACTATTTGAGTATTGTTGTACATATGAACATATATATATATATATATATAAATATATGTTTCTATTGTATATGTTATTTATTTACATTGTATAAATAATATTTTAAAGTATACATTGTAATTTACGTGTATTTGCATTGTGAAAATATAGATTTATGCATTTTTAAGTTCTGGCCGAAATGCCATTTGGTGTCAACATGAGTTGACGTTGAGTAGAGGTCTGCGGCCATATCGATGGACGCCAACCTCATATAAGCGGCCATTGATGTTGATGTCTAAAACCCAAATCTTGTTGCGCTTCAAATCTGGAAATGCCTGCGATTTTATCGGCCCTTGTTTAGGAAACTGTCCCCAACGGTTATCCCTCTCCCTGCGCTACGCATACCCAAGACCCGAGGTTCTATAAAACTGCCCTTTTGCGATCGGATCAACCCTTTTGGATTTTGTCAAAACCCTAGAACCCTTCTGTGCGAAACCCGATCTTTGAACTCTTGGATCCGTCGATTTGAGGCTTCTTCCGGCATTCTACTACGATTGGGAGGGAGTCTAAGCATCGAGGAAGGTTTCCCCGACTCCGGTGTGCAGCAAGATTCATCACAAAAGCCGAATCGAGGAGGTTAGGAGGGCTTCATGGCACAGGACGAGGAGAGTTTCTTCGACCAAAACTCCATCTATAGAATTCTAAAAGGCAAGTAACCCTTGACTATTGTCCATACATGCGTCTAGTAGGTCATAGGCATTTTTACAGATTTTATTCGTGTCCTGAAACCCCCATTCTTTCTTATTTTTGTGAGATCTGTCTGCATTTCTGCAGACAGGAACTTAACGACATCATCTGTTACTGTTAAGATCTGAGGTTGACGACATCCTTTGCTGTCGTTTACCTATTTAGAGGCCACCAGTATGCCGCTGAGTTCATCATGCAGTGACAGTATGCATGTTTACCCTATAAAATCTATTATCTGGATTTTTCGAACATGAGGATATATGGTAAAAATATTATATTATTAAATATTATTGATAGATCATATCTTGTGATTATGGAATTTTTTCATCCATTGTGTAAATTATTGAATTTTCTGAAATGAAATGATAAGCATGTATTAATCCTATAAATTACTGTTTACATATTTATGTTGAACTGAGGCTTCATGAAATTTCTGTGAGTAATATGCATGTATTAGGTTATGTTATAAAAATTTGACAAATTTTGATTTCTGTGTGAGTTATTAAAATTTTGAAATGAATTGAGAGTTGTATATGACCATTTTTAAATTAATATAAATATGTCGGTTGTGAGATTGAGTCTAAAATTTTTATAGAACTAAATGATGACTGTTTTTAGGCATTTGAACTATTAAGACTAACTGTGTAAATGTAAACCCTTGTTAGAAGAAATTTTGATAGAAATTACATGATAATTTTCCAATTATTATAAATAGTGTATAACTCTGAAAAATCTGAAAATTTGAGCATATGTTGAAATGTTTGACTTTAACCGTCATAAAAAATTCATATTGTTTGGGCGACAGTAAGTATTGTTTGATTTGTAGATGAGAAATGACCATGTTAAAGCATATCAAATGTAATGGTGAATAATCCTATGATTACTGAAGGGTATGCAGAATAACACGATATGGTAATCTAGAAGGGGGGGGGGGTTGAATAGATTACGAAAAATTCTAATTACTGATGGCTTCTTTTCGGTGCTACAGCAATCTCAATGAAACTTGATTAGAATTTGATTGAGATTAAGAAAGCTGAGTTGATATATGAGAACAGAGGGTATCAAACGTGCGTATGAACACCGTGCCTACCAATCATCTATCGCAAAACGCGAACAAACATAACACGATGATTTAAGGTGGTTCAGAGTACACAACTCGTGTATCCTACATCCACCGTCCACACACATGCAGAAACGACTGCTTATGAGCGAGTTCAACACAACAACTCAACCACACACACGTTGTCTGATGAACCACGATCAGAACAACCACAAATTCGTGAATCAAGCACAAGGGATGCTCGAAAACACACCACACACACACCACACGATGGAATGGAAATTGTGAAATGGAGAAGAATTTAGAGTTGGGAACAAATCCAGTTGGAATTCTTCCGTGGATCGTCCAAACTCTCTTCAAACTTCGATTGGAGTAGTTGATCGATGTAGAAGGTTGAATTGATGACATCCGGCTTCAACTACTTCGCATGAATGGCGATTCCACAACGATCGGGCAGAAGTTGAAGCAGAGCAACAATTTGGGGCTTTTCCTCTGGTCCCTTGAGGCTCTTGGTTGGGAGGCTGCTCTCTGCGAATTTGGCTCCAAAAGGATGCTTATATAGTGTTAGGTAAAGGTGGGGGTCATGGAGGAAGGAAACACCCAAGTGGGGCCGGATTTGGAAACTCTAAATCTCATGTTTCCGTCGTCTGTCGACAGGTGCACTTGCATCTGTCGACAGGCGCACTCAGGTTGAGAACTGGGTTTCAGAAAATCTGAATTTCTGAGTGTATCTGTCGACAGGCAATTTGCATCTGTCGACAGGTGCACTCAGGAATACAAAACCTGAGTTCTGTCCTGGGTTGTCTGTGTGTATCTATCGACAGGTACTTTGCATCTGTCGACAGGTGCACTCAGAGATGCAAACCTGAGTTCTGTCTTGGAATGACTGTTGAATCTGTCGACACATGCCCTGAGCCTATCGACAGATACACCTCTTTGACAGTTTTTTGTGCTATTTGCTCATCTCTTCAATGCTCCATCTTTCATGCTTGTGCACCTACATGCAAATACATTGTTAGTGATATACATTGTATGATTTAGCAATGTTTAACTCAATCACTTTCATGGTGTTTTTCATGTTAGTTAGCACATCAATTTTGCATTAAATCAATGTTCAAGGATATTAATGTGATCATCAAAACATGATATATGAAAAACCCAACACTCTCCCCCTTTTTGATGATGACAAAAACATTCAATTGATGCATATTGATGTTCTCCCCCTTTTTGACAACATACAAAATGTCAAGTCATGCACATTAGGAGACAAATAAACATGAACTGTGAGTTTTCATTGATTGATCATTCAAATTTCACAGTACAAGAGACAATCATTACATGACTCAATAAAAATCAAAAGAAAGGGAAATAACATGAACAAGCAAAATATGACTGGACAAGTGAGACTAACTCCCAGCTAAGACTCTTAATGACCTCTAATGACCCTGAGACCCTCTATTCATTGTCATGTCCAGCAGGTGGAGGATGACGGGATCCATCTCTCTCGGAGTAGAGGGAAACATCGGTGCTAAGGACTCGAAGTCCACATACCGGATTGGACGAGTTTCTTGAAGGTGCCGTAGGCCCGGATAAGACGGAGACCTTGAGGAACATTGAGTTCCGGCAACCGATCCTCGCGATGCTTGCTGCGACGTTCGGAAGGAGCCCTGGAACTCTCTCCGGCGTCCGTCGAAGCGCGACGACGGTGAGAGAGAAGCTTTTATTTGGGTGCCATCTCAGGAAGGAGGGTGAGAATGGCGTTTGGGAAGGGAGAGTGGAGGGATCCCAGACGAGGAGCAGCAGGATCGTCGGAGACGGAGCGGATCTTGAGCCCAGAAGGGGGAAGAGAGGGGTTTGGAGAAGAGGAGGAGGAAATGAGAGGGGAAGGGTGAGAAGTGGTTGTGGGATGCCTGAGAATAGGTTTAGAAGGATTTTAAAAGAGAGGCCCCACAAAAAGGACTTGAACCGGCGCGATGGTTGGCTTCAAAAACGGATTTGGGCCGTCGGCTGTCGACAGATGACAATCTATCTGTCGACAGATAACCTTTTTTTTTTTTTGATTTTGGCTAAAACTTGATTTTTGATAAGATTTTTCAAAGGGACAAGTGTTCATTTGGTGTTTGAAGGTAAAATAGGTGTATGTACAAGATAAAAATGCATATCCATTATGATGAAGACATGACACAATTCTAAAATGAGTTTGAATTAAAACAGATAAGTTCTTTAATTAGATCATGAAGAACACATTTCACAATAGCCAGTGAAAATTAAATAACTCTTTTGATTAAGGCCGTTGAAGAAAACATGCATCTAAATAGAGATGATAGTCAGATGACATTTGAATTAGATGGCCACAAGAACATCTTACCCATAAGAAGCACATTGGACTTGACATAAAAAGTTTTCGGAGGCTTCACTCTATTTCTGGTATGATTTTAGAATCTTTAAACAACGAAGATGGAAAAGAGTGGCAATGAGGAGCACTTTCACTTTTTCATGTGAAGGTAGACATTTGTGATGCCAATACCCCCAATTACTCAATGTGAGTGTCCATCAAGCCATTGTATAGAGATAATGAAACAACCTTTTGACGCGAAGACCGACATTGGTGATGTCCATGTCCCCGGTTACTTAGTGATTTTCATCATTGCTCCACCTCCATCCCATAAATGAAAGATAAATTTGTTGATTGAACCGAAGAAATAGGTAGCTTTTCTCCTTTTTTTTTATTTTATTTTTGCTTTTCGTCAAGTACATGAGATTTCATTAGGCAAGTTATAATGTAGAACATCAAATTCAAGAACCTTCTGATTTTTTCAAATCATTTTAGATTCATGTTTAACGACAAGGGAGTTATTCAAAGGAGATGTTTAAAAATCATTTGGTTTGCTCATTGTGTTCAAAATGATCTAAATAGACCTCAATCAAGTGTTGCATCAAACATCATTTAGACTTGGTTCACGACTTTGACATGAAGTGGATATGAAATGTTATATTGCACACAAACAAACCAATGTTTACCTTTAAATCAAGTAAGGAATACTTTCTTGAGAAGTATGAAGAAGGAATTGAAAAAATAAAGAAGAATGTGTGTATCTGTCGACAGAAGGAATCTGTCTGTCGACAGATGCACACAGACTGATGAATTGAAGTTTCAGTCAGAACAAAACTGAGTGTACCTGTCGACAGATGGAATGAGACTGTCGACATGTATGAACATATTGGATTTTTCTGGTTTTAGATTGATTGCACATTGAGTTCAAGGAAGTGAGAATTCAACAAGGAGATGTAGGAAGAGTTTCCTCAAGAAACAAGAACTCATCTATCCTTCACTTACTCCCCCATAGTGTGTGCATGTGTTGACACAACATCTAAGCAAAGATTCACACAAGCATTTGATACAAGACAAACATGATCATTTAAAGAAAGTCATACACAAGCACATGATCACAGAAAAAGCATTGTTTCATGGAGTTAACATGATAAAATGTAAGGAAACTAAAAATCCTATGTGAAGTACAGGGCCTTTATATGAAATGGGACTATTGATACTTGGCGGAGAATATTTTCTCACGCATCATGATAGTTTTCAAACAAGCCGAACTTGTTCTTCTACAGTTCACCATTTGATATACCACATAGTCATTCACACATAAAGAGTATGTACTCCAATATGGATAGTCAGTTTCATTGCATTTTACACAAACCTAATTCTCTTCTTAAGGATGTGAATCTATCTTCAGACAAGGGTTTGGTGAAAATATCAGCCAATTATTTTTTTGTGGGAATGAAATTAAGTTCCAAGGTTTATTGTTAAACACCCTATATGCCCTAGAGTGTTCTGAGTAGCCTAGAAAACACCTTGATCACTTTTGGCTTCAAATTTATCTAAATCAGATTTATCATTGTTATGAATAAATACCTTGAGCCAAAAACTCGGAAGTACCCAAGGTTGGGTTTCTTACCTTTCAACAATTGGTAGGGGGTTTTCTTTATCACAGGTCTTACCATGGCTCTGTTTAGAATGTAGCAAGAAGTGTTCACTGCTTCTGCCCAAAAACTTTTGGAGAGTTGGCCTTCAACTAGAAGAGTGCGAGCCATTTCCACCAATGTTCTGTTTTTCCTCTCCACTACTCCATTTTGTTCTGGAGTCCTTGGGGAAGAGAACAGATGTTCAATCCCTTGGTGCCTGCAAAAATCAGAAAAAGCATTGTTATCAAATTCTCCCCCGTGATCGGTGCGGATTGAGTATATTTTATTCACATTTCCACGCTCAATCTTGTTAAAGAAATCTTGGAAGATTGTAAGTGTTTCACTTTTGTGTGCCAAGAATTTGACCCATGTGAACCTAGAAAAATCATCTACAATGACAAAACCAAAACGTTTGCCATTGAGACTTAGAGTTCTTGTTGGTCCAAAAAGGTCCATGTGCAACAGTTCATATGGTTTAGATGTGCTTACCGGTGCTTTAGATTTGAAAAACTTCCGGGTCTATTTTCCCTGTGCACATGCATCACAAAAACTTTCATTGTTGTTAAAAAAATGTCAGGAAGTCCACTTACTAATTTGAGCTTCATGATCTTGTGCAACACGTTATAGCTCGCATGGCCAAGCCTACGATGCCACAAGGTCAATTCATCCTGTCTATTTGCAACAAGACACAAGTTGTCATTTTTTGGATCATCTAAGTCAACTAAGTAAATGTTATTCACTCTTTTTCCAGAAAATTTTACACTTCCTGTTTCTTTATCAACAATTTGACATGAATTTGATTCAAATATGACGTTGTGACCTCTATCACACAATTGACTTATGCTAAGCAAGTTGTGATTAAGGCCATCAACCAACAGTACATTTTCAATTGAATTGGAGGGACACTTACCAACATTACCTGTGCCAATTATTTGGCCTTTGTTGTTACCTCCAAAGATGACTTGTCCTCCGTCTTTCTCCACTAGGAAACAGAATTTAGCTTTGTCGCCCGTCATGTGCCTCGAACAGCCGCTATCCAAGTACCATTTGTTTTGATGTTGGGCTGCTAGGCATTCCTGTATATGTGGATCAGACAAGAGGTTTTGGTACCCAAATCACTTTGGGTCCCAAAATTTCATTCATGTAACAAAGTAGATATTTGGGAATCCAAACTTGTTTGAATTTCTGTTTCTTTGGATTATTCCAACATTGTTTTTCATCATGACCAATCTTTTTACACACATTGCATGAAGGAATTTTCTTTTCAATTTTTTGTTGCTTGATAGACTGTTTATTAGTTGAAGTTGTTCTTGTCTGTCGACAGGCACCATTCCATCTGTCGACAGGTGGCTTTTTCTTTTGTTTGTTGGGAACATTTTGTTTGGGTTGCATTGCTTTGGTCTGAGACTGCCTTGAGTTATGCTTTGTGGGAACATGCTTGCTTGTGCTTGGGCTAGGATCAACAAAGGAAGTGATCAATGACTCTCCTATTTTCTTTTGTTTGACATGTTGATATCCTAACCCATGCTTGGTTACATGTATTTTAGCGCCCAAAACCACATCTAGATTTTGCTTCCCTTTTACAAATTTCATTATGTCCTCAGATTTTTCTTTCAATTCCTTTTCAGTTTGTTCCAACTTTTTCTTTGTTTCTAATTGTTCTTCTGAAGGAATTCAAGAGAATGGCTTAAACAGTCTTTTTCTTTTTGTGTTTCTTGCAATCTCATTTTCAAGCAATCCATCTCTTCATTATGAGTCTTTTATCAACTTTCATCATTTCTATTTCTTTTGTCAGGAATGCAATTCGTTCATCATTGTTTTTATCATGCACAAGGGAGTTGCATTTCTTTTTTAATGCTTTATTTTCAGATCTATATTCACAAAATTTTTCAAATAGAGTAGTGTATGCTTCCTCCCATTCACTTGCAGTGAAATCATTAAATGAGAAGTTTACCTCGGTGGAGTCATCACTCCTTGCCATTAAGCATTGCACTTCTTCATCATCGGATGTTTCTTGTGCATCTTCATCTTCATCTTCATCACTCCAGGTGGCCAACATTGCTTTGGCTTTCTTGGAGGTGAATTTTTCCTTCTTCAGCTTCTTCTTGAGTTTCGGGCATTCGCCTCTCATGTGCCCTTGTTTCTTGCATTCATAACAAACAATATCAGATTTTTTGTTGGACTCATATTTCTGTGAAAAATTTTTCTTTTGAAAAGGTTTAGAGTTACCTGTGTCTCTCCTTTTGAACCTCAGAAATTTCTTGAATTGTCAAGTGAGCATTGCCATTTCACCATTATCACTCTCACTAGATGTTTCTTACTCATCACTATCTTGTTGAATGGATTTCTTGGAGCTTGTTGATGTTTTGTTGGATGCTTTTAGAGCAATTGACTTCCTAGGATTTTCTTCTAATTTTTTTCTTTTGATGTTGATTTCATATGTCATTAAGGAGCCAATTAGTTCATCCAATTTCATTTTGGAAAGATCTTTGGAATCCTTAATGACAGTGGCCTTAGTATTCTAAGATGAAGTAAGAGATCGAAGTATCTTTCTTACTAAGTCACTTTCAGAGTATTCCTTTTTAAGACCTTTTAGCCCGTTAACTATTAGCATGAATCTTGCAAACATGTCTGATATGGTTTCATCAGTTTTCATCTTGAACATTTCATATTCAGACACTAACATGCTAACTTTAGTTTCCCTTACCTCGGATGTACCTTCGTAAATGAGTTCAAGTTTGTCCCACATCTCTTTTGCTGTTGAGTATGTGGAGACTCTTGAGAACTCCTTTGGATGCACCGCACATTGCATCATGTTTAATGCAGTCTAGTTGAGAGTTCCTTTAGCTATTTGGTCTTTCGTCCAGGTGTCTTCATCCTCTGGCAACACATATGGTCCCTTCTTGACTATCTTCCACAGCTCGTAATTTTGAGCTCTCAAAAATACCTGCATACGATTTTTCCAATAAGGATAGTCAGTGCCATCAAAATAGGGTGGCCTGGTTACTGAATGTCCCTCGGCCATATACCCTTTTCTAGAATCCATAAGATCGAAAATCTCCTGATCGCTAGATCAAATGACGAAAGCAGTAAATCGGAGAAACCGTGCTCTGATACCAATTGAAGGGTTATGCGGAATAACACGATATGGTAATCTAGAAGGGGGGGGGTTGAATAGATTACGACAAATTCTAATTACTGATGGCTTATTTTCGGTGCTACAACAATCTCAATGAAACTTGATTAGAATTTGATTGAGATTAAGAAAGCTTGAGTTGATATATTGAGAACAGGGTATCAATCGTGCGTATGAACACCGTGCCTACCAATCATCTATCGCAAAACGCGAACAAACCACAGAACACGATGATTTAAGGTGGTTCGGAGTACACAACTCGTGTATCCTACATCCACCGTCCACACACACACGCAGAAATGACTGCTTATGAGCGAGTTCAACACAACAACTCAACCACACACACGTTGTCTGATGAACCACGATCAGAACAACCACAAATTCGTGAATCAAGCACAAGGGATGCTCGAAACACAACCACACACACACACGATGGAATGGAAATTGTGAAATGGAGAAGAATTTAGAGTTGGGGAACAAATCTAGTTGGAATTCTTCTCGTGGATGTCCAAACGCTCTTCAAACTTCGATTGGATGTAGATTGATCGATATAGAAGGTTGAATTGATGACGATCTGGCTTCAACTTCACATGGATGGCGATTCCACAACGATCTGGGCAGAAAGTTGAAGCAGAGCAGCATTTGGGGCTTTTCCTCTTGGTCCCTTGGAGGCTCTTGGTTGGGAGGCTGCTCTCTGCGAATTTGGCTCCAAAAGGATGCTTATATAGTGTTAGGTAAAGGTGGGGGTTGTGGAGGAAGGAAACACCCAAGTGGGGCCGGATTTGGAAACTCTAAATCTCATGTTTCCGTCGTCTGTCGATAGGTGCACTTGCATATGTCGACAGGCGCACTCAGGCTGAGAACTGGGTTTCAGAAAATCTGAATTTCTGAGTGTATCTGTCGACAGGCAATTTGCATCTTTCGACAGGTGCACTCAGGAATACAAAACCTGAGTTCTGTCCTGGGTTGTCTGTGTGTATCTGTCGACAGGTACTTTGCATCTGTCGACAGGTGCACTTAGAGATGCAAACCTGAGTTCTGTCTTGGAATGACTGTGTGAATCTGTCGACACATGCCCTGAGCCTGTCGACAGATACACCTCTTTGACAATTTTTTGTGCTATTTGCTCATCTCTTCAATGCTCCATCTTTCATGCTTGTGCACCTACATGCAAATACATTGTTAGTGATATACATTGTATGATTTAGCAATGTTTAACTCAATCACTTTCATGGTGTTTTTCATGTTAGTTAGCACATCAATTTTGCATTAAATCAATGTTCAAGGATATTAATGTGATCATAAAAAACATGATATATGGAAAACCCAACAATTACAGCATGCGTAGGATCATGATGTGAACTAACTAATTGTTAA
Organism: Colocasia esculenta; assembly: GCA_014218235.1. Classification (NCBI taxonomy): domain Eukaryota; kingdom Viridiplantae; phylum Streptophyta; class Magnoliopsida; order Alismatales; family Araceae; genus Colocasia; species Colocasia esculenta. Next base: position 89,378,706 of record CM024756.1, on the reverse strand, counting down.
GAATAGTAGTACCATGCTAGGTAAAACTGAACCATATGCACATATGTGAAATTGGATATTATTGTGTTAAACGGTGTTCAAATAATGTGTGATTAATAAGATTTATGTAAAAACATGTGCCATGGGTGACACTGCTACCTTAGAGGGCTGTGGAACTGTACCATAGTAAAGTCCCTATGGAAATGTTCATGTGTGCGAAATTCTATGGGCAATTACAATGAAATCTTGGAGGTGGACAAGTACCACTAGTTAGGGTGGAGAGTGCTTCTCCCAGTTCTGCGCAGTTAACCAAGATCTATCACTATCTTGCCTAGGTGATAGGTATGTGAATGTGATGTGTGTGTCCATCTAGAGGTGGTTTGGACTATGTGTCACGGCATTTAAATGTGAACAATGTGATTATGTATAAGTAAATTGTGAAATTGTGTAAAGTGTAAATGAATATGTGAATGTACAAAGTCAATGTGATAACATGTGAATTTGTGAAACATTATATGAATGTGTTAAATCCATGTCAAAACAGCAAGCTAATAATGTTATAATTGTGTTAAGTATATGAAAATGTACATAGAACCCCGGCTAGGATTATTGCTTTCATTATATGTGAAATCCATGTTTTAGTTGCATGTGTATAATTGCATGATTCAATGAGCTTTAGAATGGTTAAGCATGTTAATAAACGTGTAGAAATCAAGTGATAGGTTTTGTACTTAATGATGATAAAGCATGTATCATGGTTCTCAATGCATAAGATTTAAGAATGTTCAAATCATGTTAAATGTGTTGATTGTTCTAATAGGAAAAAAAAATGTGCATGGGATGTAGGTATGTATAATGTGCATGGATTATTTGCTAAGTCTATTTAGACTCACTCTTGCTTCGGCGTACAGGTGCAGGTGTCTCCACTTCTTCCGAGGAGATAGCCAGGAGTGACTCGGAGCGAGAGTAGGAGATTGTTGTGGAGATATCAGTATTGTAATTTTATTTTTCATAGTATGTAATCGAAACTTATGTTTTTGGGAATGTGGACAATGTATTCGATTTAAATTTCAGTCATGTGAACTTTAATTTCTTTCTTGTACTATATGGACTGTGGATATTTAATGTGGATGATGGAATATAAATGATATTATTTCTTTTATTCCGCTGTTCTGAGTTTATATTTGTGCACATCTCAGCTTAATGTACTTGTTGCGTCAATGTCCCACTGTAACGACACTCTCTATATCGACGTGGGTTGGTGTAACCGTACCGGTGTAAGGAGGGTCGTTACAGAGATTGGTATCAGAGAAACAAGTTGAGATTGTACATAAATATATTTATGCCATCTTCTTCATTATATGGTAGTCTTTATAGATTGTCCACATAGTTAAGAAAATAGTTAGGAATTAGATAGTGTAGTTCCTCATTGTGATTAACCTGTTTTGCAAGCTGTGGCTTCTTGTGGCAGGTGAGGTGCTCATGCCAGAGAGGATGAGCCTAGGCGTGAGGAGAGGGATAAGCAGCAGGCCCCAGCCCCACAGGGACCTACTGTGCTTCCTCCACCGGCACCAGTGGACTATGGAGTGTTCATGCAGGGTCTGGTACAGGCCATGCAGACACAGGCCCATACTCTGGCTGCACTCCAGGCTCAGTTGGAGGCTCAGGTTAGAATAATAATAGAGTAGTCTGTTTTATTGTTATGTTGCTATATTGCATATGTGTTCATTATACTGTTTGTTGTAGCAGGCTCAGGCGCCAGTTCCCCAGGCACATGACCATGGTGGACCTTCCATCATGGAAAGGTTGAAAAGGATGAATCCACCCTCTTTTAAAGGGGAGAGTGATCCGTTGCTTGTGGAGAGCTGGATGAGGGAGATCAAAAAGATCTTCTGGGTGATTAGGTGTGCTAAGGATGACAAGGTCAGCCTGGCCACCTATATGCTATAGGTATGTGTTTGTTGTTTAAGCATTTAATAAATTAAGGTTAGATTGTTTAGATAAGTTCTTATGGAGAATGATTTGATGCAGGAGAGAGCCGACGTGTGGTGGTCCTTGTTACTACGTACCCAGTTCGAGGACGGTGCTGTAGAGGTGGCTTGGGACGAGTTTGTGAGGCTCTTTCGGGCCAAGTTTGTCCCTCGAGCATATCCAGGACAAGATGGAGTAAGAGTTCCTCACTTTGACTCAAGGCTCCATGACCGTGCTTGAGTACGAGGCCAGGTTTTCCGAACTATCAATGTATGCACCTCATATTGTGGCTGATGAGTGCAGGAAGGGCAAGAAGTTCATGATGGGCTTGAAGCCATCACTGAGGACGAGGTTGGTGGAGTTTGACCATCACACCCTTGAGGAGGCTCTCAGCATGGCATGTCGACAGGAAGGAGAGATGGAGCAATACCTTGAGGAGAAGAAGGTTTCGCAGAAGAGGCCTGCAGCTCCTTTCCAAGGGCAGGATGGGAAGAAGGCGGCATACCAGTCCCCGCAGCGCCCAGTGGCAGCCAGTAGTCGTCAGGTACCTTCTCAACGTTCCCCTAGTGGCATGAAGGAGTTTCCTCATTGAGGAACGGCACATGGTGGTACGGAGTGTTGGAAGATGGCGGGAAAGTGCCTCAAGTGCGAGAGCAGCGAGTATAAGATCAAGGACTGCCCTAGACTTCAACAGGGACTCCAGCGACCTGCTTCAGTAGCAAGCAGCAGTAGTGCCTACAGGAAGACCAGGAAGGCCTCGAGCCCAAGCTCGAGTGTTTGCGCTAGCACGTGAGGATGCCGAGCATGCAGAGCATGTTATCGAAGGTACGGTTCTTTTCATGGGTGTGCACGCTCGGGTTTTTTTTGATACGGGTGCTACTCACTCATTCATTTTAGAGCGGTTTGCTAGGCAGTTAGCTATAGAGTCAGGATTAGAGTCTGAGGAGTTAGAGGTCCCTTTGTCTGTGCACACACCTACAGAAACGGTATCGACTAGGAAGTGCATTCCATCATTGCCTGTGTGCATTGAGGATAGAGTCTTAGATGGGTGTTTCTTCTTGCTAAAGATGAAGGACTATGATGCAATTCTTAGTCTGGATTGGCTAGAGGAGCACTATGCATTAGTGGATTGTCGTGGAAGAAGATTGTTTTCCGTATTCCTGGTGAGGATGAGTTTTCTCATCCATTGCCAAGGAAACTTGGGGGAAAGTTTGTTATCTCCGCCATGAAGATGATGAGGATGGTAGGCAAGGGTTGTGACGCTTTTCTTGCCAGCGTGGTATTAGTACCAAAGGCTGATGAGTCACCGACTCTTGAGAGGATAGATGTGTGCGGGAGTTTCTAGATGTATTTCTCGGTGATTTATCTGGATTGCCACCGGTCAGAGAGATAGAGTTTACCCAAGAGTTGCTTCCAGGCACCTCACCTATCTCAAAGGCTCCATATCGGATGGCACCTGCGGAGTTAGCAGAGTTAAGGAAGCAGTTACAGGATTTGCTAGATAAGGGATTTATTCGCCCTAGTGTATCTCCTTGGGGTGCACCTGTAATATTTTTAAAGAAGAAAGATGGTTCACTCAGGTTGTGCATTGATTATAGAAAGCTCAACCAGGTGACTGTGAAGAACATGTATCCCTTACCGTGGATCGATGATCTATTTGACCAGCTGCAAAATGCACCGATCTTTTCCAAGATTGAATTGTGGTCTGGCTATCATCAGTTGAGGACTAGGAGTGAGGATGTATCCAAGACGGCCTTTAGGACCCTTTATGATATTATGGGTTTTTGGTTCTTCCGTTTGGTCTAACAAATGCCCCTGCAGCATTCATGGATCTCATGAACAAGGTGTTTAGACCTTATTTAGATAGTTTTGTAGTTGTGTTTATTGATGATATGTTGGTCTATTCTCAGGATGAGGGCACACCCGTCAGCATTTGAGGTAGTATTAGAAGTTCTTAGAGAGCACAAGCTATATGCAAAATTCAACAAGTGCAATTTTTGGTTGCGCGAGGTTCATTTCCTCGGACATGTTAGCTCCGGTGCTGGTGTAGCAGTTGATCCAACGAAGGTCCAAGCTGTATTGGATTGGGAGATTCCTAGGACCCCATCGGAGATTCGTAGTTTCTTGGTTTAGCGGGTTATTATCGGTGATTTATTGACTGATTTTCGTCCATCGCCGCCCCAATAACTAAGCTAACCAAGAAGGGTGAGAAGTTTGTGTGGTCCGAGGAGTGTGAGAGTAGCTTTTAGTTATTGAAGGCTAGACTTACTTCTGCACCAGTATTGGTTTTACCTAGTAGTGATGAGGGTTTTGCCATCTATACGGATGCATCTCGGGTTGGCCTTGGCTGTGTATTGATGCAGAAAGAAAGGGTAGTAGTGTATGCTTCTCGACAATTGAAGGAGCATGAGCGTAACTATCTGACTCATGATTTGGAGCTTGCGGCAGTGGTTCATGCACTAAAGATCTGGAGACACTATCTTTATGGCGTCAGATTTGAGGTGTTCACTAACCAGAAGAGCTTGAAGTATCTTTTCTCCCCAAAGGAATTAAACTTATGGCAGAGAAGATGAATTGAGTTCCTAAAGGACTATGACTTTGACCTCGGGTATCATCTTGGAAAGACGAATATTGTAGCAGATGCCCATAGTAGGAAGAGGTCATCACTCCAGAAGGATTGGAAGATGTTGGAGGATGCAGCGTGTGCGATGACTGAGTTAGAGCCATCATTGTGTCAGGCTTTTGTAGCTCAGTTGTCCATTAGGTCTTCGTGTTGGATGAGGTGATCAAGCAACAGAAGGCCGACCCTAGACTCCAAGAATTGGTAGGCAAGGCAAGCATTGCTCGAGATGAGGATGGTGTGATTAGATTCCATCACCATGTTTATGTTCCAGACATTGTAGATATCCGTGAGCATGTATTAGTAGAGGCTCATAGGTCGAGATTCTCTATTCATCCGGGTAACACTAAGATGTACTTGGATCTGAAGAGATCTTTTTGGTGGTCCGACATGAAGAAGGATGTAGCGGAGTATGTGTCTAGATGTTTAGTATGCCAGCAAGTGAAGGCCGAGCGGCAGCGACCATCTGGTCTTATGCAGAAGATGGAAATCTCAGTATGGAAGTGGGAAGCTGTCACTATGGATTTTGTAATGGGTTTGCCCCGATCAGGCGGGCAATGACTTGATATGGGTAGTAGTAGATAGATTCTCAAAGGCTGCACATTTCTTTCCTATGAAGAAGAAGTAGTCGGTCGAGAGATTAGCTAGATTGTATGTCGGTAGCATGGTGTGTCGAAGTCGATCATTTCAGATCAAGATCCGAGATTTACTTCGAGGTTGTAGAAGGGTCTTCAGGATGCTTTAGGTTCTGAACTAAAGCTTAGTTCAGCGTTCCATCCCCAGACAGATGGACGGTCCGAGAGGACTATCCAGACGCTCGAGGATATGTTGAGAGCGTGTGTGCTAGATTGGAAGGATGATTGGGAGCGTCATTTACCTCTTGTGGAGTTTGCATACAATAACAGTTTTCATGTGAGTATTGGTATGGTTCCATTTGAGGCGTTGTATGGTAGGCCTTGTAGATCTCCTTTATGTTGGGAGGAGACTGGTGATAGGCAGTTGATTGGTTCGTAGTTGGTTCAGGAGACTTCGGATAAGGTCCAACTGATTAGGAAGAGGCTTGTTGCGGCACAGGATAGGCAGAAGAGTTATGCCGACAACAGGAGGAAAGATTTGGAGTTCGAGGTAGGTGAGCATGTCTTTTTGAAGATATCGCCTACTCGAGGTGTAGTTAGATTTGGCAGGCATAGTAAGCTAACTCCTAGATTCATTGGCCCGTATGAGATTCTCAGACGATTGGGCAACGTGACATATGAGCTAGCTTTACCTCCGGCTTTAGCTAGTGTTCATCTTGTTTTCCACGTATCTATGCTCAGGAGGTATGTTTGAGATCTATCTCATTGATTAGCCACGAGCCAGTGGAGATCCAGCCAGATCTATCTTATGTGGAGCAACCGGTAGCTATTCTTGACTGGAAGGTTTAGCATCTCTGAAACAAGAGCATTGCGTCGGTGAAAGTATTATGGTGCAACTTCTCAAGAGAGGAGGCTACTTGGGAGCTTGAGGTTGCAAAGAAGAAGAAGTATCCTCAGTTATTTGAGTAGTGTCGGTCTAACTTTGAGGACGAAGCTTCTTTAAGGGGGAGAGGTGTAAGACCCTTGAATTTTACCCTCTTATATAGGTGTTTGATTGTGTGAGGAATTGATTTTTGTGTGTGTAGCTATCTATATATATATATACTATTTGAGCATTGTTGTACATATGAATATATATATTATATATATATATATAATAAATATTTCTTGTTGTATATGTTATTTATTTACATTGTAAAAATAATATTATAAAGTATGCATTGTAATTTACATTATTTGCTTTGTGAAAATATAGATTTATGCATTTTTAAGTTCTGGCCGAAATGTCATTTGGCGTCAACATGAGTTGACATTGAGTAGAGGTTAGCAGCCATATTGATGGACGCAAACCTCATATAGGTGGCCATTGATGTTGACGTCTAAAACCCAGATCTTGTTGCGCTTCAAATCCGAAAATGCCCACGATTTTATCGGCCCTTGTTCTGGAACCATCCCCAACGGTCATCCCTCTCTGCCTATGCATACCCAAGACCCCGAGGTTCTATAAAACCACCCTTTTGCGGTCGGATCAACCTTTTGGCTTTTGTCAAACCCTGGAACCCTTCTGTGCGAACCCGATCTTTGAACTCTTGGATCCGTCGATTTGAGGTTTCCTCCGACGTTCTACTACGACTGGGAGGGAGTCTAAGCATCGAGGAAGGCTTCCCCGACTCCGGTGTACAGCAAGATTCATCACAGAAGCCGAATCGAGGAGGTTAGGAGGGCTTCTTGGCATAGGCCGAGGAGAGCTTCTTCGACCCAAATCTCCGTCTGTAGAATTTTTCAAAGGCATGTAACCCTTGACCATTGTCCATACATGCGTCTAGTAGGTCCCAGGCATTTTTACGGATTTTATTCGTGTCCTCGAACCTCCGTTCTTCCTTATTTTTGTGAGATCTGTCTGCATTTCTGCAGACAGGAACTTAACGGCATCATCTACTGCCTTTAGATCTAGGTTGAAGGCATCCTTTGCTGCCGTTTACCTATTTAGCGGCCACTAGTATGCCACTGAGTTCACCATGTAGTGACAGTATGCATGTTTACCCTATAAAGTCTATTTCTGGATTTTTCCGAACATGAGGATATATGGTAAAATACTATATTGTTAAATATTGTTGATAGATCATATCTTGTGGTTATGGAAATTTTCATCCATTACGCAAATTATTAAGTTTTCTGAAATGAAATGATAGGCATGTATTAATCCTTTAAATTACTGTTTACATACTTTTATGTTGAACTGAGGCTTCATGAAATTTCTGTGAGTAATATGGTTATGTTATAAAAATTTGACAAATTTCTAATTTCTGTGTGAGTTATTAAAATTTCTAAAATTGAATTGAGAGTTGTATATAACCATGTTTAAATTAATATAAATATGTCGGTTGTGAGATTGAGTCTGAAAATTTTTATAGAACTAAATGATGACCGTTTTTAGGTATTTGAACTGTTAAGACTGACTGTGTACATGTAAACCCTTGTTAGACGAAATTTTGATAGAAATTGCATGATAATTTTCCAATTATTATAAATAGTGTATAACTCTCAAAAATCTGAAAATTTGAGCATATGATGAAATGTCTGTCTTTAACTTGTCATAAAAATTGCATACTGTTTGGGCGATAGTAGTACTGTTTTGATTTGTAGATGAGAATGACCATGTCAAAGCATATCGAATGTATGGTGAATAATCCTATGATTACAGCATGCGTAGGATCATGATGTGAACTAACTAATGTTAAGAACAGTAGTACCATGCTAGGTAAAACTGAACCTATGCACATATGTGAAATTGGATATTATTGTGTTAAACGGGTATAAACAATGTGTGATTAATAAGATTTACGTAAAACTTGAGCCATGGGTGACACTGCTACCTTAGAGGGCTGTGGAACTGTACCGTAGTGAAGTCCCTACGGAAGGTTAATGTGTGCGAAATTCTATGGGCAATTAGGATGAAATCCTGGAGGTGGACTTGTACCACTGGTTAGGGTGGAGAGTGCTTCTCCCGGTTCTGCGCAGTTAACCAAGATCTATCACTATCTTTCCTAGGTGATAGGTATGTGAATGTGATGTGTGTGTCCTTCTTGAGGTGGTTTGGACTATGTGTCACGGTATTTAAATGTGAACAATGTGATTATGTATAAGTAAATTGTGAAATTGTGTAAAGTGTAAATGAATATGTGAATGTGCAAAGTCAATGTGATAACATGTGAATTTGTGAAACATTATATGAATGTGTTAAATCCATGTTAAAACAGCAAGCTAATTATGTTATAATTGTGTTAAGCATATGAAATGTACATAGAACTCATGCTAGATTATTGCCTTCATTATATGTGAAATCCATGTTTTAGTTTGCATGTGTATAATTGCATGATTCAATGAGCTTTAGAATGGTTAAGCATGTTAATAAATGTGTAGAAATCATATGATGGTTTGTATTTAATGATGATAAAGCATGTATCATGGTTCTCAATGCATAAGAATTTAAGAATGTTCAAATCATGTTAAATGTGTTGATTGTTCTAATAGGAAGAAAAATGTGCATGGGATGTAGGTATGTATAATGTGCATGGATTATTTGCTGAGTCTATTTAGACTCACTCTTGCTTTGGCGTACAAGTGCAGGTGTCTCCACTTCTTCCGGAGATAGCCAGGAGTGACTCGGAGTGAGAGTAGAAGATTGTTGTGGAGATATCAGTATTGTACTTTTCTTTTTCATAGTATGTAATCAAAAACTTATGTATTTCGGAATGTGGACAATGTATTTGATTTAAATTTTAGTCATGTGAACTTTAATTTCTTTCTTGTACTATATAGACTGTGGATATTTAATGTGGATGATGGAATACAAATGATATTATTTCTTTTATTCCGTTGTTCTGAGTTTATATTTGTGTACATCTCAGCTTAATGTATTTGTTGGGTCAATGTCCCCACTGTAATGACACTCTCTATATCGACGTGGGTTCGTGTAACCGTACCTATGTAAGGAGGGTCATTACAATGACTGTTGGTCTCTAAGTCAACTTTCGATCTTATTATATGGAGAATATTTAATGTTATAGTGTAGATTTTAGATCAAATAGACTGATGTCAGAATTGTCAACTTAGCCTTCTCATTATTATCTTAATGTAGTGATTCATCGATGGCCTCCAAGAATGTTATTGCTGACTTAACGAAAGAGGATAAATTAGATGGCACTAACTATGACATTTGGCATCGAAAAATCCAATATCTCTTGAATGAGCAAGAATTACTTGATCACATTACAACGTCCATGACTTCGCCTGAAGAAGGCAACACTGCTCAACACCGCAGAGATCAAGAGGCTTACAAGTCTTGGTTCAACAAAGATCGCAGCACGCGCTTTACACTATTAAGCGCATGCAGGATGATATGATTGGCGAGTTTGATAAGTGTAAGACTGCCAAGGATATGTGGGATAAGTTGAAGATTACTTTTGGAGGAACCTCTACCACAAGGTTAAGGACTCTTGTTTTGAAATTTGAGACCCTCCGAAAAGATCCCCGTCAGAACATGACTGAGCATCTAAGGATGATGTCAAGCATGATCCGTGACTTGAAGTCTGCAGGTCACGATCTCACCGATGAGCAGCAGGTGCAGGCTGCAATAAGATCTTTGCCAGACTCTTGGACTCACATGAAACAAATCCTCACTCACAATGAGAGTATTAAATTTTTTTTTTGACATCTCTCGCCATGTGGAGTTAGAGGCTGAGCACGAGGAAGCTATGCGCGCTACTGCCCTTGTCACCCAGGGAGGCAGACAGCAGGGCAAGAAGGGTCTAAAGAAGAACTTCAAGAGGAAGTGGCAAAATGTTGCATCCACTTCAAAGGCGGGGCAGACACCGAAGCACCAAAGGGCAAGCGCGGTGGAAAAGAGATAAGTCGAAGGCTAAATGCTATAATTGTGGACAACTGGGACATTTCGCTCGTGAATGCACTGAGCCGAAAAAGGTATTCCAATTTCTTTGCTCTCCAACTGTGCATGTTTGTTCGCATATCCTACTTGCTCGAACAAATCCTAAATGGATAGTGGATTCAGGAGCAACCAAGCACATAACAAGGGATCGAGCAGGGTTCATGGATTATCGCCGAATCTCAGCGGGATCGTAAAGAGTATACATGATAAATGGTTCCAGAAAGGAAGTCCTTTGAGTTGGTGTGTATCAACTCAAGTTAAATACTAGACGAGTCTTAACTCTCCATCAAGTGCTCTATGCGCCTAGATTTCAGCATAATCTACTATCAGTCTCGTCATTATTAGCATTAGGCTTCTCTTTTTATTTTGCTAGAAACCAAGTTCACATTTGTTTGAACATTGTTATATAAAGTCATGCTTTATTCATGGATGGTTTGTTTAAATTAGATTTGGATTATCATAATTTTCCGGTGTCTTATGTGGTAAATATTGATAACAACCTTGATTCGAAAATCTGGCATGCTCTGCTGGGACACATGGGACAAAATAGAATGACAAGGTTAGCTCGAGAAGGCTTACTAGGCTCACTCGCTAAAGTCAATCTACCTATGTGTGAATCATGTTTGTCCGGTAAGGCATGTCGCAAGCCTTTCGGAAAGGCTAAGAGAGCCATTGAACTCTTACAATTGATCCACTCCGACATTTGCGGACCCATGAGTATGAAGACCTATCAAGGGGCTTCCTATTTCCTCACTTTTATAGATGATTATTCACGATATGGATATGTCTATATGATCGCTCACCGCTATGAGCGTTAGATTGCTTTAAACACTTCTTGACAGAGGTTGAGAATCAATTAGGCAAAACCATAAAAGTTCTTCAGACGGATCGAGGACGTGAATATCTTTCGGATGAGTTCCGAACTTTATGTGAAGAAAAGGAATACGCAGACAATTAACAATTCCATATGCACCACAAAAAAATGGTGTTGCTGAGAGACGGAATAGAACACTGTTAGATATGGTTAGGTCGATGATGGCACATGCCAACCTTCCATATCTTTTTGGGGGATGCTATAATGACTGCGGCCTACATCCTTAACCGCGTACCTGCACAGTCAGTTCCTTCCACCCCTCATGAGTTATGGCGTGGTGAAAAACCAAATTTAGATAATCTACACCCATGGGGTTCAGTGGGATATGTCCATGACACCTCTCACAAGTTTGGAAAACTTGGCCCTAAAGCTAGAAAGTTTATCTTTATAAGATATCCTGAAGGCTCTAAGGGTTATGTCATGTACGGACACATCCGAATGGAGGAATGACAGAAAAAGATGTCCAAGATGTTGTTTTCTTATAAACAAAATTTCCTAGTATCAGCGACACTGGAAAGAGTCTTGATCTCCATGAGTTGGATGACCCAAATGATGTTATACCACCTTCCAGTGAAGGGAGGGAATTAGTTCCTAATCAGGAAGCCGCCAGATATAGTAGAGATGATCATCATGATAGTGGGAGCTTTGTGCCCAGTGGGAGCACACTTATAGAAGAACAAGACGATCAGATACGCCGTAGCAAATGTGGACACATACATGGTCATCGATTGAGATTGAAGAGGAAGCTCTTGTGTGTCAGTTTTCTGATGATGATGAGCCTACTTCTGTTAAAGAAGTATTAACTTCATTTGCTAGTAAAGAGTGGAAGGAAGCAATGCAAGATGAGATGGACTCTATGAGTAAGAATCAGGTTTCGGAACTTGTCGATCTCCCTCGAGGGCTTAAGGCTATTGGAAATAAATGGATTTCTCTATTAAAATGCAAGGCGGATGGATCAATCGACAAATATAAAGCACGACTTGTGGCGAAAGGATATACTCAAAAGTAGGGCATAGGTTTCGATGAGACATTCTCCCCAGTGGTGAGATTCACATCGGTTCGCCTTATTCTAGCCATTGTTGCACATTTAGACTTAGAACTTTTTTAGATGGATGTTAAAACAACATTTCTCAATGCAGAACTAGACGAAGAAATTTATATGGTTCAACCAGAAGGTTTTGAGGCAAAGGGACAAGAGCGCAAAGTTTGTCATCTCAAACGTTCCATTTATGGCCTCAAACAATCATCTAGACAGTGGTATTTAGATTTCATAAAACTATTATCTCATTTGGTTTTGAGATGATTGAAGAAGACCACTATGTGTGTGTTAAACGTACGGCGGAAAAAATTCTTATTTTGTCATTATATGTTGATGACATTTTACTAGCTGGAAATGACATGGAATCTATCGAAGCCACTCGAAAATGGTTGTCTTCTATCTTTGAGATAAAAGACATGGGTGAAGCAAATTATGTGCTAGGAATAAAAATCACCAGAGATCGCTCGAATAAACTTCTATGTTTGTCACATGAGACTTATATAAATAAGATTCTTGAGCGGTTCTGAATGCATTATTCCAAACCCATCGATACTCCAATTGATAAGAGTTGTGTTTTAAGTATCAGTCAATGTCCACAAACTGATAAGGAAAAGAATGAACTGTCTAAAGTGCCATATGATGCTGCAATTGGAAGCCTAATGTATGCCATGTTATGTACATGGCCAGACATTAGCTTTGCGGTGGGTCTTGTTAGTCGTTATCAAAGTAATCCCGATCTCGTTCACTGGAAAGCAGTTAAGAGAATTTTTCGATATCTCCATGGTACTTTGGACCTTGTCTTATGTTACAAAAGAGGTGACTTAAGATTGAGAGGTTACAGTGATGTTGATTGGGCCGGTGATAAAGATGAGCGCAAATCCACCTCAGGCTATGTGTTTATGTTAGGTGGAGGGGCCATTTCATGGTGTAGCAAGAAACAACGTGCATCGCTTTATCCACCTTGGAATCAGAATATGTGGCTTGTTCTACTGCATGTCAAGAGGCTGTTTGGTTGCAGAGTTTCCTATAGCGATTGGCCATGACACAATTGTCAAAGAAGGTGGTGGTACTGTATGTTGATAGCAGATCGGCCTTGGCCTATGCCAAGGACCCTAAATACCATGGATGGACCAAACACATTGACATTCATTATCACTATATTCGGGATTTAGTTGAAAAGGAGTTGGTGGTTCTCTGACACATTTCAACAGGTCATATGTTGGCCGATCCACTAACCAAACAAATCCCGAGGGAGGCATTTGTAACCCATATTAGAAATATGGGATTGTGTAAATTGTAATGTGCACAATATTTATTGGCAATTAAGTTATTATGTTTTCCTTCCTTATGTGTGTCCATGGTTGGAATACTTTACACATCAAGAAAAGTGTCACTAGGCTCTGAATGGACCCCCTCACAGGGGTCATTTGCCTTGGTGCTAAGAAAGCGAGCAAGATGAGACAATTTATATCTATGGCGCTATGAGAGCGAGCAAGATAAATTTATATCTATGGCGCCATGAAAGTGAGCAAGATATTTTCTTTTTATTGTCGCCTTAAACTGAATTAAGATGAGATCCCTCTAGATCGATCATAGGATATGAGAATCAAATCCGTGAAGCCTTCATTAAGCCAATTGCGAGTTTTATGATAAGACCTCGTAAGACTCGGGTTAGCCGCAGTGGGAGTGGCTAGACTAAGAACCCTACGGTGTTTTTTATTCTGTTGTATATGACATGCGCATAATGATGGAAGAACACCGTAGCATGTGTCCATATCACATGTGCGTAAAACGATCGTTGAAGAGAATGATGAATGAGATCTCTATTTCATCATTGTGTGAGCTCTTGGATCATAATTTGTTGATCCATCTGTACCCTTAGGACTTGAGATCTATGTCATGAAAAGGAAGCTTGATGTCACTACTTTAGCATGCTCCTTAGGACTATGGCTGATACAGTCCAGTGGGACATGACTAGGAAAGAGGTCAAGATGAATTGAATTGACATGAGAACTAAAGAAAGACATCCAAATATTGCACCGTGTTTTATGGCTCATACCTAGAGGGACTATGTCGACTTAGTGGCGATAAAGTCGTGAGTACAAAACATTGGAGTTTTAACGTCGCTAGTTTTTAAGAGATCCAGGATGTCAAAGCTGGTGAATATTGAAGATATCTAGGGTACTACGGGATTCCTTTAGAGTATTGTGATCTATTAGTTTTGGTGATAACTTAATAGATCACTACTCATTTGTTGTGCCGACTCTCGTAAGGTCGCTCACTCCATTCGCCGTATGTAAGATTGAGAAGCTAGTGTCGAGAGATGAATTGCTCTTAGTGAGCAACTGACATTTTATTGTGCCCTCTATGGGCAAGTGGGAGATGTTAACCGATGGCATATGCCATCGGTTGGTTGCCCACGTGGGCACCAAAGGTTGCGTTGGCAACCTTTGGGAAGGAGACCAACCGCCAGTGCGGTTGTCTCCCAGGCAGTGAGGACTCTTCCTCCTTTGGTATGCACATGAGAGCAGAGCACTCTCTCTCTAGGAGAGGAACCTGAGCATGTTTCTCCCTCTCTCTCTCTCTCTCTCTCTCACTCTTGTGCAAGACTTCTCATATAGGACATCACCACTAAATCCCGAAGGCATTTGGAGCGAGGAAACAACGGAGAAGACTCTTGTAGCCTTCTTCTCGATCCTACGAGATTCCGCAACACACGAGGTAAACACCCCGATCAAGATCGAACAAGTACAAAAAGGTATCAAACACTTATAAGTATGGAACATGTTTGCTTCTTTCAACCTCAGGTTTTGTCTCAACAAGGTTCCAGTAACAATCATGATTTGTTTGCTTCACCCAGGAAAAGTTCCACATTTAGCATGTCAGTCGTAACCCACAAACAAAAAAGAAACAGTAAGAATGGTATAAACGTTCACCCATTTTTGGTTGCTTTTCATATGCCAAAGGTTGGATAGAGAGTAAACTTGGAAGATCGCATATAAGTGCAAAGTTAGAGGATGAATGCCATGTTCTGACAAAGGAAACTTTATGTACCATCCAAAAAGTATGAGAAATGTTTAAAAACTAATGGAGATGCTGTGGGGCACGCCTCTATATGTCTACGGGCAGCAAGGGCAGGCAAGTCTAATGGGCACAAGGTGTTTCTCAGTGTCGCATCTTGAACAATCATTATGTAGCAGAATAAAAATATTTACATCCACTTCTTTCATTTGAGATGAAATGGTTTTGCATTCTGTAACATTCGAACGATAAGCATTACAATATCTAAAGGTCTAAACATTTAAACATCTAATAGGGCTCCAATCAATCAAATAACATCATTAGTGAAGATAATCTTCACATAATTACTTTCATAATAAAACTGTTTCAGGTACATTAATACATAAGGCTTAACTAACATAATATCATCAATCTACTACAAAAGTTTTAAACCCTTCAATACATTTCATTCAATTCTCAAAATGATCAGAATACAAATTTTCTATCAATCTCTCAAAGATCTCTCAATCACTCATGCCCTTCTCCATCAATGTGAGTTTCTTATTCTTCGGATCCACTTGAAAAATAGTAAGCAATGGCCTATAAGCAAAAATGCTCAATAGGGCTTATATCTCTATAACCAGGCACAAATTAAGTATTTAGCATCCTATAGCCAGAATCAATACAGGGGAATCAGATCCTACACAATTACATGATTTCATATCAGATTAAAAGATCAAGACAATAACTGTCACGTCCCAACATTTAGCAGCGGAAATAAATATCGGGATACGTAAACGATACGTGTATGAGTATCACAGTCGTGTAATTCAGAATGACAACTAAATATAACAACAGACTTGAGATAATAATATTGCCAGCCAAATACTCTTTATTTTATTTCCATTCAACTAATTTAGAACCTTACATCATTGGAGCCAAACATACGGCCCAATATTGTATTTCAAAGTACATATGACATTAAAGGAAATAAACCTAACTATTACAGACTCTTTCAACTCTAATCATCTTGGCTGACTAGCTATAACGACAGGTACAATTGAGCAGCTCATCACTCATCTCTGGTCCCATCATTCTCCAATTCCTCATAATCATCACCTGAAAATATTAAGGAAAGCCGGTGTGAGCACACTAGCGCCCAGTAGGATATACATCTCGTGGTGCGGGCATGCTTTACTTAATTAACATGTTAACCGTGGCAATACTATCATGCAATACTCATGTCAATAACGATGGAAATTGTTTCAAGTTATAACATGTATGATGATGGTTCAGTAACAATTCATGACAATTCTCATGTAGGACGAAAGGATGACAATACGATCACTTGACATGTAGAAGAAATTCAATAATGTATATAATGGATATCTCATGTTGAATTCCGTGGAATTCTAATGAACAATGACATATTGGTTTCAATTACGATGACATGTACAATAGATTTGGCCATTTCACATATAACAGTTCAATCAATCAATCATTCAATCATTCAATAACAGTGTGAAAATTATCCAGATCAATCTTGCATTCAATTAGGTGATTGCCAGACACCTCAATGGATCATATACTCTCGACATTTATAAGTATTTCAGGTGCTCCTTCCAGGACCATATTGGGCCCTATTTGCACAGGCATAGTTATGAACCGAAGTTCCAATAGTTTCTGGGAATTCCATTTATTCATTTATGGCCAATATGATTTACAAGCAATAGACAGTAAGCACTAAAGATCATGCCAAAGATGATAGAGAACAAGGCAAGGGGACATGATCCAGATTAATTTCAGCAGCATAATGGCTTCATCTCATTAGTTCAATCTTTACATTTAATGGCTTGTTTTCAATGTTATCAAATCTCTCTCACGAGAAGTAGATAAGAATAGAAGTACATTCTATCTTCAGAGTACTTCATTGGTACAACCAACTCGATCTCCATGAGGGAATCCACGGAGTACGGAGATTTACGGAGGTCTTAAGAGAAAGGTCACTAGACTGACGATATGGAATGACCGGCTGTGAGTTTCCAATCCCCCAGGAAAGGCTGTCTATATGTGCAAAATGTCATGTAGAACATCTCTTAATGCACAATCCATTGGTTTGAAACAAGACGGAAAGCTTATAACAAACATGTATGACGTGTATGCAATTCAATCTATCACATGGTTGTTGTACTTTTAACATATAACACATGTCAATTATGGACAAGTCAGAAGATGATCATAGCTAATATCATTCACATGGTTGATGAAATCAATCAAACATTAACACTTAGAATAGATGTTCATATTCTTATAGTTTTCATGTAGGTTGATCATTTTTAAGCCATTGAATAGCTACATGACATGATATGATATAAGGACATGCATATGGTAGACTGAACAACTCATTAAAATAGTCTCAAGTTGGCCTTTAAATCGCAACGAACACAGTCGTCGCACTTAAAAGGGCCATACACAGTCAAAACATGAAACTGTACAAAGTTACTAAATCGCGACGGACCTACCCGTTGCGTTCAAATCGCGATGGATCAGATCGTCGCCTTTTCAACAGGAATCGATGTTGGATTAATTATTCAAACAGAATCGCGACGTCCTGTTTGTCGCGTTATCAACGCGACAGATCGACATGTCGCGACGACTTTGAATCGTGTCGGTTATACCCGTTGCATTCAAGAGTTGACTTCAAACTTTGAATATAAAAATAGGCAAAAATATTTGAGCGGGAAAACAAGTAAATTGCGACGGCAGGTGCCGTCGCATTCTAGAGAGGCGTTGAAACCCATGTGGCGCACAGTTTCATGCATTAGAGTTGACTGGTCAGACATCAAAATGCGACAGAATGGTCTGTCACCTTTTCTTGAGTCATGACGTGCATGTACATCGCGTTCATCCAAAGAGAAGCGCGATGTCTAGAGTCATCGCATTCTTGGATCTTGCTCGAAACCTAGAAAAAACGTTATAATCCTTCATGATAGACTTATAACTTGAAATCTAGTGATCTTTAGACAAAACTTTGAACATGAAAAGTGTCGTGGACATCAAGTAGAAAAGAACCACCAATTTGGTTTGACCTAATTTGGCCTCGGTTTGCGTAAAAAAAAAATAGTAAGAACACATAAAGCCCTATCTTTGCGCAACTCTTGAAAAATGCTTAATACGACTCACATGGTTCATGAAAATTGGGAAAAATACATGCAAATGAAACTAGACTTGATGCTCATTCCATTGGCATGTGTAATGTTTAGGTTAAGACCGAGATCACCTACCTTTGTGTAGTTCTAAGACAGATCCAAACATAGGTCGCAGCAGAGGATGGTTGGGGAAGAAGCTCCGGTTCTTGTCCGTTCTCCTCCTCCTCTGGTGCCCTAGCTCGCCTCCACATGACCCCAACAGAATTGTAAACCTTCCCAAAAAGTCATATGACGTTGACTTATATGTTTAGGGTTTATTTCAAGTCCTAACAAGACTAGGAAGTGTGGGTTGCGGTTTTGGCTTGGCCCCTTCTAAGTTTTGCAGATTCTCCACCCATTTGGAGTAGGAATGCCATTGTGAAACCTCCCATCATGGTTGTGTACGAATTTGATTTGCTATGAATGGCTAATTACCCTAGTTTTATCTCTAATTTGCCCTTTCCTATTTTTTTGCATAATTATGGTCATGAATTTTGGGGTTTAATGTTATTAGGTTTTGATCTTTAGCCCAAATAGAGTTGTCTTGGCCAATATAACTTAAATAGTTGATTTCACACTTTGGGAATTAAACCATGACTTTTATTTTATTTCTATGCACCATTTTTATTCACTTACTATTTTCTTATTTGAATTTATTCATAGGTCGTAAGTTGTCATTTGGTCAAATTTCTATTATGGCCTATCACCACACAATGTTTGGAGTCTGCCCATAAATTTTATTATAATTTAGGACTCTGTTAAGTGCATGTGATAATGTTTTCTCGACTTATTCCCTAATTACGATAATCAGTTACGAAACGCCTTAAACTTAGACAATCAGATTTTCCTTTGCACGAATTTCTTCGTCGGTCATTAGGGTTTATTATTTAGAGTTGAGCTATAATTTTTTATGAAATTTTCTAATGTATGTTTTGCTATTTCTCTAATATTGAATTTATCGTTTTCAATTTATTTCTATTTTTTCCAATTACTAAATTTCTGGGGTGTTACAATAACTCATTCAATGGAACATTGGTTCATTTCGAGGAACAATAGGTTATGAATAGTAATGATAGCAGTGAACATTCATTCAATCATGCAGTATAATCAATAACAATAGCATTCATTCAATAACATTTACTGAGATGGAAAATTATCTAGAACAATTTAGCTGTCAGTTAGGTGTAATGCCACACCCAGTAGCCTAATATGTATCTTCAGGGATGCTCTCCCCCAGGACCTATCGTGGCTCGATTGCATTGACATTTGGTATCCACTGAGCTGAAGCTCCAATAAAAATCCAGATATTTTCCAAGAGTTTTAATAACAAAGCTTAAGTATTCAAAATAAGGAGTTCGAAGGACATCATGACTGAGATCAATTACAAAGGAACGATGCTACACTGTCATGCCCTGCCAATTTAGTAGCGGAATAAATTGGGGGGCGTGAGCAATGTATATGGTAGTGTAAATTGCACGTACAGTCATAAAAATAAGAGTAAATAATGAACAATAATTGCATTAAACTCTTTATTTTATTGATAATTCACCTAAACTATTACAACCACTAATTCTGAGCCAAAACATAAAGCTCAATGACGTCATTACATTGGAAAGGATATTTAAGCAAATATCTAACTAGACTCTATGATACTATAGTCATTCCATCGCTATGATGCTAGGTCGCTTCTCACTCCAGTCCATTCCCGTTGGTGTGTGAAAGGTCATCATCCGACTTACTTGAAACACATATAACAAATGGCATAGGGTGAGCGATAATGCTCAGTAGGACTTAATATCTCGTGTAAACATGCATACTTTAAGTGATTAATGTCTTGTAAAGCAGGATAACTAGAGAGAATGATCAAGTATAATCGAGAGAGTAATAACACATGATAGAAAGAGAATGAAAGTACTTTCAAAAGAATATTGTAAAACTAGTATGATAAAGGATTGGTCATATAACGAGATAGCATGTAACGTTGCACAAAAGTGCACTAGTCGAGATAGCACGTTTGGTTGATCTTCTTGTCAACCGAGAGAATATAGTACTTGGATTGATTGTCTTAGATTAAATCTTGATAGTTTGGCACGTGGATGTTATGCCATACACCTTGATCATTGAACTCCCAAGGGCACTTGCACGTTTCGGGTGCTCCTCCCAGGACCAGATCGGGCCCTTGAAAATGTTGCATGGCATGGTTATGTTTGTTATCTTAGACAATCAATATAGATGGTTAAATAAAGTACCAAGAATAGATGAGAGTAATAGAAGAATAAACGAGAGTATAGAGAGAACGTGAACAGATGAGAGTGTAAAGAGAGTAGATGAGAACAAGGGTTGTATTCGTAAAACAACGATGAACAGAAGATAGTAACAGTTGCACAACAGACACGATCGTGTGCCGGCAGTCCGATGGAAGTCACTAACCGTCCAATAGCTGTGCTACAAATACAGGCCAGAGGTCCGGTGTGATCTCAAGGTTAGAGAGAACAATCTAAGGCCATTGGATCATGCTGATCTGTAAGGGTAAAAAGGGTATTGATGGTACAACCTGCTCATCTACAATGGATGTCTGCCAAAGCCAAGGAGTCTTACAAAGGCCTCGACAGGGAGTTCCTGGTCTTGTCAGGAGTATTCCTAATGGAGAGATCGTCCAAGCCAAGATAAAATGTATATAGAAAAGGTTGTCCGTCTTGCCTTGAGTGCTCGAAGGTAGAGGATGCGATAACAGTATTAAATCACGCGAATAAATCAAAGACATGTCCATTTAATAAAATAGGGAAATTTACATGAATAATTGCACTTAATTACTAGATATATTATTGAGTAATTTTAGTAAAGTCTCATGTCAGAAATTCACGTTTGGTGTGTGCCTGTGTGAGAATCAAAGATAGCATAAGAGAGTTGTGCACACATTTTTAATCAATAAAATCATGTGAATATTATCAAAAACACATTAACATGTTGTTATTGTTCATGAGAGTGCATTGCAGGGGTTAAACCATGATTACATTACATGATTAGCAAGGTGTACATGAAAATTAGGGTTTTTGGAATAGACAGTCAGGTCGCGACGTCGGCCAGCATCGCGTTTAGGTCGCGACAAGCTGGGTCAACGCGACGGTCATGTTCTGGTAACAACGGGTAGGGCCGACGCGTTCAGGTCACGACCGACGAGCCAATGCGATCAAGTCCATCCAAGACGCCAACGCGACGACGAGGTTCTCGTCGTGACGTGTCGAGGTGATGCATTCAGGTCGAGACCAGCACGATCGGAAGATCGCGACGCAGGGTCTCGTGGCATTAAGAACGCGACATGAGGCCTTGACATGACCCAGTTGAGAACGCAACCTATCGGGTCGTCGCATTCTCAGGGTCTCGGCCCGAGCTCAGAAAGTTGGTCAGGTCTCCTTGGGCTGCGGTCCATGAAGTCAAGAGCTTGACACAGTGCTATTTAAAAATTCATATTAAATCACATACATGATGAAAAATTACAAAATCATTTTTAAACAAATCTACACTTGTAGAGGCATCAACAACAAAGAGCAATTGGATTTCTGACATGGTATGATCATGCTGTTAACAAGTTCTTCACGATGAACCAAAAACCAGACACAGTGATGAAAAATGATTTAATTCGAAAAGGGTACTTGAAAGAAATTTAGGAAAATAGTATCATTAGATCCTTGACATCAAGTAGAATGTACAATAAAAGTTTCATGGCACGAAATCAAGCATATCCATGGGATTAAGGTGAACAAGTGGCATTGGGCACATGTTCTGAAAAAAAATTTGAGCATGAAATACTCATAAAAGACATGAATGTGATGAACACATGGGGCTTTTGAAGATGGGTTCATGATCTGACTATGGTCGAGTTTAATTTAATTTTGCTTGAGAAACTGCCTACCTTTGAGCGCTTTTGTGATCCTAGGGCAAGAATGTGATGAACACAAAGAACTTCTTTTCCTAGCCTCCTCCCCCACAAATTTCTTCTCCTTTGGCCTCCTCCCCACGTCCAAGAGATCCCAAATGAACATTAGGGTCGGCCATGAGGGTTTGAGGGGTTTATTTAAAGGTAATGTGGTGTTATTTTCTAATGCAACTCTACCTCTCTTCCAACTCCGAATTTTCCATATTTATCTTGCATTTCCTAGCATAAATCCTCTTATTTAGGTTAGATAGGACTCCAATTTCGTGGCCAAGAGGTTAGGGTAGATTTAGGACTCTATTTTGGATATATATGAGTCATATTAATACTTTAATTGACCCTTTTTAATTAGAAGATAATGTAGTAACAAATTTTATAGCATTTTGTTTTATTATGTCATTTTAAACTCATTTAATTATGAGTCTCCTACATTCATCACAATTTTCTTTTATCTAAATCTCCTTTTTAGATTAGGATAGAGCCCTATTTTATTATTGTTGTGTTAGACTAGGGTTAGGACTCTTTTTAGGATAATTACATGAGTTGTAAAGAGATTTTCTTACCTTTTTAATTTACCAATGATTTAGCCACGAATTTAATCCTATTTATCTCCCATCCATCATTTGGACTCTTGCTTTTGGCCCAATAACCCATGGATGAATCAATTGTACAACCCATATACTTAATTTACTTAATGGGTTTTAATTACCCTTTTAATTTAGAGGGTTTATTCATGGGCCAACATTGTCTATTGGTCCAGTTCCCATAATGGGCTATCAACACATATGTTTGGAGTCTACCCACACGTTTATTTTGATTTATAATTCACTTTGGTACATATGATAATGGGTTCTCCGACTTATTCCTTAATTATGATAATAAGTCAAAAAATTCTTAAACTCGGTCCAAATGATTTTTCTATGCCCAAAATTATTGATGGGTCATTAGAGAATATTATTTAAAGTATAACTATTATTTTTACAAATTTTTTATATGCGTTTACAAACATGAAATAATAATGTGTACCTTTTTAACTAGTTTTAAATTATTAATCGATAAATTTTCAATTTATCTTTAATTTTTAATTAATGAAACTTCTGGGGTATTACATGCACACTATATAATAACCCAATCAAGATTCAATAGAGCAAGATAATAGTGCTATGCAATGACCTAATCAATATTCTTAAGTAATTATAAATCAATTGTAGCTTGGGAAGAACTTTAAGTAGTCATTAGAGTAAGATAATTTCATCTCTCATCCAATCACAGTCAAGAATAGGGTCCATACTGTGGTCTGTCTTAACACAAGCTTGACAGAGTGAGAAATCAAGGCAAGCGTGCTATGCAGGTCAGGATCCACACTACGATTTGACCAGACATCGTGTAAAATGTAGAATAGTGTAGTTGAGAATAGGGCCCACACTATACCCAGTCTCAGCAGTACAAAATATCGAAAATAAGGAATCGGGTGTGAACGCCAAATGCAAGATGAATGTAGAATCAAATGGAGATGCTTCAATTGAAATGAAGAAGGACACTATCCTTTAATTTATTGTAAATTAAAATAGGCACATGCAATTCAAACCTATGAGTAGGTTAATGGAGACTGAAGACTGGAAGGATTAGGTCAAGACGGAGGCCCACCTTTAGATCCCTAGATGAAGAAAATCGATGGGAAGGTGCACTTGGAAATTCTATCATGCTGATCATCAATGTAAACTATTACTAAAGATTTAGTCTAAGAGAACTTCAAGTCCTTGTGTTGCGATGAATTTTTACAAATTTTGTGTATTTATTTGGAATTTTCTAAATTTTTTTGAGTGTTATGGTGACTGGTTTCTTGACATAAAAACTTACTACCATCATGAAATCCTTACGGCAGGAGATCTTTCCATGAGGCACTGTTGAAGACAACATATTGTGCCACCAATAGTATCCTGACGGCAGAAGATGTTGCCATCAGGATGTGTCTCGATAGCAGGTCCTTGTGTCGTTCATAGGACCTTGATGTCAAGTTTTGCTTCATGAGATTTCCATATTTGCTCTGTTGATGACGAGATCAAATGCTATCAAGTTTCCTATTGACAGAAATTGATGTTTATGTCAACGTCTATGTGTTCCAGTCTAAGTTTTACTCTGAATGTAGCTATTTCCTTTAGATAAGTATGGCAAGTTAGAGTCCTAACCAGGTAGGGATCCTACCCCAACCACGACCCATGAGCTCTATATACATGGGGCAACATCGTTTGGGGGAGATCTTTTGATCAAGTTAGGGTATTGTTCCCTTTGAGAGAGGAGAGAGAGGGTAAGTCTATGAGGGAGAAAGAGGAGAGATCAACCATGTTTCTGCTTGTTCGACGTTGCTGTGGAGTAGAGAAAGCTTCCATGATGTAAGAGGAAGGCTCTGGACTTGGAGATCTTGGTCAGATCAAGCACAAGATGGTGGATTTGATCGTGCTTGGAGGATACCTCTTTGTGTGCTAAAGAGGGCTTCATCGACTTAATTCACGTGTTTGGGAATTGTTAGATGCAAGTAATTAACTTAGGGTTTCTCTCTATGGACTTCTCCCTTAGGATTTTTACATTTTACTAGATTTTTAGAAAAAAAAATTGATGCTATTTTCCATGTTTTCATGCTTTCGGGCTGCACTATGTGCAGTCAGGAACTTGACGACAACATACTATGTTGTTAACCTGAAGTTAATAGCAACCTTGTCGACGTCAAGTTCATCTTGTCCAGAAATTTACTGTTTCACCATATGTGATGATTTTGTAGATTATGTGATGGTTTTTGGGTTCTTTTGGTTTTGTATTGAAGTGTTAAACATCATGATGTGATTGGGTAATCTTAAAATTATTTTTGTTAATCTTGATAATTATTTTAATTTCTGTTTATATGGGAAAATCATGAGAACACTAGATAATTTGATTTCCATGAAGTATGTATGTTATAAAAATTGTTAAGCATCGTACATCAGTTATTTAGGCCACTATAAGCATGATTTAGGGCGTGTTAACCTCATTTCGTTTCTATTAAGGGGTATTTAGTAGTTTTGTAAATAATAGCATAATTTCTGACTTTAAGTATGAAAAATAGTCTTACTCTTCCATTTTTTTTAAATACATATGTGTTATATTTGCTTAAATATCTTGTGGTTAAAATTTGAGCTTGTTCTGATCACTATACAATTAGTTATCATTTTCTGAAATGTTTATTATCATGTCATGATAGTCTATCTCAAATTTACTTTAAAATGTGATTAGCATCATGATTAGGTTCTATTTACTATTGTTTAAGATTAACCTGAGTATCTGAAAGTGATTAGTATATGTTTCATGTTATATGTGTGCATGTGCATGGAAAGAGAAAGAGAGAGAATATGTGGCATATATACATGAATAACTTGATAATGTGAATGATAAAAGTTGTGCCAATGAGACACTGTCACCATAGATTATGTGGAGCCATACTGTAGTAGTGCCTCTATGAGAAGGCTCAGTTGTGTTTCATGATACCTGAGGCAACGAGTCGTGTGAAATCCTGTAGGTGGAAAAGTTCCACTAGTAATGTTGTAGAGGGCTTCCCCGATTTTGCACAATAACTAAGACTTGATCATTTTGCCTGGAGATTAAGTATGTGTATGTGATCGTGTGATCTTTCTAGTGGTGGTTTGGGTTGTGTCTCGGCTTGTGTAAAATTTAAAGTGTATATGTGAATGTGTAAGTGAAAAGTAACTTGTGATCGTGGCACGTGGTATGTGCAAGTCAATGTGATATGTGATCGTGAAAGCGAAATGTGAAAGCCATGTGAAAAGTAAGTGAATGTGAATGTGACAAGTGAAAAAATAAGTGCATGTGAAAGCGAAGGTAAGAGTGCATGTGCTAATGTGTTTCATGTTAAGTGATAATTATGATATCATGTTTAGTATCATGAGTAGAAGTATCTTTTAATTGTGACAATGATTTAGTGATTACTTGATATGCATGTTAGTATTGTTGGATCAGGATGGCACTTTAGATGTCCTAGAGGGGGTGAATAGGATTTCTTGCACCTTTTAAAAATTATCTGAAAATAGATAACACTAAATAAAGTTGTTAGTACTTAGTGTGGTGTGTGTGAAACAAGTGAAAAACTTGGCGGAAACAATCACACAATTGCACAAGAGATTTTATCCTGGTTCGGCCCTTCCCACATCGAAGTCCTACATCCAGTCCCCAAGTAACCTCTTGGGATTTCACTAACCGCCAAGAACACTTGGCCTTCTCTCAACCTGAGAGGTATTACATCCCACTTGCTCCCAAGCAAGTCTTCCCTTTTCTAAGGGGTACAAAGACTACCTACACTAGTAGGTCTTCCCTTTACAAGAGGGGAACTGTAGGGAAGAAACCCCCTATAGGTTATCTAACACAGAAATGAAACACTTGTGTGTCTACTCAGAAGAATGAGCAAACACAGAGAATCAAAAAGGGATACAAGTAAGAATTGAAGCTCTAATTACTTCTGAATCTAAGAGGGTGGACTAAAAAGATCTATGATTACAAAATGCCACCCAAGAAGAAAAGACTTCTAAAAAAGAAGAGAGCTTGAAAATCGTGGATTGAAGTAGCAGCTCTGTTTCTCTTTTCGGTAGGTAAGCTTGTGGTGACTCTTGTTGCTTGCAATTTCTGATTGGAGTTCAGTGTGCTTCTGGTTCAAACTTCAGCTTCTATATATGAGCTTTAGAGGCTTGAACTTCCTATTTGAAACTAACCGTTAGAAACTAGCCGTTTGAAGGATAGCCGTTGATCTTTGGATGTTGACACCTTGAGACTTCTGTTATAACCATCAGTCCTTCAGCTCTTAGAGTCCCAATGTCATCAGGCTATGTAGGTAGCTTCATGGCTCTATGAAAATAACTTATCAAAATGACTGCAAGCTTTATATCCATAACTGAATGCAAGCAAGCTTCAGTAGGTAGCTAAATATCTGCAAGGTAAGGAAGCACAAGTACCTTTGTCCTTTCGGAGGTAAGTAGGATAGAAATATATATAAAGCACAAAAGAGTTCCGATAGAAATGTTCAGGACATTTAAAGATAGACAGACAGTTGTGTGGGGAATACAAATATTTTTCCTGAAAATCATGGAGTTCTGATAGTCGGAGGTGAGCTCTGACAGAACCCATACTGCTTATACCTACCATCACATTAAACTCTTGACCATCTGTCGAACAGAGATAGAGCAGTCTATCAAACAGTGAGAGTGACAACAAGTATGCAAATCCTACAGATTTAAAAAGGACATTTAGAATGAGAGTAATATTAAATAAAATATTTTCTCGCTAATAAGATATTTGAAATATGATAGCAGAGGAATAATCACAAGGATCATACAAGAAACTTTTATTCATAAGAGATTCCAAAGGAATAAAGAAAATCATTAAAATGATCAAGATTATAATTTATTGGGTTCTGTAAGAAATGACAGATACATAAAAATTATTTAAGTACAGGTAAACAGAAGTTGATATATGATACTTCGACTTTCAAAGAGTCAGAGTGAAATTTAATAATACTTCAATTGTATAGAAGTCACAGTGAGATATTGATAGATGTCAGACTTCGACCTCTAGGGAGTCGGAGTAGAACAAGTTTGTTCATCAATCGATATCATACTTCAACTTTTAAATAGTCGGAGTGAAATGCAATAGAAAATACTTCGACTTTTCAGAAGTTGGAGAAGGTCTGACTTCGACTGTTAAAGAGTCGGAGTAAGGTCCAGTTGATAAGCAATCGGTATCAGGACTTCGACTTTTTAAGAATCGGAGTTATGCTAGACTTCGACTTTTCCAAAGTCGCACTATAACCCTTTTGTTCATCAATTGTTCCAATACTTCGACTTTTCTAAAGTCGAAGTCAGTATGGTATACATATACACTGTGGACTTAGAAAAATTCTTTATAAACGTGTGACAATGTTGATGCTTTGATATGGGATATTTATAAATGTGTGCCTTTATATTGTCATATTAATTTTCATAAATTGTAGTATAAAATAGTAAATTGATTTGGGAGATATTAAAAGATTTTGCCATAGAAAATATATAATGATTAAATGTTTAGAAATATTTTGAAGGATAGTTGCTCAATAATTCTCCCCATTTTTGTTAATGACAAAAACTTTTAAATAAATAGTGAAAACAAAAAATTTGAATTTGTTTTTGTTCTTTTCTCTTCTTCCTAGTGTACTAGTGTAGAACAAAACTTTAATATTTGTTGTTTTCTCTCTTCTCCCCCTTTGTGACATTAACAGAAAGGATAAAGAATACACAGAGAGAGAGAGAGATATATACAAAGATTGCTAGAAACAGCTCTATATTGATAGAATTGAAGACATTTTACATTCATGAAGTAGAAGAGGAACTAGGAAGATAGAGGGAAGGAGTGATTTGAGCAAAGAATGGCTGAAAGAGAGCCCATAGCTTCTGCTCATTTTCAAGAAATAAATGAGAAAATTTACAGCTATCTATGTCATAGGAGGGTTCTACGGAGGGGATTTTCCTATAGGATTTGATGTGGTGGTGATGATATCAGTTGACTCTCCTATGGTAGTTATCACTGCGCAAGGTTCTCCTAAGATGAATAAATTGTTTTCTGGCTGCCTGGTGCAGAAATTCATGAACAATGAGGTTCCAATGGAGACCCTGGGAGTGAGCATCTTCCTTGGCTTGGTGATACACAAGATATCTCTGTGTCCATTTGTAAGGTCTCGGGTCTCAGCGGATCCTTATTGGGTCTTGTAGAGGTTCGGGTGTGGTTGACGACAATGGATATTGCCGTTGACTTGGGGTTAACGGTCAGGGGATAGCCGTTGACTGGGAGTTGGCGTCCATCATTGTGGACGTTTGTTGTTGGTTCCAGAGGGTTCCTGTGGTGAACTTAACAACATTGGTCTGGACGTTGACTCTATGGCGGTTCAAGTAGACGGCAAGAGATGTGGACGTCTATTTGTCGCGCCTGTAGAAATAGGGCAGACCGTGAGCAGTAACCATTCCTTTTCTCTTCCTCTCTTTCGCTCCACTTTTACCTTTGTCTGTTTCCACCACTTCCGACGGTTGATGGGAGCTCGTGGCAAGACCCTGGTATGTGTGGCGGTGTTAGATCGGGCGGGAATCGTGAAGATTTGGTGTGATTCGCACGGAGACTTCGAGGGGTCCGACGCGATTGGTGACTATTTAGGAGTTTTGGGGCGTTCTGAGGTAGGGACATAACCCCTTAAACCCTCCTTAATGGATCAGCATGCTTAACTGTTGTAGATTTGTATGCTAATTTTGTTTTAAGGTTGGGTTGTGCCATGCCGGGATTTTGGGTGTTTTGGGCGATCCATGTGTTGGATCATGGATTTCCGAAGTTTTGGTAATGTTAGAAGATGTGAAGAGATGTTTCCCTCCATCAATTTTGTCGTTGTTGGGCGGTTTTGCCCAGTTGGACTGACCTGGTGCCGTTCTGGGTTCAGGAGACTGAGGTTGTTAACGTCCACATTGGTTGACGTTAAGATCTTCAGTAGGGATGCTAACGGCAGGATCCTTGCCGTTAACCAGGTGTTGGCGGCAATGATTGTGTCGTTTATATCCTTATTGGTGGCAATCGATGTAGCCATTTATTTGATGACCCAGTGGACCTTCAGTCATGCATTGTGTCTAGGGATGTAACGCGAGGTGTCCGTCTATTGTACGGTGTTTCAGACGTTGAGAGTGTTACCGTCTGTACTCGCGATGAGTTACCGTGCCCCTGTTTTTGTTTGTCACCTGGACATAGAGCGACGCTCTGTCTAGATGACCAGCGTGTGGGGGTCCTCCGTCGGTGAGCCAGGATGTTGAGAGCATCTCTATCCTATGCGTACTCCTTTTAGTGTTTTCGAGCCGGTCTCCGTGGAGCCCCTTCTCTACTGCTAGGGTCAGGCGTAGGGGGAAAACCGGTCGTGGACCAGACGCGAGAGAGAGCGTCTGTAGTGTGCACACGTGGCTGGGGTTGAGAGACTCTGTGGTGACGGGACACCGAGCCACAGACTCTAGCTGAGTCCTACTTACTGTGTGTGTGTGAGTGTGTGTTACTGAGCCGCAAGGTTTACAGTCTTGTAACACACTCTTGTCAAGGAGACGCGTGGTTGTCACAAGTTTTGGTTGTGGTGCGACGTGTATTTACTTTCTGTTTTTATTTTCCGCACTTTAGTACTGTTGCCGGTAGGGGTTACTTTTCCCTACTGGGTCTCTTTTCTTGAGACTCACACCCCTCCCTTTCAGGTGGGTCGTCGTCGACTGCCGTTCCAGGCGAGTCTAGCCACTCTGGTGCTGGTGTGCCCTAGCTGTAGTGAGTAGTACTTTTTGTTGTACTCCTGTACTCTGTACTTAGTGTGGACTCTGAGTTGTACCTGTTATATTTCATGTATAGTGAAATCTTACAGCTTTACATGGTGTGTATCTTCTTATATATAGTCTCCTCGGACATTCCCTTTTACCCTTCCGAGCTCGTCTCGTGGGTTAGCGGGTCAGAATTCAGATTATTGGTTGTTTACTGGTAATGCGGATTTTGGGTCGTTACAGTTGGTAACAGAGCCTAGTCTGATGAGATATATATAAGGAAATACCCATTATGTTAACTCAGAGTATAAAGAGTACAATTGCAGCTATTTAGCCCAGAGTTAGTTATTGTATTCATATGTGTGTGGTTTTGCTCTGTGTATAGTATTATGGCACCTAGGCGACGTCGTAGAGAGGGAGTGGCTGAGCAGGCGACTCGACAGGAGGCTGGAGACGCCCCGCCACCTCAGCAGACGCAGCCTTTGCCATAGGACGCACACAGTGGTATTGTTCCGCCGCTGCCACCTCCTCCTCAGGCAGTGCAGGGGTTAGACTGGACCCAGTTTCTTGAGGGGATGGCTCAGTTTGTTGCTCAGCACCGTGATGCGTCGGTACCCCAGGGCAGTATTGGGAAGGTATTGAGGGAGTTCTTACAGTTTCAGCCTCCCCAGTTTTTGGGCTAGCCTGATTCAGACACGACACAGGCGTGGTTGGAAGCAGTGGAGCGGACTTTCCATTCCATGGAGTGTGTTCCCGAGGAGCGAGTGTTGTTAGCTAGTTACCAGTTGCAGGCGCCGGCGTTGACTTGGTCGTCTTCTGAGTGGGAGACTACTTTTCAGTCTCGTCCGCTTAGACAGATTTTGTGGCAGGAGTTTGTTGTTTCTTTTGAGAGAGCCTTATGTCCTACTTATGTTCGGACGGAACAGTTATATCAGTTTCTGGACTTGCAGCAGAAGGATTCTACAGTGGTGCAGTACAGGGCCAGATTTGTGGAGCTAGGGCGTTACGCTCCACAGATTATGGCAGATGAGAGCCTGAGGACTCAGCAGTTTGTGAGGGGCCTGAGGCCATAGCTCAGATAGACACTGATAGTGGCACGAGTCACTGACTTGAACGCGGCCTATCAAACAGCGGCAGCATTGGAGGCTGACACTTTAAGGACCCGTGTTCGGAGCGCAGAGGTTCAGACACAGGTAGTTTCGACCCAGTCACAACAACAGCAAGGTAGTGTATAGATGACTCCGAGGACTATGACTTCCTACGCGTCCACTTCTGCTGGGACGACGGCGAAGTCAGGATCTCGAAGGAAGTTTCGGCGTGACAGGAGGCAGACTGAGCAGAGGCAGCAGTCTGTTGGGATTGTTCAGCAGCCGGTAGGACAGCCTTCACAGCAGGTACATCATTCTTTTGCTAGTCAGTGTTACCTGTGTGACCAGATAGGTCACATGGCACGAGATTGTCCTTTGTTACCTCGTGTGCCGCGGCAGCAGACCCAGTCATAGCCCTGAGTGCAGCAGCAGGTACCCGTGCAGCAGCGTCAGCAGGCCGGAGGTTCTGGTGGGTCGAGAGCTAGAGGCCGTGTTACTCACCTGACTCGTGCAGACGCTGAGGCAGCTCAGCTGGTGGAAGGTACTGTTACAA
Source organism: Colocasia esculenta (assembly GCA_014218235.1). NCBI lineage: Eukaryota > Viridiplantae > Streptophyta > Magnoliopsida > Alismatales > Araceae > Colocasia > Colocasia esculenta. Next base: position 89,346,598 of record CM024756.1, on the reverse strand, counting down.
TTTTGGTTTTACAACTAGAGTTTTGTTCGATACTGGTGCCTCTCATTCTTTTGTGTCTGAGGAATTCCTAGACTCCCTTGGAGAGTTGAGTTCAAGAGAGTCCCTTGACCTAGCAGTGGAGTTGCCGACAGGGGACTTTGTTCTTACATCCTACTGTCTCGAGGGGTACCAGTGCAGTTGTAGGATCAGTGGTTATCAGCTCGTTTGTTTGTTTGCAGTTGCAGGATTATGATGTGATCCTCGGTATGGACTGGTTAGAACGGTATGGTGCGGTGATGGATTTCCATAGGAAGAGGGTGCACTTACGGATACCCGGGGAAGCGGCATTCTACTTCCATGGTATCATACCTCTTACTTCTCGCTTCTTAGTTTCTACTTTGAGGGCAGGGAGGTTGCTTGCTTCTGGTTGTCAGTGTTACCTAGTTTCTACAGTGACTCTTGATCAGATTGCCTTGGGAGTGGGGGACATTCCCGTAGTGTGTGAGTTTCCATATATTTTTCCGGATGAGTTACCTGGACTATCTCCAGAGAGAGAGATTGAGTTTACTATTGAGTTGGTTCCTGGCACTACACCTTTTGCACAGGTACCGTACTGTATGCCACCAGCAGAGTTGAGGGAGTTGAAGAGACAGCTTGAGGAGCTGTTGGAGAAGGGCTATATTCGTCCTAGCTTTTCTCCCTGGGGATCACCTGTTTTATTTGTCTGAAAGAAGGATGGTAGCCTTAGGTTGTGTATTGATTACAGGAAGCTGAACCAAGTGACCATCAAGAATAGGTATCCGTTGCCTAGGATTGACGATCTCTTTGATCAGCTTCAGTCTGTTCATGTCTTTTCAAAGATTGACCTGAGGTCAGGCTACTATCAGTTGCAGATTAGAGACTCTGACGTTGAGAGGACTACTTTTCGGACCAGGTATGGTCATTTTGAGTTTTTGGTGATGCCGTTTGGGCTCACCAATGCTCCAGCGGCCTTCATGAATCTGATGCACCGGGTGTTCCACCAGTTCTTGGACCGGTTTGTCGTAGTGTTTGTTGACGACATTCTGGTGTACTCCGCTTCGGAGGAGGAGCACGCCGAGCACCTGAGGATTGTGTTGCTGACCTTGCGAGAGCACTAGTTGTATGCCAAACTTAGTAAGTGTGAGTTTTGGCTACAACAGGTTCACTTTTTGGGGCACGTGATCTCAGGTGAGGGAGTTTCTGTAGATCCAGCGAAGGTCGAGGCAGTTTTGCAGTGGGAGAATCCCAGGACTGTGTCTGAGATTCGTAACTTTTTGGGCTTAGCAGGTTACTACTGCAGGTTTGTTCGGGACTTTTCTCAGGTTGCTGCACCCTTGATTCGGTTAACGAGAAAAGGTGTTCCGTATGTGTGGTCGGAGCAGTGTGAGCAGAGCTTCATAGAGTTGAAGCGGCTGCTTACATCAGCGCCAGTCCTTGTGTTGGGTAGTTTGTTACTGAGCCGCAAGGTTCTTCTTATGCGTCTCGTCGGCTTAAGTAGTGGCTTATGCGTCTCGTCGGCTTAAGCCCACGAGGAGAGTTACCCGACCCATGACCTAGAGCTTGCAGCTGTGGTGTTTGCTTTGAAGATTTGGCGTCACTACCTGTACAGAGTGAAGTTTGTAGTTCGCACCGATCACCAGAGCTTGAGGTATGTGTTTTCTCAGAGGGATCTGAACATGAGGTAGCGTCGTTGGATGGAATATCTGAAGGACTATGATTTAGTATTGAGTATCAACCTGGGAAGGTTAATGTAGTCGCAGATGCTTGAGTAGGAAAGCACAGATGAGTCATCTGATGCTGAGGGAGTGGCAGTTGTGGCAGTCTACGGCAGAAGGGTCTTTCATAGTTTCGTCCAGTCGTCGAATGTGTGTGTGGGTAGTTTGTTGGCGGCTCCCGCCGTTGTGAGATAGGTTATTGAGGCTCAGCAGGCAGATCTCGAGTTGCACAGTGTGTTACTTCTTCCAGAGGTTGAGCTTCATGAGGACGGGACTGTTAGGTTCCGAGATAGACTCTATGTTCCTGTAGAGGAGTCTGTCAGGAGAATTGTGTTGCAGGAGGCACATGGTTCTAGGTACTCGATTCATCCAGGGTCTACCAAGATGTATCACAGGTTGACACGTCAGTTTTGGTGGCCTAGGATGAAGAGGGACATAGCAGCTTTTGTAGCTAGGTGTTTGGTCTACCAGCAGGTGAAGGCCGAACATCAGCGTCCAGGAGGACTTGTGCAGCGTTAGACATTCCGATGTGGAAATGGGACCATGTGACGATTGATTTTGTTTGTTGTTTGCCGAGGACAGCTGGAAGTTTTGACAGTATTTGGGTTCTTGTGGACAGATTGACGAAGACTGCCAGATTCTTGCCTGTCAGGACTAGTTGGGGTGTGAGTAGGTTGGCCGCGTTCTACGTAGAGTGGATTGTTCCTTTGCATTGAGTGCCGATCTCTATTGTGTCAGATAGGGATCCTCGCTTCACTTCTGGGTTCTGGCGCAGTTTCCAGAGGGCTTTGGGGACAGAGTTGGCTTTTAGTTCCGCCTACCACCCTCAGTCAGATGGTCAGTCAGAGCGGACTATCCAGACTTTGGAGGACATGCTTAGAGCTTGCTGTCTAGAATAGCAGGGGTCATGGGCAGCTCACTTGCCTTTGGTCGAGTTTGCATATAATAATAGCTATCACTCTAGTATTGGTATGGCACCATATGAGGCTTTGTATGGACGACCGTGTCGCACTCCACTAGATTGGTTCGAGGTTGGCGAGCGGATTGTCACGGGACCAGAGTTGATTCAACAGGCAGTCGAGGTGGTTCAGCTTGTGAGGCAGAGACTTCTGTCATCGCAGAGTCAGCAGAAGAGTTATGCAGATCAGTGCAGGTGACCGCTCGAGTTTCAAGTAGGGGACCAGGTGTTTGTCCGTGTGTCTCCTATGAAGGGAGTGGTGAGGTTCGGTAGGCGTGGAAAGTTGAGTCCCCGCTTTATTAGACCTTTCACCATTACTGAGCGTGTCGGAGGTTTGGCGTATAGACTTGAGCTTCCGTCAGAGTTGGCAGCAGTCCACGACGTGTTCCACGTGTCGATGCTGCGGAGGTACCTTTCTGACGAGTCTCACGTTCTCCCGAGCACCGAGTGGTCGAAGGTGACTCCAGTGTTGACAGTACCAGAGTTTCCGTTGCACATTGAGGATCGCCGAGTTCAGAGATTGAGGAATAAGGAAATCCCATTAGTTCGTGTTGCGTGGGAGTGGCATTCAGGTGGTGAGTCGACATGGGAGCGAGAGGACGAATTGCGCGAGCAGTTTCCGTACCTCTTTGGTGTGTCTTCTTTATTTATGTTGTTTGAATTTCGAGGGCAAAATTCCTTAAGGGGGGAGGGCTGTAAGGTCTCGGGTCTCAGCGGATCCTTATTGGGTCTTTTAGAGGTTCGGGTGTGGTTGACGACAATGGATATTGTCGTTGACTTGGGGTTAACGGCCAAGGGATAGCCGTTGACTGGGAGTTGTCGTCCATCGTTGTGGACATTTGCTGTTGGTTTCGGAGGGTTCCTGCGATGAACATAACAACATTGGTCTGGACGTTGACTCTATGGCGGTTCAAGTAGACGGCAAGAGATGTGGACGTCTATTTGTCGCGCCTGTAGAAATAGGGCAGCCCGTGAGCAGTAACCATTCCTTTTCTCTTCCTCTCTTTCCCTCCACTTTTACCTTTGTCCGTTTCCACCACTTCCGATGGTTGACGGGAGCTCGAGACAAGACCCTAGTACGTGTGGCGGTGTTAGATCGGGCGGGAATCGTGAAGATTTAGTGTGATTCGCGTGGAGACTTCGAGGGGTTTCGACGCGATTGGTGACTGTTTAGGAGTTTATGGGGCGTTCTGAGGTAGGGACTTAACCCGTTAAACCCTCCTTAATGGATCAACAAGCTTAACTGTTGTAGATTTGTATGCTAATTATGTTTTAAGGTTGGGTTGTGCCATGCCAGGATTTTGGGTGTTTTGGGCGATCCAAGTGATGGATCTTGGATTTCCGAAGTTCTGGTAATGTTAGAAGATTTGAGGAGATGTTTCCCTCCATCAATTTTGTGGTTGTTGGGCGGTTTTGCCCAGTTGGACTGACCTAGTGCCGTTCTGGGTTCAGGAGACTGAGGATGTTAACGTCTACATTGGTTGACGTTAAGATCTTCAGTAGGGATGCTAACGGCAGGATCCTTGCCATTAACCAGGTGTTGGCGGCAATGATTGTGTCGTTTATATCCTTATTGGCGGCAATCGATGTAGTCGTTTATTTGATGACCCAGTGGACCTTAAGTCATGCATTGTGTCTAGGGACGTAACACGAGGTGTCCATCTATTGTACGGTGTTTCAGACATTGAGAGTGTTACCGTCTGTACTCGCGTTGAGTTACCGTGCCTCTATTTTTGTTTGTCACCTGGACATAGAGCGACGCTCTGTCTAGATGACCGACATGTGGGGGTCCTCCGTCGGTGAGCCAGGACATTGAGAGCGTCTCTGTCCTGTGCGTACTCCTTGTAGTGGTTTCGAGCCGGTCTCCGTGGAGCCCCTTCTCTACTGCTAGGGTCAGGCGTAGGGGGAAAACCGGTCGTGGACCAGACGCGAGAGAGAGCGTCTGTAGTGTGCACACGTGGCTGGGGTTGAGAGACTCTGTGGTGACGGGACACCGAGCCACAGACTCTAGCTGAGTCCTACTTACTGTGTGTGTGTGAGTGTGTGTTACTGAGCCGCAAGGTTTACAGTCTTGTAACACACTCTTGTCAAGGAGACGCGTGGTTGTCACAAGTTTTGGTTGTGGTGCGACGTGTATTTACTTTCTGTTTTTATTTTCCGCACTTTAGTACTGTTGCCGGTAGGGGTTACTTTTCCCTACCGGGTCTCTTTTCTTGAGACTCACTCCCCTCCCTTTCAGGTGGGTCGTCGTCGACTCCCGTTCCAGGCGAGTCTAGCCACTCTGGTGCTAGTGTGACCTAGCTACAGTGAGTAGTACTTTTTGTTGTACTCCTGTACTCTGTAGTTAGTGTGGACTCTGAGTTGTACCTGTTATATTTCATGTATAGTGAAATCTTACAGCTTTACATGGTGTGTATCTTCTTATATATAGTCTCCTCGGACATTCCCTTTTTACCCTTCCGAGCTCGTCTCGTGGGTTAGCAGGTCAGAATTCGGATTACTGGTTGGTTACTGGTAATGCGGATTTTGGGTCGTTACACCATTTGTGAGAGACAGACTTCTAAAGTGTCTCATATCCCTTACAGAGATAGACTAAGGGAGATAGCTTGAGCTTTCTGCATTCTGCACTTTCTTCTGGATAAGCTGCTGCCCAAAGTTCTTCATTCTGTCTCTTAGATTCTACAAAACTATGTTGGAAATCTTTCATTTACTGGGTGTTCTTGGGGGCATGCATCATAGCAAAACGATGGAAGGATAGCTTGATGTTGTATTTGATCTTGAATCTGGCAGCTATCCTGATGTGCATGTTGAAAACTACTTGGGCAAATGTCTTTCCAGAGGAAATAGCACCTACTAGACTGGGATGCAGTCCAAAGGGCAATCCAATAGTCATTGAGGGAGTAATTGCTCTTTGCCCTTGAATAATCATACCCCCGTGTCCCTTATTTACATCTGGCAAACCCATTCTGAATCTGTATTTATTAAATTGCTTCATTCTACCATAACTAGTCTGGAGCTCTTTAAGGAGGTCACCAAAGAGATCAAAAAACCTAAGATTCAATTGAAGGGGAACAATCAGAAACTGGTTCCTAGTCTTGGCAGTAGCAAAATTTTCGGCTTCACTAGGGTATAGATTCAAAAAATTTTCAGAGGAGAGACTATGGCTTTTCTATGTAATAAGATTCACATCAGCCAAAAGGACTTCTGAAGTTTTAAGCAAAGTAGGGAGCTAGTCTTCAAATTTGTAGGCTGACATCCCATGGACCTCAAGAAAAGCTTTGATAGAAAGGAATTCTTTGAAGAGAACCATATGGTGCTCAAAATGGTAGATGAAAGCATACTAGAATGGTGGAAGAAGGGAGCTAGGGTTGTCTTTTATCTGAGAGCCTACTCTAGATGATAGTGCTACACTAGGTACTATCTGAGAAAGTGAAGGTGTAGAGTTGGCTGAAGAAGGAATTAAGGATAGAGGGAGAGAGGATGTAATGCCCCTGACGCGGAATATCGGAGCGATATTACAGTTATTAAATAGTATCGAGCGAGAAAATAAATGTCCAACCATAACACCATTGGAATAAAACCAAATGTAATCCAACTTCATTAATAATTCAACAACTACTATTACATCTAGTAATCAGAGCCAAAACCAGGGCCTAGAGTACTTTATTTAAATATAACTATTACATATTGACTAATTGACGACTAACTAACTAATTACTAAGCAGTGGTTGTTGAACAGGTCACTCTTGAGCATCCTCCTCAAACCCTTCCTCGTGAGTGTGGTATTCCCCATCAGACTCACCTGAAACACATGAAATAATAAAGTAGGATGAGCGATAAAATGCCCAGCAGGACTTAATATGTAAGACCCTCGAATTTTCGTAGTATTTCTTTCGTATTTATGTGTGTATATTGTGCTTGTGTATGTATGTACGTACTTACGTAGGTATTAAAATAGTATAATTACGTGTACATGTGTTTATATTAAACATAAATAAGGTACGTATTGCATGGTGATAGTATGAATATAATACCATGTACATATTGCATGTATAGAAGCTTGGTGTGCATGGTTTTCTGCATAATTAGGGTTCTGGCCGAAGGCCTTATTGGCGTCAACCCCTGGCCGCTGAGGTGGTGTCAACGTCCAACCATGGACGCCAACACTCACTCCGGCGTCCAGCGATCTGGACGTCAACTTCTCTGCCCTGCATGCGCAGCAGAGCTGCTGTCTTCTGAAACAAGGCATGGCAACCATTGGGGGATGTCCCCCAACGGCTCCAAAGCTGTCAGGTCGGCATGGTGAGTGGGTGAAGGCTTTCCCTACTTCCTGAACCCGAAATGGCCTCTCCCCACTACCCATTTTCACACTTGCAAGAAGAGAGAAGAGGAGAGAAAACCCTAGAGCTTCCTGTGAGAAAACCTGAAGTTTGGAGGCTCTGATCCGGCGATCCAAGGCTTCTTCTGGAGATCTACTTCGACAAGGAGGAAGACAACATAACCGGCTACACATCCCCGGCCCTGTATTTCAGAGGGGAGCATCACAGAAGCCGGAGTGGAGGCGTCTTGGAGGCTTCTTGGGACTGCCCAAGGAGAGCTTCTCCAACTAATTTGATCCCTTTAGGAGTTTTTCCAAAGGCAAGTACCCCTTTCACATTGTCCATGTATGTGTCTAGGAGGTTTTTATCATTTTTATAGATTTTCCTCATGTCCTGGATCCCCTACATTCACCATTATTCAGAGCTCGGACTGTGTTTTTACACAGGTCCGAACTTGACGGCAAGATCCATTGACGTTGAGATCTTGAGTCAGCGGCCAACGATGTTGCCGCCAACTCTTGTAAACGTCCGTAGTATGCCGTTTAGTTCTTCTTGACAGAGCAGTGAACTGTTCTGCCCTATATCTTTAATTTCCGGGTTTCTACGCATGAGGATATAATGTAAATTTTATATGTTATGTAAAATAGGTAATGTGATGTGTGTGGAATTTACTGTATTTTTCTGTAGATGGCATAATTTATTAGAATTATTGAAAAGCATGTGTAGGAAAGAGGTCATGCTTGGTTAATTTGTTTTCCATGATTTCTGAGGAGTTAAATGCTGTAGAATTTTATGAACCATGTTTATATGTATCAGTCCATGCCCTACAAATTTAGGAATTTTTCCCACATCCATGTGAATTCTTATAATTCCTAAAATGAGAAATAGAAAGCATGTGTAGACCTTGTGAAAATTTTAGTAAATCATATGTGGGGAAATAAATTCGGGAAAAATTTCTGTGCTAACATGTATGTGTGGTTCATGACTGTGCATGATCAAATCTGAAATCCATGTCATGTTCTATGTGGACTTAGTTTAAGAATGGCATGAAACTGAATGTTTTAAATTCTATAAATGCATGTGAATTCAGAAAAATGTGAAAATTTGTATGTGTGTTATTATACCCGAAAACAGCATGTGGTAAAATTTTCGGGAAAATTTGATAACAGTAGCCTACACTATGAGATTTTCATGTGAAAATGAGTATAAACACATGTATCATGATTAAGGTTAGATAAGGTGTGTTCCAATTAATCCATGAGAGCTACTAAATGCTTGAATTCTGTTATTAGTAGCATCATGCTAGGGATGAACAGAACCATGTGCATAACCAAGAAAGTGTGAAAATCATATGTGAAACATGTGTTAAATCGGAATGTGTAATGTGTAAAATGTGCCGTGTGTGACACTGCTTCCATAGAGGGCTGTGGAACTGTATCATGGAAAAGTCCCCATGAGAAGGTTCAATGTGTTAAGATATCCTAAGGGCATTAGGATGAAATCCTGGAGGTGGACAAGTACCACTGGTTAGGGTGGAGACGTGTTCTCCCGGTCTGCGCAGTGCCAGAGTCATCACTGTATTGCCTAAGTGATGTGCTATGTGTTATGTGTATGTGATGTGTCCTTCTAGTGGTGGTTTGGACTATGTGTCACGGCAAATAAATTGTGAAATGTGTATATGTGAACATGTGTGAAATGTGTATATGTGAACATGTGTAAATTGTGTATATATATGTGAGCATGCAAATGTGAAATGTGAAATCATGTGAACCATTATGTTAGAATGTGAACATATGTACATGTGAAATGCTTGAAAAATGAACCATGTGAAATATGGGAATGTGTAACCATGTGAAGTGAATGTGTTAGGATATGTTACGTAAATTCATGCTATGATATTTCTAATCCCATATAAATTGCTATCATGTTGTAGTCAAATTGGAAGTGTAGTCTTCATGTGATTAAATGAGTAGAAAGCATGTGATAGGAAGTGTTATTTGAAACATCTTAAACCATGTACCATGTGTTTTGATTTTGTAGAAATACCATGATAGGTTGTCTCTCATAAATGTTCAAGCATGCTATATGTTGCCTTGCAAATTGGAATAGTAGACCCTACTATGATGTATGCAGGAATGATGTGTATGGAGCTACTTGCTGAGTCCTTTAGACTCACTCCTTGCTTCGGCGTACAGGTGTAGTTGGTGACACACCTTTGGAGGAGACAGTGGAGAGCGACTCCGAGCGTGGGGATTAGCTGGTGGAGCTGACGTAGTGTCCCTTTTTGTTTCATAGTATGTGAATTGTAGCTTGTATTAGAGTTATCATTATGTAATTGTGGGCAAACTATGTATTAAATGTGGAACTTTAATTTTGTGGACAATGTAGCTTGGTTTAATTTCAATTATGAAAGTTTAGTCTTTTATTTTGTTATATGGATCATGTATGATAAATGTGGATGATGGAATGTGATGACAGTTAGTCCTTTACTTCCGCGACTCTGTATCTATATTTGTGTATATCTCAATCATGTGATAGTGTTGGGTAAATGTCCCACTGTGATAACCTTTACTATACCGACGTTGGTTGGTATAACCGTACCGGTATAATGAGGGTCGTCACATAATATCTCATGTATACAAGCGTGCTTTAAATGATTAATGTCTTAAATGGAAGGATAACTAGAAAGAGAGCAGGCAAGTATAGTCAAGATAGCGATGATAATGTGAAAAATAGTACTTTCATGAGAGTATAACACCACAAGTATAATAACATATTGGACATATAACGAGATAGTAAGTAAGGTTGCACAACGGTGCACTAGTCACGATAGCAAGTGTTGGTCGATAATCTTTCAACCACGAGTTCAAGTAAATAATAATTGACTGATTTATTGATTGCCATAGATCAAATCTTGAGAGTTCATGTGTTAGATGCATACCAAACACCCAGATCATTAGACCATAGCCTTTAAGGTGCTCCTCGCAAGGACCAGATCGGACCCTTATATTTTTGCCTAGCATAGTCATGTTTGTTATCTTAGACAATCAATTTAATGGCCAAATAGACTACCAAGAAGAGATGAGAGTAATAGACGAATAGATGAGAGTACGCGGAGAACATGAACATGTGCGAGAGTAAAGCTAGTAGAAGAGACAGGGACACAATCGTAAAACAATGATAACCAGGCGATAATAACAGTTGCACAGCACTAGGTCGTGTGTCGGAAGTCCGGTAGAAGTCATATCTATCCACTAGCCATGCCATGACACAAGCCAGAGGTTTGGTGTGATCCCAAGGTAAGAGTGAACTTGCTAAGGCCGTTGGATCGTGTTGATCCCTAAGAGTGTAACGGATTTTAAAGGTACAACCAGCTCGTCGGCAATGGACGTGAGCCAAAGCCAAGGAGACCTACGGAGGCCTTGACAAGGAGTCTCTGGTCCGGTTAGGAGTATTCCCAATGGAGAGGTGGTCCGTGCCAAGAAAAATGTGTAATGAAACGTTGTCTGTCTTGCCTCGAGTGCTCGAAGGCAGAGGGATGCGATCACGGTATACAAATCATGTGATTAAAATGAAGACAAGTGTCAATAATTAAATAGGGCATTTGGTAATTAATTACACTTAATTACCAAATATTTTAATGAGGCTTAATGGCAAACATGAATGTTTAGTGTGTGCAAGTGTAATTGAATCAAGAGAGCATGAATGATTGTGCACATGGCTTTTAAGTTAATTGATTTCATGTAAATATTACTCATTGATGGTTAACCGATAGAAATTAATCATGACAGTACTTAATTAGGGTCAAATAGGGATTACATGGCATAATTAGTAGGGTTGTAAGAGTAATTTCAGGTTCTGGCCGCTATGCTGATGTCGCGATAGGAGTAGCTGTCGCGTTTAGGTTGCGACGCACGGTCCAGTCGCATTCTGTTGAACCGGCCGGGCGGGTTTGAACTGGAAAGAATCACGATGGGTCGGCCCGTCGCGTTCAAGACGCGACGGTCCTTCCTGTCGCGACCCCTTTTGAGATCACGATGGGTCGGGCCATCGCGATTTCAGAAGGTGGCTCGAGCCCAGAAAAGGGATTTAGCCCTTTTTGGGTTGGATTCCTTTCCTCCCTCCATGCTATAGGTCTACTCTAAATTCCATATAAAATCGTAGGAAGCTCCAAAAATCATGAAATCAGTTTTAAATGAAACTAGACATGTAGATCTATCACTAGGGATGAGTAATTATAAATAAACACGAATAGGGCATGCTTTGATTAGGTTACTTTTCGGTGACCTAAAACATTCATAGTAAGGAAAAATGATTTAATTTGCAAGGGATACATGATGAAAATTAGGAAAACTGGGGCGTTTGAAGCCTAACATCATGTAGTATTATGAGAATATTCACAGGGCATGAGATCAAGTACATATATGGATTGAAGGTAAACTTGTATGATCGGGTGCATGGTAAGGATCGAGCTTAGAACATTTAATACTCCTTTATGGAGCCACGAAAATTATGGAAATCATAGGGCTTTCAAAGAGGGATGTGTGGGTTACCTATGGCCGAAGTTAGGTGATTTGTGCTTGAGAGATTACCTACCTTTTATTGCTGGTAAGAAATCCTAGGGTTGATGAAGAAAAACAAAGTAGAAATCCCCTTGCTCCATGCCTCTCCTCTGCTTGCTCCTCATCCTCAGCCTCCTCTCCTCATTCTCCAGAGCTCCAACAATGAGTTATGGCTTGGTAGCGATGAATAGAGGTGTTTTAGCTAGTGTAAGAGTCCTATTAGTATAAAACTCTTCCTTCTCCTCCCAATTCCGAATTTTCACATTTATCATCCTATTTTCTTGCATTTATCCACCTAATGGGATGGGGAGAGGTCTAATTATGTGGGCAATGGGTTATGATAGGCTTAGGACTCTTGTAGAGATAATTATAAGCTAATTTAGTCATTATCTTATCCTTTTTAATTTATTTAATAATTAACTCCAAAATTAGTCAAAAGATCTCCCATCCAAAGATGGGCTCTTGGCATTTTGGCCCATTACATTATGTGTGGTCCATAGTTGAACCCATTTACTAATTTAGCTTAATGGGTTTTAGTTTAATTCCCTTTTTATTCCATTTATTTCTTCTTTATTCTAATTAAATAAATTTATCACATTTATTTTAATTAATACTATTTATCATTATTTAAAAATTAGAGTTACTACAAAGGAGAAGAAATGAGGAGCTAGGGTGTGAAGAGTGGGAGTTTTCACAGTGTGAGGCTTGAAAGTATACTTCAAAGGAAATGAAGAAATTGAAGTATTGATGGGAGTTGGAGGCTATACTTCTAGTTGAGAAGTGGAAGGAGGAGGATCAAAGGAGACAGAAGGAACAAGTTGAGAAGAATTGGATGTGTTTGTTCAACAGTTGGAGGAGGTGTTAGATCAGTAGCAGGAGGAGTTGGAGCAGTAGGAGTGGTAGAAATGGTTAAGGGTTGAGAGGGAAAGATAGGGTTACCAGACTTCATTAGTTTCCTTCTAACCCTTCTCTTAAAGGTCTTGACCTTAGGATTGGCTTCCACCTCCATGGACTGATCTGCTTGCTCCAAGGACTATTTAGATGCTTGCTCTGCTGAGGTTGCTGTTGCTGTTCAACAGTTGGATCTGGCACTGCTATTGAGTCCACAATTTGTTGATCTCCAAACTTCTCTGGCTGTGGAACACCTTGGTCAGGCTGTTGCTGCTGCTACTGTTCTTCAGTGTGAACAGGTGGAGGCACTTGAGAACTCCCTGTACCCTATTAGCACATCAACTGAAGGAGCAGATCCTTCATTTGCTGAACCTCCTCTAACATGAAGTCAAACTTGACATCAATTTGTTGTATCTGTATTTGTAGTACAAACAACATCTCTTGTTGCTTCAAGATTAAGTCCAACACATCATCCACTATTTGACTAGTCTCCCTCTGAGACCTTGGCTGGGTCTCAACATGTGGTGGAGAGACATGGTAATGCTCTTCATCCAAGGATGGATCAACTGGAGTGAAACTGGGGATATCATCTTCTTGAGCCACTCCCTACCCCCTTAGATCACTGAGCACTTGATTGATGGTGTCATCCGAAATGTCTTGCTCTTGGGAGGGAGTAGTAGCATGAACTTCTTCATCTGCCACTGTTGCGTCTTCTCTAACTTTCTCTCTTCTGATTGCAGGAGACTGAACTAGAGGAAGGGAAGTGGAACTATGTGCCTCATTAGGAAAGATCTCATGAGAGCAACTAGGGACAGAGTCCTTCGACCAAAGATTTTGGGCCTTGTCTTACAAAAGATAATGACCTCTTCTCAAAGTGGAAAGCCCAATCTTCTCTTTCACAAAAAATGAAATCTCATCACTTAAATCCACTGGAAATCTTCTAAATATGAGGGTGAGCAGAGGTCCATAAGGTAGAGATTCCTACAAAAACATAGACCCTGCCATCCTTTCCAATATAATTGAGGGCAGATTGACCCTATGCCTCTGAATGGCCCAAAATAGTAAACTGCCATCTCTAGCAGTGATGGATGAATGGGTTCCAGCCCTGGGGGTGATGTTTGTGGTGATTATGGCATGAAGGATCCTCTTTTCTGCTAAGAGCTCGTTGACAAGGAGCCTTTCTTAGAGAGAGTCCCTAGACTACCAATAACCCCTAATTTCTGCTTCTCCATGGACACTAACTCACTGATCCTGTGTCCGGAGTTAGGGCAATCTAAGATCTCAACTAATAAATCTTCAGACGCTGTAACTATCGTACCTTTCACTGAGCCTATTACTGAACCATCTGCTGAAACTTGGAGGGAGAGATAGAAGGCCTTCAGCGCACCCTCAAAGGTAGGTTCATTGATCTGATAGATCCTCCACCACCCATACCTTCTAGGGTTTCTGCTACCCAACTGAGGCTACCAGTCAACTGATCGAAGTCTACAACCTTCCCTGGGCAAATCGAAGCCTTAACTGAAGGTAGACGCTGGAACTACTCAGGGGTGAAGAAAGTTCCTTCCCGAGCCCTAGATGAAGCCATCTAGACAAAACACGAAAGAGTCTAAGAAGGATGGTAGAGGAGATGTAGAATGAGTCCACAGAGGTTAAAAATCCTACCTTTCTTCAGAGAAAAGGAGGAAATCTATAGATGCATCGAAGGTGGTTTCGTCGAGGTGAAGATAGACACGGGAACTAAGAGGAAGAAGACAAGAGAGTCAGAGACATTTCAAATGGGTGATTTGGAATGAAAGAGGGAGAAGTCCTAATATAGAAGGAGGATGTGTAACGGACCATAGATGAGGAGATGAACGGCTAGGATTAAAGGAATAAACTGTTGTAATTAATTTCCTTTAAATGAAAACTTAAAAAACTTTTTTTTTAATTAACATTGACTCTAACTTCATAAGAGTCGCAGTACACAACTCCGACTTCATGAGAGTCGCAGTACATAGTTCCAACTTTAGAGAAGTCAAAGTTCCAAGACTTAGAAAGATTTTGCAATGAATGGAACATACTATGCAGTAAAGAGTCTGAGATTTTAATCCGGATTGCACATACCTATTTCCCTTCTTATTGAAGTAAATCTATCTTCAGAGAGAGGTTAGTGAATATATCAGCTAATTGATCATTTGTAGAGACAAATTCAATTTAAATTCTCCATTAATTACATGATCTCTGATGAAATGATGTCTGACCTCAATTTGCTTGGTTCTTGAATGTTGAATTAGATTTTTGGTCAAGTTGATTGCGCTTGTGTTATCACACAACAGTGAAATTTCATGAAGTGTATGACCATAGTCTTCCAATTGATGTTAGATCCATATCAGTTGAGTGCAGCAACTTCCAACTGCAATGTATTCTGCTTCTATTGTGGATAAGGCTATTGAATTCTGTTTTCTGGAGGACCAGGAGATCAAGCATCCTGCAAGAATTTGACAGTACCACTAGTGCTTTTCTATCTATTTTGCTTGTAGCATCGTCAACATCACTATATCCAAACAATTTAAATTCAAAACATCTGGGATACCATAAACCCAGTTTACTTGTATTATCTAAAAATTCTTTTAACAACATTAACATGAGATTCTTTTGGATCAGCCTGAAATCTAGCACACAACATACACTGAACATTATGTCTGGTCTACTAGCAGTAAGATAGAGTAATGACCCAATCACGCCTCTATAAATCTTTTGATCTACTTTCTTACCAATTGGATCACTATCTAACTTAATATATTGGCTCATGGGTGTTCTAAGGGCTTACACTTGTCAAAACCATATTTAGATAGCAAATCTGAAATGTACTTGGTTTCACAGATGTGAGTACTTTCCTTGGTCTGCTTAATTTGCAAGCCAAGAAAATAATTAAGCTCATCCATCATGCTCATTTCAAATTCACTTTGCATAAGGTTTTCAAAAAATTTGCAGAGTGATTCATTAGTAGAACCAAAAATAATATCATCAACATATATTTGTACAATCAGGACTCCTTCTGAAAATTTCGTAATTAATAGGGTGCTATCTACTTTACCTCTTGAAAAATCATGTGATATAAGATAAGCACTGAGTCAGTCATACTAGACTCTTGGAGCTTGTTTCAAACCATACAGTGCTTTCCTTAGACGAAAAACATGACGAAAAGCATGATTTGGATATTTAGTATCTTCAAACCAGGAGGTTGCTTAACATAAACTTCTTCTTTTATGAAATTGTTCAGAAAAGCACTTTTAACATCCATTTGAAAAAATTGATATTAAGAGAACATGCATATGCTAATAAATTCTGATTGCCTCTAATCTAGCAACTGGAGCATGTGTTTCATCAAAATCAATGCCTTCCTCTTGGCAATATCCTTGTGCTACCAGTCTGGCTTTGTTCCTGGTGATTACTCCTGACTCATCCATTTTGTTTCTGAAGACCCATCTGGTCCTCATAACTGGTGCTCAGAAGGTGTAGCAACCTGGATTTTTCGAGAAAAAATTAATAAAATAAAAATAAAAGCAATTAAAATTAAATAAAATAAATAAATAAAACCCATTAAATGAAAAGAAGTAATGAGCTTTATTAAATAGACCCATAGAAATTAGTGGGCCAAAATAGAGATTTTAAAAGAGAAATAATAGGAAAATACCCTAAATCGTAACTAAATTATTACTTAATTAGAAAAGGGGTTTAATGCTTTAAATAGCTAATTTGAGTAGATTTGGATTCCTAAACCTACCCTAATAGGTTGGCCACGAATTTGGGTCCCAACCTAACCCAAATTGGAATTGGTATGCTTAGAAAGAGGAGAGAAATAGGAAATCTCGGAATTTAGTAGTAATTAGAGTCCTATTAGGAAATAGAACCCAAAGACATAAATACTCTCTTTAAACCCCCATGGCCGCCTCTAGCTCGTACTCAAGACTTGTTTGACCAGAAGGAGAGGCCAAGGAGGAGGAGAACTCGTGGGGAGAAGGAGCTCTCAAGCCATCAACCCCGTTCTTCAAGTTCTAGCCCTAGAAGAGGAAATCATACAACGGTAGGTATTCTCACGAGCAAAACTAAATCAATTTTGTCTATAGGTTGATCTAAACCTCAGGAATCAAAGCCCTCTTGTCTCATATTTTTCCATCGAGTCAATATTTTCTTCTTGATTTTTCATGTTCTGTACTCATCATGAGCCCGAACCCTCTTCTTAATTCTTGATCTCTTTATATACTCAACCCCATGCCACGAGATTTTTACTGTAGGAACTGATGCATGTTAGGCATCTTTTGCCCCAAAATGCCCTAATTTTCATTCACCCAATCTTGTGAATTTAATTGTTGATCTCAACTATGTACTGTTTCATGTTCATCATGAATACCCGTGTTTAAAGTATGTCTAAACCCTATTTGTTTTAAAATTCCTATTTACTATAAGTACCCACCCATGCATGTCTAGATCAATTCGCAACTGGTTTCATGATTTTTCATCGCTTGTACAATTAGATATGTTTTCTGAATCACCCTATGTCAAATGGGGTAAGTTCTGGCCCGTAATCCTATGTAAAGTCTTTCCCTGTCGGACTCAGCCGCAGACCCTTTGAACGCGACGGCCCGATAGGCCGCGTTCACAAGGCTATCACGACAGAGCCTGCTATCACGATCTGATCGCGACAGGCCTTGTCGTTGTGATCTGTCTGCCCGATCTGATGAGCCCATCGCGACCTTCAAATGACCCCGTCGCGATCTGTCTGTCTGAACCGACGAGCCCATCGAGACCTATACAAGACCCATCGCGATCTCAGTTGACCCTGTCACGACCCTCATTAGAGTACGTCGCAATTTGGGTTTTTGCATGAAACCCCCTGTCTCAACAAGTATTGACTATCTGCAGTGGTTGTACCCTTCCTTAACAGTTATACACATAGTAAAAATACCTGTTCTAAACTGAACACTTTGTATGATTTTAAAAGACATACACATGACTTATTTCTAGCTATGATTTCATGATACATGCACACACTTTGACCATCCAATTATGGCTTAACTTGGAATGAAATTAACTATTAATACATCTGGTAATTTATGTAATTAAATTGTCATATTTCAATACATACTTGTCTACATTTTCTCGCATTGTTTTGGGAATACTGTTATCGACGTTCCACTGTTCTAGAATTCCTCTGGAACGTCGAGCACTTGTTTCTATATACACACTCTCTCTTGACTTGGACGAACTCTCTGTCGGATACTCTTATGCCGGACTAGTGAGTCTTTGTTCAAGGCCTCTGTAAGTCTCCTCTATCCATGGATTCCCACATGGTCGACGAGCCAGTTGTACCCTAACACCTATTCACCCTTTAGGATCAACATGATCCAAATGGCTATTAGATGATCGCTCTTATCTTGAATCATGCCGGACCTCTGGACCTGTGCTTAACATGATCAGTGGTAGGGTCATGAGTTCCACCTAACTGCCAACACCATGTGCGCATGTTGTGCAACTGTTATTATCGCCTGTTTACTCGACGTGTTATGTGCAATGTCCATTAGCTCTTATCTATACTCTACTCGCTCATCTATTCACGATCACTCTACTATCTCGTCTATTCATCTAGTGCTCTCATCTATTTGTTGGTACTCTATATGGCCATTGACCAATTGTCTAAGATAAACAATATAACCAATGCCTGGCAATATATAAAGGGGCCCGATCTGGTCCTGGGATGTGGGCCCGAAAGTGTTAGTGCCCATGGGAGTTAAATAATCAAAGTGTTTGGCATTACACTCGAGTGCTATCTATCTCGACTATCTAAATGACAATCAAAAGTCTATATTATCTCATTGTCCATTGACAACAAAGTGCTACGCTATACTCATTGTGCTATTACTATACCTTGTTCTATTTGTGCTATGGCCATCTTGCTATTTGTGCTATACTCAACGCTTGTGCTATATTGGAAACTTGTGCTATTTTGTTCTGTGCTATCATGCTATCTCTTATGTTACTTGACTCTCTCGCTCTATCATTAGTTACTCTGCCTTTTAATGCATTAATTGTTTAAAGCCTGCTTGACTATTGAAATTTAAGTCCTACTGGCGTTATCGCTCACCCTGCGTTATTTTTCGTCATGTTCTCAAGTGAGACCGAGGATGAACTCTACACTCAAGAGGACGGGAACGACCAGGAGTGATGTTATGAGCACCCTAGTGTCTTAGTACTATGTTAGAGTTATAGTAGTTAAGTTAGTAGTTTGTGTTTAGTCTTTTACTTTTCTTTTAATGTAATTGGGCCCTATAGATTGGCTCTGATATTAGTGGTTGTAACTAGACATTTGAAAGATATTAATGAAATGAATTTCTTTCATATTATTCATGGTGCAATGGTTTGATGTCTAATACTTACTCTGCCCCTTTTACTTGCAACTGCCTCGCGTTTCGATATTCCACGTCGGGGTGTGACAATTTTGTGGTATCAGAGCCTAGGTTAAGTATAGGATGATCTAGGTTGACCAGCCTCGACTAGAGTCAATTATCCTACCTATGTGAGTTGTGGTTAGAGCCAAGGGTAAATAGCTAAAATTAACTCACACACGCACGAATTAAATTTCACATCAATATCATGACAATAAGTATTATTTTTGTAGGAACTAAGCAACAAAGATGACTATTGAATGTGCTCAAATGAGGGGCATGCAACAGACTATCCAAGAATTGACACGCGCTATTGTGCAAGCTACCCAAGGAGGTGGCAATCGTGGTGCAGGCGACCTGCATCGTAACTTCCGAAGTGTGAACCCACCTAGGTTCAGTGGATCCATAGATCCGGATGAAGCAGAACATTGGTTCAAAGAATGGCAAAGGAATTTTCATGTAATGCAATATGGAGCATAGGATAAGCTACTACTGGTCACCTTTCAACTAGAAAAGGACGCCCGCGCTTGGTGGGAATCTGTGGAAGCGACCCGAGCGAATGGTCAGTTCACTTGGGACAAATTCAAAGAAGCCTTTAATTCCAAATACTTCTTTGAGTGTGTGCAAGAAAGGAAGGCTGCGAAATTCACTGCTCTAAAACAGTGGAGCTTGACTGTGGCCGAATACGAAGCCCAGTTCTCTAGACATGCAAGGTATGCTGAACACCTGGTGAACACGGAGTGAATGAAGTTTAAACGCTTCCTCAACGGCCTTAAGCCTCAATACATTACCCAACTAGCACCTCTCGACATCCAGACCTACACTGAGATGCTGAATGAAGCTCAGGTACTGGAAGATGCTACGGACTTCACCGATCGTATCAAAGGGAAGTTCGTGAAAAAGGAAATGACTTCTGGACCATCAACTGCCAAGCCGACCAATGGCAAGAAACATCCCTTCAATATCATAGAGGGGTTAAGCCAAGAAAGGAAACCCAAGGTCTCCGCACGCAACACTCCAGCAAAAAGCAACTGCATGCATTGTGACAAGCCAGGTCACACTGCTGATGAATGTTGGAGGAAAGTCGGCACTTGTCTGCACTGCGGAAGTCACGAGCACCGCATTCCCGAGTGCCCGCTGCTGAAAGAACATGAGAGGCACCCTAATGCGCCTAAGAAACAGGGAAGGTTGCAAGCCCTGCATGATGAGGAACCGGCTACGGACGGTGGCGTGGTAGAAGGTACTCTACAAGTTTTCTCCTTATCAGCATTTATCTTATTTGATATTGGAGCAACTCATTCATTATATCACAACACTTTGCTAATACCCTAACTGCAAAACCTATATCCATGGGTTGTGAGTTCTCTGTCACAATGCCATTAGGAGAAAAGGAGAAATTGAACAAATACTTTCCATCTGCCGACATAATGATCGGAGACCATAACCTAAAAGTCGACCTGGTGTGTATGCCCATGGAAGGCTATGATGTAATTTTGGGAGCCGACTGGTTGTCCACATATGGGGGAAGTGTCAAGTGTAAGAAAGGAAGGTTACCTTTAGTGACATTCCTGAATTGGCATTCTCTGGGATTAGACATAAGAGACGGATGTCTCTGATCTCAGCCATAAAAGCCCACAACATGATAAGAAAGGTTGCATTGCTTTCCTAGCAGCTGTAGTTGTTGAAAAGAAGGGTTCTAAGATAGAAGACATTCACATAGTTCAGGATTACCCCCGATGTGTTTCCTGAAGATCTGCCAGGGATTCTCCCAGAACGTGATGTCAACATCACCATAGAGTTGATCCCTGGAGCTGCCCTGGTATCACGTCAACCGTACCAGATGTCACCTGCCGAGCTAAAGGAGTTGAGGATGCAACTGATGGATCTATTAGAGAAAGGGTTCATCAGTCCAAGTACTTCCCCATGGGGAGTACCTGTGCTATTCGTCAAGAAGAAGGATGGATCAATGAGGCTATGCGTCGACTATCGTCAACTCAATCAGCTCACCATCAAGAACAAAACCATTGCCCAGGGTCGGGAACTATTCGTCAAATATTTGGAGCTCAATATTTCTCCAAGATTGATCTTCGATCTGGCTATCACCAAATGAGGATCAAGGATGACGATATCTTCAAAACGACTTTCAGGAGCAGGTATGGACATTATGAATTCATCGTTATGCCTTTTGGTCTAACCAATGCTCCTGCAGCCTTTATGCAACTCATGAATAGCATATATCGGCCATACCTTGACAAGTTCGTGGTCGTCTTCATCGACGATATGCTCATATACTCAAACACCAAGGAAGAGCATGAAGAACACTTGAAGATTACACTGCAAGTCTTGCGAGACAACAAACTATACGTAAAGCATAGCAAGTGTGAATTCTGGCTCGAAGAAGTGTCCTTCTTGGGCCATGTCATCTCAAAGGACGGCATCTCAGTTGATCCCTCCAAAGTCGAAGCTATACTCAATTGGGAGAGACCAACCAACGTCACCGAGATAAGAAGCTTCTTAGGACTGGCTAGCTACTATAGGTGGTTCATCAAGGACTTCTCAAAGATCGCCATTCCTCTCACGCGTCTGACATGAAAGGAGAATCCCTACTTCTGGAGTAAAGAGTGTGAGAAAAGTTTCCAAACTCTTAAAGATTGCCTTACTTCGGCACCTGTTCTCGCTCTGCCAATAGAGGGAGAATGTTTCTCTGTCTACACCAATACCTCAGGAATTGGGCTAGGGTGTGTATTGATGCAAAAGGAGAAAGTCATCACCTACTCTTCTCGACAACTGAAGACTCATGAAGTCAACTACCCCGTACATGATCTTGAGTTGGCTGTCGTGGTCTTCGCCTTGAAAATCTGGGGACATTACCTCTACGGAGAAAAGTTCACTGTATACTCAGACCATAAAAGCCTGAAGTACTTATTCTCCCGGAAGGAACTCAACATGAGACAGAGAAGATGGCTGGATATCTAAAGGATTTTGACTTCAACATCCAATACCATCTAGGCAGGGTAATGCCGTGGCTGATGCTCTTAGTAGGAAGCCAATGCATCTGTTTCAAGTCTAGTCCTTGGCGAGATACAACTACTAGAACAATTCGTAAGGTTAGACTTAAATAATTAACATAGGGATGATCGAGTCTTGGTTGCCAATATCAAGATTCAATCCGACTCGTTGGAAGAGATCAAAGTTCAACAAGATGATGATCCATTATGGGTTCGCATCAAGGAAACTTTAGCCGAAAGATCAGACTTCGCTATGACAGAGGATGGAAGACTGGTGTTCCAAGGGAGGACATGCGTCCCCGATAATGAAGAATTGAAGAGAAAGCTAATGGATGAAGCTCACAAGACAAAGTACACTATCCACCCTGGGGGTGTATCAGGACCTGAAAAGAAAATTTTGGTGGCCGAACATGAAGAGAGAGGTAGATGAACATGCCGCACACTGCCTTACTTGCCAACAAGTATAAGCTGAACACATGCGCCCTGCTGGTGTACTAAGACCTCTAGACATCCCGGAACGGAAGTGGGAAAGCATTGGCATGGACTTCATCATGGGTTTACCCAAGACTCGTGGTGGACTCGACTCCATATGGGTCATAGTCGACCGACTAACCAAATCTGCCCACTTTCTGCCTATAAAGAGTAAGTGGTCAATGGGGGTACTAGCTGCCTTATATGTCAAGGAGATTGTAAGACTACATGGCGTTCCGTCATCTATAGTCTCGGATCGAGATCCGAGATTTACATCTCATTTTTGGAAAGGACTGCAAGGTGCACTGGGTACTAAACTCAACTTAGTACCGCATTTCATCCACAAACTGATGGGAAAACTGAAACAACCAACCAAATAGTGGAAGACATGTTGAGAGCTTACACTATATACTTCCAAGGATATTGGAATGGGCACCTATCCCTCATTGAGTTCGCCTATAACAACAGTTATTAGGCGAGTATTAAGATGGTACCATTCGAAGCACTCTACGGAAGGAATTGTAGATCTTCTGCATGCTAGAATGAGGTGGGAGAACAACAATGGCTAGGCCGGCATATGGTACAACAAACAACAAAGGACATTCAGGTGATTAGAGACCGGCTTAAGACTGCTCAGTCTAGACAAAAGAGCTATGCCGACAAAAGAAGGTGAGACTTAGAATTTCAAGTCGGTGATAATGTATTCTTAAAGGTGTCACCTACACGTGGCATCCAAAGATTTGGTGTGAAAGGGAAGCTCAATCCTAGATTTATCTGTCCTTTTGAAGTACTCGAAAGGATTGGTGAGATGCATACCAACTGGCGTTGCCACCAGATCTGGCATGTGTACACAATGTGTTCCATGTCTCCATGCTTAGGAAATATGTATATGATCCTACACACATCATTCGCCACGAGAAGATGGTATTAAACAAGGATGTGACATATGAAGAGAAGCCAGTCAAGATACTAGAACGGAAGGTGCAACAGCTCAGGAACCGTCCCAATCACGTGGTTAAAGTCTGATGGAATAACCGCGGAGTGGAAGAAGCCACATGGGAACCGAAAGGAACCATCAGACGGAACTACCCCAATCTTTTCGGTAAGACATTCTCTCTGGATGATCGTATGAATTTGGGGACCAAATTCTTTTTAAGAGGGGGAGGATGTAGCAACCTGGATTTTTCGAGAAATAAAAATTTAACAATAATAATAAAATAAAAGTAATTAGAAAATCAAATAAAAGAGAATTAAACAAAACCCATTAAATGAAAAGAAGTAATGGGCTTTATTAAATAGACCATTAGAAATTAGTGGGCTAAAATAGAGATTTTTAAAAGAGAAATAATAGGAAAATACCCTAAATTCATAACTAAATATTACTTAATAGAAAAGGGGTATTTAATGCATTAAATAGCTAATTTGAGTTAGATTTGGATTCATAAACCTACCTAATAGGTTGGCCACGAATTTGGGTCCCAACCTAACCCAAATTCGAATTGGTATGCTTAGAAAGAGGAGAGAAATAGGAAATCTCAGAATTTAGTAGTAATTATAGTCCTATTAGGAAATAGAAACCCAAGAGACATAATACTCTCTTTAAACCCCATGGCCGAACCTAGCTCACACCCATGACTTGTTTGACCAGAAGGAGAGGCCAAGGAGGAGGAGAACTCGTGTGGAGAAGGAGCTCTCAAGCCATCAACCCGTTCTTCAAGTTCTAGCCCTAGAAGAGGAAATCGTCCAAAGGTAGGCATTCTCACGAGCAAAACTAAATCAATTTCGTCTGTAGGTTGATCTAAACCTCAGGAATCAAAGCCCTCTTGTCTCATATTTTCCATCGAGTCAATATTTTCTTCTTGATTTTTCATGTTCTGTACTCATCATGACCCCAAACCCTCTTCTTAATTCTTGATCTCTTGTATACTCAACCCCATGCCACGAGAGTTTTACTATAGGAACTGATGTATGTTAGGCATCTTTTGCCCCTAAAAGTCCTAATTTTCATTCACCCAATCTTGTGAATTTAATCGTTGATCTCAACTATGTACTAAACCATGTCTAAACCCTATTTGTTTTCAAATTCCTATTTACTGTAAGTACCCACCCATGCATGTTTAGATCAATTCGCAACCGGTTTCATGATTTTTCATCGCTTGTACAATTAGATATGTTTTTCTGAATCACCCTGTGTCAAATAGGGTAAGTTCTGGCCCGCAATCCCATGTAAAGTCTTTTCCCTGTCGGACTCGGGCGCAGACCCTGTGAATACGACGGCCTGATAGGCCACGTTCACAAGGCTGTCGCGACAGAGCCTGCTGTCACGATCTGATCGCGACAGGCTCTATCGTCGCGATCTGTCTGCCCGATCTGACGAGCCCGTCGCGACCTTCAAACGACCCCGTCGCGATCTGTCTGTCTGAACCGAAGAGCCCATCGCGACCTGTACAAGACCCGTCGTGATCTCAGTTGACCCCGTCGCGACCCTCATTAGGGTACAATGCGATTTGGGTTTTTGCATGAAACCCCCTGTCTCAGCAAGTATTGACTATCTGCAGTGGTTGTACCCTTCCTTAACAGTTATACACACAGTAAAAATACCTGTTATAAACTGACCACTTTTGTATGATTTTAGAAGACATACACATGACTTATTTCTAGCTATGATTTCATGACACATGCACACACTTTGAACCATCCAATTATGGCTTAACTTAGCATGAAATTAACTCTTAATATGTAACGACCCAGAATCCGCATTACCAGTAACAACCAGTAACCCGAATTCTGACCCGCTAACCCACGAGACAAGCTCGGAAGGGTAGGAAGTGAAGTCCGAGGAGACTATATGTAAGAAGATACACACCATGCAAAGCAGTAAAATTCCACTATATGAACATATCATATACAACCTCAGAGTCTGAGCAAAGTACAGAGTACAGAAGTACAACAAAAAGTACTACTCACTGCAGCTAGGGAGCACCAACACTGGAGTGGCTAGACTCGCCTGGAACGGGAGTCGACGAAGACCCACCTGAAAGGGAAGGGAGTGAGTCTCAAGAAAAGAGACCCAGTAGGGAAGTAACCCCACCGGCAACTAAACTAAAGTGCGGAAAGTAAAAACTGAAAGTAAGTACACGTCGCACACATCACAAAACTATAAACCACGCGGCTCAGTAACACACACTCACACACACAGCAAGTAGGACTCAGCTAGGGTCTGTGGCTCGGCATCCCGTCACCACAGAGGCTCTCAACCCCAGCCACGTGTGCACACTACAGACGCTCTCTCTCGCGTCTGGTCCACGACCGGTTTTTCCCCTACGCTTGACCCTAGCGGTAGAGAAGGGGCTCCACGGAGACCGGCTCAAAACCACCACAAGGAGTACGCACAGGACAGAGTCGCACTCGACGTCCTGGCTCACTAGCGGAGGATAACCACACACTAGTCGTCTAGACGGAGTCGCACCCCGCCTAGGTAACACAACAGAAACGGGTACACGGTAACGCAACGCGCATACAACAGACGGAACACACTCAACGTCTGAAACCCCGTACTGTAAGTAAACACCTCATGCCACAAACAACTACTCAAATGCACAGGCGGAGTTACACTCTAAGCCTGGCCCACTTGTGCTATTAGGGCGGACATCACATGTCAATCGCCTCTAAACACACAACTCAAGTCTGCTGGGAGACAGGGAATTAACGGCCACATCGATTGCCGCCAATATGAGGTAAACGACACTCACCATGTCGTTTATCCTGATTAAAAGCCAATCGACCTTGTCGTTTAAATCACCCCTGAAGATCTCAACGTCAACAGATGTGGACGTTGATATCTTCAGTCCCCTAAACCCAGAACTGAACCGAATCAGTTCAAATGGGCAGCAAAACTCAATAACATTTTGACTAATGGAGGGAAACACATCCTCTCATCAATCCACACTACCAGAACATCAGAAACAAACATTCTAACACCTAGATTGTCCAATTTACCCAAAATCCCGGCATGATATAACCCATACCCTAAACCATGATTTGCACATCAATTCACTTAATTGGACATGCTGGTTTGCTGGGAAGGTTATAGGGGTTAACTCCCTACCTCAGAAAGCCTTAAGAATCCCCAAACAGCCACTAATCGCGCCGGATTCCCCGAAGACTCCGCGCGAATCACTCCAAAATCACGAGTTTCCCGCCCGATCAAGCAACGCCACACGATCCAGGGGCTTCCCACGAGCTCAAATCAACCAACAGGAGCTGCGGAAATCAAGAAAAGCAAAGGTGGAGGGAAGGAGAGGAAAGGAGAAGAAGGAACTCTGCTCTTGGGCTGCCCTATTTCAACAGGACTGGTTAGTCGACGTCAACATCTCTGGTCGCCAACTGAACCGCCTACAGACTGACGTCCAGATCCCCTGTCGTTGAGTTCAACATCAGACGTCCACATCGCTGGACGCTGACTCTGACTCAACGGCAAATCCTGGCCGTCAACCCCAAGTCAACGACAATGGTCTTGTCGTCGACCACACAGAACTACTACAGACCCAATAAGGATCCATTAAGAACCCGAGACCTTACATAATTCATCTGGTAATTTATGTAATTAAATTGTCATATTTCAATACATACTTGTCTACATTTTCTCGCATTGTTTTGGGAATATTGTTATCGACGCTCCACTGTTCTAGAATTCCTCTAGAACGTCGAGCACTTGTTTCTATATACACACTCTCTCTTGACTTGGACGAACTCTCTATCGGATACTTCTTCTGCTGGACTAGTGAGTCTTTGTTCAAGGCCTCTGTAAGTCTCCTCTATCCATGGATTCCCACAAGGTCGACGAGCCGGTTGTACGCTAACACCTATTACACCCTTTAGGGATCAACATGATCCGAACGGCTATTAGATGATCGCTCTTAGCTTGAATCACGCCGAACCTCTGGACCTGTGCTTAACATGATCAGTGGTAGGGTCATGAGTTCCACCTAACGGCCAACACCATGTGCGCATGTTGTGCAACTGTTACTATTGCTTGTTTACAACACGTGTTACGTGCAATGTCCACTAGCTCTCATCTATACTCTACTCGCTCATCTATTCACGATCACTATACTATCTCGTCTATTCATCTAGTGCTCTCATCTATTTCTTGGTACTCTATATTAGCCATTGATCGATTGTCTAAAGATAAACAATATAACCAATGTCTGGCAATATATAAGGGGCCCGATCTGGTCCTGGGATGTGAGCCCAAAATTGCTAGTGGCCATGGGAATTAAATGATCAGAGTGTTTGGCATTACACTTGAGTGCTATCTATCTCGACTATCTAAATGACAATCAAAATTGCTATATTCTCTCGTTGTCTGTTGACAACAAAGTGTTATGCTATACTCGTTGTGCTATTACTATACTTTGTGCTATTTGTGCTATACCCGACGCTTATGCTATATTTGGAAACTTGTGCTATTTTGTTCACGTGCTATCATGCTATCTCTTACGTTACTTGACTCTCTCGCTCTATCATTAGTTACTCTGCCTTTTAATGCATTAATCATTTAAAGCCTGCTTGACTATTGAGATTTAAGTCCTACTCGACATTATCACTTACCCTACGTTATTTGTCATTGTGTTCTCAGGTGAGACCGATGATGAACTATACACTCCAGAGGACGGGAACGACCAGAAGTGATGTTATGAGCACCCTAGTGTCTTAGTACTATGTTAGAGTTATAGTACTTTGAGTTTAGTCTTTTACTTTTCTTTTAATGTAATTGGGCCCCATAGATTGTCTCTGATATTAGTGGTTGTAACTAGACATTTGAAAGATTATTAATGAAATGAATTTCCTTTCGTATTATTCATGGTGCAATGGTTTGATGTCTAGTACTTGCTCTGCACCCGTTTACTTGCAACTGCCTAGCGTTCCGATATTCCACGTCAGGGCATGACAGAAGGTCTAGGGACAAGAGTCCAGAGTTGGTTGCGTTGGAACTAGTTAAGTTCCTCTTGCATAGTTGGGATCCAAGATTCATCTGCTAGTGCATCATTGATTCTCCTAGGCTCAATTTGAGAAACAAATGCATTGAAATTATTGAGAATTGTCAGACCTCTTGTTCTTACCCTATCTTGAGGATCACCGCTAATATTTTCTATTGGATGATCTCTATGATATCTCAATTCTCTAGGTAGTCCTTCTTGTGTTTCTTCTTGTTGTTGCAGTTCTTCTAGTGAGGATTTTCCTTATCTTTATCTTTTCTTCAAGAGAAGTTTGTTCCAAATCCCTGCACAATTCTTCAACATCTTCTTCTTCTATTTACTTAATAGAAGGGTTAGTTTCATCAAATAAAATCTGAACTGATTGTTCTATAGTTAAAGTTCTTTTGTTAAACACTTTGTATCATCTAGGTTTTGAGATATATCATAGTAGAAAACCATCATCACTTTTAGCATCTAATTTTCCTAAATTATCTTTACCATTATTCAGAATAAAACACTTACAACCAAAGGGTTGAAGATGATTGACATTTGGCTGTTTCTCCTTCTATAACTCATATGGTGTCTTCTTTAGTGTTGGTCTGATCATACACCTGTTGATGATGTAGCAAACTGTATTGACTGCTTCTGCCCAAAACTATCTTGGTAGATTATATTCTGTAAGCATTGTTCTGTTCTTCCTTTCTGCTACTCCATTCTGTTGAGGTGTTCTTAGTGCAGAGCAATTGTGTTCCATGCCATTTTCTTCACAGAATTTGACAAACTCTTCATTTTTGGATTCTCCACCATGGTCAGATCTAATACTGATTATTTGAAACTTCTGGATTAGGACTTCTTGCACTTTTAAAAAATTATTTGAAAATAGATAACACTAAATAAAGTTGTTAGTAATTAGTGTGGTGCGTGTGAAACAAATGAAAAACTTGGCAGAAATAATCACACAATTGTACAAGAGATTTTATCCTGGTTCAACCCTTCACACATGGAACTACATCTAGTCCCAAGTAACCTCTTGGGATTTCACTAACTGCCAAGAACACTTGGTCTTCTCTCAACCTAAGAGGTATTACAACCCACTTGCTCCCAAGCAAGTCTTCCCTTTACCAAGGGGTACAAAGACTACCTACACTAGTAGGTCTTCCCTTCACAAGAGGGGCACTGCAGGGAAGAAACCCCCTGCGGGTTATCTAACACAAATATGAAACACTTGCATGTCTGCTCAGAAGAATGAGCAAACACAGAGAATCAAAAAGGGATACAAGTAAGAATTGAAGCTCTAACTCTTTCTGAATCTAAGAGGGTGGACTGAGAAGATCTATGATTATACAATGCCACCCAAGAAGAAAAGACTTTTAAAAAATAGGAGAGCTTGGAAGTCGAGGATTGAAGTAGTAGCTCTCTTTCTCTTTTCAATAGGTAAGCTTATGGTGACTCTTGTTGCTTGGAATTTCTGATTGGAGTTCAGTGTGCTTCTGGTTCAAACTTCAGCTTCTATATATGAGCTTTAGAGCCTTGAACATCCCGTTTGAAACTAACCGTTAGAAACTAGCCATTTGAAGGATAGCCATTGATCTTTGGATGTTGACACCTTGAGACTTCTGTTACAACCATCAGTCCTTCAGCTCTTAGAGTCCCAACGTATTTAGGCTATGTAGGTAGCTTCATGGCTCTATGAAAATAGCTTATCAAAATGACTGCAAGGTTTATATCCATAACTGAACGCAAGCAAGCTTCAGTAGGCAGCTAAATATCTACAAGGTAAGGAAGCACAAGTACCTTTGTCCTTTCAGAGGTAGTGAGATAGAAATATATATAAAGCACAAAAGAGTTCTGACATAAATGTTCAGGACATTTAAAGATAGACAGTTGTATGGGGAATACAAGGACTTTTCCTGAAAGTCATGGAGTTCTGACAGTGGTAGGTGAGCTCTGACAGATAACCCATGCTGCTTATACCTACCATCGCATTAAACTCTTGACCATATGTCGAACAGAGATAGAACTATCTTTCTGACAGTGAGAGAGACAACAAGTATGCAAATCTTACGGATTTAAAAAGGACATTTAGAATGAGAGTAATATTATTTTCCCGCTAAAAGATATTTGAAATATGATAGCATAGGAATAATCAAAAGGATCATACAAGAAACTTTTATTCATAAGAGATCCCAAAGGAATAAAGAAAATCATTAAAATGATCAAGATTATAATTTATTGGGTTCTGTAAGAAATGACAGATACATAAAAATTATTTAAGTACAAGTACATAGAAGTTGATGTATGATACTTCGACTTTCAAAGAGTCGGAGTGAAATTTAATAATACTTCAACTGTACAGAAGTCGCAGTGAGATATTGATAGATGTCAGACTTCGACTTCTGGAGAGTCAGAATAGAACAAGTTTGTTCATCAATCGATATCATACTTGGACTTTTAAACAGTCAGAGTGAAATGCAATAGAAAAGACTTCGACTTTTCAGAAGTCGAAGAAGGTCTGACTTTGACTGTTAAAGAGTCGGAGTAAGATACAATCAACAAGACTTCGACTTCGCCAAAGTCAGAGTAAGGTACAATCAACAAGACTTTGACTTTTAAGAGTCGGAGTAAGGTCCGACTTCGACTGTTAAAGAGTCAGAGTAAGGTCCAGTTGACAAGCAATCGATATTAGGACTTCAACTTTTTAAGAGTCGGAGTTATGCTAGACTTCGACTTTTCCAAAGTCGGAGTATAACCCTTTTGTTCATCAATTTGTACAATACTTCGACTTTTCTAAAGTCAGAGTCAGTATGGTATACATATACATTGTGGATTTAGAAAAAATCTTTATAAGCTTGTGACAGTGTTGATGCTTTGATTTGTGATATTTATAAATTTGTGCCTTTATATTGTCATATTAATTTTCATAAATTGTAGTATAAAACTGTAAATTGATTTAGGAGATATTAAAAGATTTTGTCATAACAAAAACATAATGATTAAATGTTTAGCAATATTTTTAAGGATAATTGCTTAACAAGTATAACCTTGTTATATGTCTTAGATTGTTAACGATATCATGTGTTCCATGTTATTCATGTTTAGTTGTGTTAGTCATGACCATGTGTTAGAATTATAAGTGTTAAACATAAGCCATGTGTATGAAAAGTGTAAGTATGAGTGCTATTGTTTACATGTTAATAAGTTCATGTTTAAAGTCAATCCTGTTAATGATCTTGCAATCCAAGTGTTAGTGTAGTTTACGTAGCAGATTCCATGTTTATATTGTCTATGTTAATAGCATGAGTATGTGTTAGTTACATTGTTAATTGCTATTAAGTTAATGATAATGCAATAATTAGTAATGTGTTTGAATTGTTAGAAAATATGTGTGGTAAGTGTGTGGTTTGAAATTCTAAGTTGCTTGTTGAGTCTATTACATAGACTCACCTTTGCTAACATTTCAAGAGACTTGGAAGCCGAGGAGTTAGCAAGATTCAATGTGGAGCGTTAAGAGTAGATTGAAGATTTCTAGCTAAGTACTTAGTATGTGATGTTATTATAATTTGAACTTTGGATTATTATAGAAGGAGATTGGCTATATGATGAGTTATGCTTTGTTCTTTCTTTTGCTTGGACTATATAGACATTCGTATGTGGATTTTAAAGTTGATAGAATAAGAGTTGTTCATTTTCCGCTGCAATATTCTTCTCTATTTATGTATATGTCAACCTATGTGACTAACATTGGGGTCTTCACCCCTGTGGCGACTCACTCTTGTTTGACGTGGGTTGGTATAGTCGTACTGGGCAGAAGTGGGGCGTTACACTAGGGATTTGGTGTGATCCTTATTTCTCAAAGGTAAGTCTCAGTCTCAATTTTCATAACTTAAGACTTGGTTTTCTTCTTTGTCTTCTAGTGAGGCTTGGTGTTGATGAAGTCACTAGGACTTTCTCAAGGATAGAAGGACAAAAAAATGTGGGAGGTATGGCACATGGGTTGGTCTCATTTATTACCCCACTATACAATGTAGGTCACCATACCCCAGGTGAAGCCCCCATGATTTGTCTATACCAAGACACTATGCCCTCTATGAACAATTTGGGAAGTTGTAGTCTAACTATAATGATCAATTAATGAAGGTCACTAAAGAATGAAATTTTTATATGGAAAGTCGATTATTGCCAATTTAATGACCCAGGATTCAAGATATCGGTAACCCACCAGTATACCCAAACCCTAAACGTCCACCCATGAGCCGAAGCTTAGAAGGGTCAAAGATAGGTGTCTGAGGAAGCATATAGAAGAACTAATCCACAATAAAGAGCACAACTCACTAATAAATATATATATATATATATATATATATATATATATATATATATATATATATATATAAGATGTACAACTCAGAGCTCAGATATAACAAAGAGAAGTACAACAAACATACTCAGCGATAGAGCTAGTAGCTAACTAGGACCACTCGAGCGACTCTACACCTCTGCGGTCTGACCCATTGTTGCCTCACCTGAAAGGGGAATGGAGTGAGCCACAACTCAAGGCTCAATAGGGACACCAACCCCACCGGCTAAATACAACACAGGAAAGTAAGCGTAGGAAAGTAAGTACGACACAAGTAAGAGACAACACACAACTACACCATACAATGGAAACTGTGTCGCCACAGCCGCCTCTACTCTAGAAGCAACGAACACACAGACAAGTACCTCGCAGGCACAAGCACACCAACACAACACAACCACACACATAAGGTAGGACCAACTAGGGCCTATGGCTTGGCGCCTCAACATCATAGAGTTCTCAAACCTAGCTACGTGTGCACACTCAGACGCTCTCCCTCATGTCTGGTCCTCGGACTATTTCCCCTACGCCGGACTCTAACGGATGGAGAAGGGGCCCCATGAAAACTGACTCAAAACTACTAAAAGAGGCACGCACTGAGCAGAGATGCTCTCGACGCCTAGGCTCACCAACAGGCTAAGTCAACGCCAATCATCCAGGTGGAGCCCAGCTCAACACCCAGGTATACAACACATAGCACAAACACAAGCACGAGAGAAAAACCACATAGATGGAGACACTGTCGACGTTTGGAAATATTGTTCCAAAGGGTGGACACAATGCTGTCGACTCCTGATAAGGGTAAGCACAAGAGAGAGCACAAAGAGACCTCTGTCTCAAATTGTGTAGACAAAAGCATCGACCACCGTCAATCAAGGTTGAAGGCAACACAGCCTTGACGATAGGGGATCTTGCTGTCAAGATGAACTTCATGATAGCAGATCCCGCCATCAAGTTCCTGTGCATCCAGAACCGAGGATGGCCCTAGGCCAATCCAAGCCCCACAATGCAAAACCAACATTGGGGAACTCTTCCCCAAGCTAAAAAATATTGAAAAACAACTAGACGATTGGATTGCTCAGTGCAACTACCTACACCAAGCATGGATAGCCCCCCAAAAAACTACAATTTACCAATTATAAAATGCATGCAACAACACACAACTAATAACGGGAGCTATGTAAATTAGTCTCCCCACCTCAAATGGCAGAAAAAACACAACAAACGCACCCGCCCAGCGAATCACACCCCGCAGGCAACCTCCGTTGCTAGGTCTTGTTTCCCCGCAATCCAACACCGACTCACACACTAGAGCATCTCCTACAAGCCTCCGTCGGCCGCCGAAGGTGGTAGGAGAAGTAAGGGTGGAAAAGGAGGTGGGGGAAGTGGAGAGAGAGTAAGAGTGGGAGCACTTGGGTGCCCTATATAAAAACACGTCCAACAGGTTGACGTCAACATAGACCGCCATCAATCTAAACCGCTATAACTTGAAGGCAACATAGACCTATAGGGAAGTGTGAGGGGCATCAAATGTGAAACAGAAGGTAATTTAAAAACAAAAACACATTCCCCACAAGAACTTATCGGACTGCGATGATGTCCTAGTGTATGACTCTCATGCAATTCAAACAAGAGCGATACTTTCTCACCTAGGGGAGCTTGTAATCCCCTGAAGTGCAAAGATGGTACTGTGGATGAAGGAGCTCATGTGACCTCCCTCTAGCAATGTTGACACCAGTCTCTGACGATGACGGCTCCTCCTCACGATGTTGTCCTCTCCCTCATGCACCTCCAAGGTGCAGCAACAAGAGCAGGAGCAAGAAGCAACAACTGTAGTAAGAGCAGCATTAGTAGTACGAGAAGCTGCAGCAGTAGCAGTAGTTGCAAGAGAGGGAGAGAGCACTATTCTCTCTCCTCTTTTCTCTTTTTTCCTTGGAAAAGAACCGGAGTGAGAGAGGGAGCAGTAGGAGACAGGAAGAGTGGTAGAGAGTTTGGTAGGAGAGAGCTTAGCTCTTAGCTCTCTTCCACACCCTCTACCTCTATAGAGGGCGAGTGACCAACCCAGCATGGCTCGCACATCGTGAGGCCATGTTGTGTACTGCCCAGACTACAAGCAGCCATCCCTGTCTTGACGATAAGATAGGTTGTCACCAACTCTAATTGGCGACAAAGGTCCCTGTTGCCAAGACCATCTTGGCGACAATCGATCATGTCACTAGGGTTTATCCTGTCGCCAAGGTTCCAGGTGATAGACTATCATTACTCCATCCTTGGTCAAAGAAGAGCCTATTGGATAACTCTTATCCAATTCTCTATCATCATCATGTCAACCACATTTTATGTATGACCCTCTAGGCCTAATACCGAGCTGGCTGTGAGTTGCACCTATCAGAACACTTCTGACTCAGAACTCCTTCTGACTTAGTGAATTATTATCTCCATAATAATTCACTCAACTCATCGACTATGAATGTACTAAGCTACTACGCCATAGTCTGCAGATAGTGCAGGGGATCAAATCCATTGGTCCTTTTCTGTCCACAATTATCATGTACCTTTAGTCCCTCATCCAACTAATATCCTAGAGACTATATGTTAAGTATGACACTGTCGGGCCTATGCAGAATCCATTAGATTCTCACTCTTATCAGATTCTCCCAGAGAACTATTTATCTCACAATCTAATTTGTTTGAGTAAGAACACACGACATATTCCTCTCATGATACCGAGAGTGGATGATCCTCTATTGACATGCAATTTCAGTCATAAGGTTGGCTGCCGTTCCAAATAAACGGTTGTACTAGATCTGGAACTTCCATACCTATATGTCCGACATCGAAGAATGGAGTACTCAAACAAGGCATCTTTGGTGTCTCAAGTCCAAGAACCAGTTACACAACTATGACCACTGAATCGTTGTTTGACAATAAGGTATTATCAACCATACAACATTCCGAGGGTGGATCATTTAGTGTACTCATTCTCCAATGAGCACCTGCACCATACCCCTAGTGTCTCTACATAAGTAGCTATGAGACCTGCTATCTGCATCATATGGATGGGTATACAGCACACAGGTCTATCTGGTTATCTCGATATCCTTCTCGAGTAACCTATGACTAGAAATATTTAGGATCTGTGTTATGTCCTGAGAATTAAGAAGTGAAAATTGTGAGAATAAATGGTCAAGACGTGAGTAGTCAGCAAATAAGCCTCTAGCTAGAGAGCATTAGATTCGTAACAACACAAAGATGTTTCCAAAAGATAACTGAGCTTTCATTCCACTAAACATAATAATCATCCATTACAACTTCATTGACTTCGGGCTAACAATGACTCAAGAGAGGGAAAATTACATTAGATTGCACTGCCACACTGCCTACTACATCAATCTAACTCTCAAATGAACTAATAAAGATACAATGGTTAAACCACGCTCTTCACTTGGAAGCATTCCAATCACTAGCTTGGTTCTCCTCTTGAACATTTGCGTTACCTAAAATGTTTAGAAGCCGGTAATGAGCACACTTGCTCAGTAGGATTTACATCTCAATGTGCAAGTAATGATATAAGTGATTAACTTTTTAAGATCTAGGCAGACACAATTATCAAGATATGCATGTACGAGAAAGCTATTAAAACATGCTTGAGAATTAGAATGATCAAGAGAGAACAAGTACTTCAAGATAGCAAGTGTTTACAAGAATGCAGGATGGCCATATCATGCAAGCAAGCAAGCACGTCACGAGCAAAAACTTTAACATGCAACAGTAATCAGGCACGATGTCACAATGTGCAATAAGGATCTATGCCACCTTGGAATGCACACTATGAATACGTGTATGTGGTTCTGTATCTAGCATTCAATACGCAAGTACTCCCACCATAGATGCAATGCCAGTAATCATTATACCCTATGGTTAACATTAAATTTTGAGCTCTCTGTCGAGGGGGCTAGACTGGAGCCCTTGGACACTCGTTGTGCCCTATTCAATATCTCTTTATTTTTTAATGTACATATCCACAATCAAGCATGGCCAATAACAAGAGTTTCAAGAATTCTATAATTCGATATCATGTCAACAATGACTTCAAGAATGACAAGTCATGTGCACATGATTTCATGATGACAATAGTCGAGAGGGAATTTTGGAAGCATAACTGCATAACCTACACTTAATTCAATATATACATTAATGGCTTAGTTTCAAGTGTAGACAGTCACACTCAATCGAGAAGTAGACGAGAGGAGAAGTGCATGCTATCTCTAGGGAACTTCAATGGTACAACCAACTCAATCTCTATGAGGGATTCCACAGAGTGCGGAGAATTACGAAGGTCTTGATGGAAAGGTCGCTAGTCTGGCAGAATGGAATGTGTAAAAGAGAGTTTCGAATCCTCCATGAAAAGGTTGCCTATTGTGCATGTGTGTAGTGAAAGATGTGCCTCACAATGTCTGTACAATCACATAAAACAATCGGAAAGTAGAAAAGAAATCATGACATGACATATGACAAGATAGACATGATCACATTAAGATGATTTCATTCATTTTAAGCATGGATTTTCAGTTGCAAGGCAAGAAAGATCTTTCAAGATAGAATTTCAACAATCACATGACAGGAAGATCAATCAAGACATTTAAGAAGCATTTAGAATGATTTTCAAGTTGTTAAGACTTTTAACATATGTTGGAAGATTTTAGGTTACTAGACAGACTGTAACTACACTCTAAATAGACCAACCATGCAATACACTAAGTAGACTACTGACTGAACAGCTTCTAGATGGCTTCAGAATTCGCGACGTGTATAGTCATCGCCAATTCCCAAGGGTTAAATAGTGGACAAACAAGTTTTTGGTTGTAAACAGTGGTAGCTCAAAATCGTGACAGGTACATTGGACACGGTTAAATCTGAAGAGAGAAATATGTGCGATGAACAATCAAGAGAGGAGGGGTGAATTGGTTATTGCCTAAATAAAAATTATTTTACATAGAATATAATAAACTCATTTAAGTAAATCTACTAAACAGGATGTGCAACGGAAAAACAATCAAATAGTGATACCAACTATCCTAACGTGCATAGAATAGAGATAGGAGAGAAGGATATCAAATCACAGATGCACGCAGGATTTAGAGTTTTTTGGAAAACACACTCCCGTGTGTGCCTACGTCCACTACCTCACATCCCTGTGAGGATTTTCACTAACTTGTTTCCTAGGTATAAGCGTAACCCCCCCCCCCCCCCCCCCACACACACACCATTGTTTCCGGGAAATGAGACAATCCAATATGTGTATGCGCAACACACACCACACACCAATCACGTGCTAAAAAACGAAGCACACACACACAATGATGTTTGTGTAAACAAGTTTAAAGTACACTTCCCAACTCAAGAACAAGAGAAGAAAGATGAAATTTGTAGTTCAGAAATCTCCTATCTGGCGTGGTTGACAAACGTTAGAGAAGAGCACATATGCATACACATGCCTTCCTGGATGTGGTACAATAGATGCATGATCATCTGAACATCCAACACCTTGAACACGCACAACAAATCTTGAAGAAATCACCTGGAAGAAGCTCTAGTTTTCTGGTTTGTGCTTTGACCTAGATGGGTATAAAAACTCGTTCTCCAAAGGATGTGTGTGGTACAACACACAAGGAAAGGCCTCCTTTTTTATACTTACTTTCCAAGGACTTGATCTTGGTCGTGGATCTCAAAGAAACGTAGCCGAAACCCAAACAAGAGAAGAGACTATCCATATATGGAATCTGCATTTTCGTAATCGGTCGACCGATTTTCCCCAGTCGGTCGTCCAATTTTGGACTTAGCTTTGGTGCCAGCCTGCTTTTTCTTCTGCATTGACACCCTACTCCAAGTCAGTCATCCTATTCCATAGAATATGTCGTATGATTCTTGGACTCTTCCAGCGCCAGTCAGCACTGGCTACATCGATCGTCTGACTTCTTCAGATCAGTCGACCGACTCCTGTACTGCTTGGTCGATCATTTGATTTTGTACAATCGGCCATCAGATGGCTTGATTGTCCTAGGTCTTAAACTATTGGTAAAACTAGTTGACCGATTCCCCTATGTCGGTAGTCCGATTTTGTATTTCTACATAGTCTAGAAATCTATATTGTTCCTAGTCTTGGCCTTTGTGAAGTTCACTTCAACTGTGACTTTTGGACTATTTTCCTGCACACTTAACACGCTAATTAGACCCTCAAATTACCTGAATATAAATCAAATGCTTAGGTAAATCAATTATTGTTTGTGACACTTGTTAACGTGAAATAGAAATAATGCTTTTGTGATCATCAAAATCTGCAGAGTACAACAAAATCGCGTTAGGGGGACTCGATGCAGATTCCTAGAATCGCAACGGTCATATGCGATGCGAAATCTAGGATTTCCTGGAATTTGAAATATAAAAATATCACAAATATCATGGGTGGGAAAAGAAAAACTCACATGAGGTTGAGTGGACGTGGTTAACAAATGACCCAAAAGAAAAAATAACATGCAAAATGATGCATATGGAGGTTAGGGTCGACTCATAAATCACGTCAGGTTGACCGGATGCCTTTAAGAACATGTCAAATTCATGTCCAACACAATGGACGTGCTTCAGAGGCTTTAAATGGCGTTGTCTGGACTAGATGCCATTTAAAGGGTGCTGATAGATCACAGACTGGGTTGCGTGATCTCATGTTTTGGCTTAAAACTAAAGGTTCTAGAGATTTTTAGACAAAACTTACAACATGAAACTTGTTGAAAACTAAAATAAGATGAACCCTATGCCTTTGGTACTAATCCATTTGACCTAGGGATGCATGAATGATGAGGTTAATAAGAAAATCTCTAAAACTACGCAACGATGGGAAAATGCTTAATACTCTTAACATGCATGACAAAATTGGGAAAAATAGGGAAAAATGAAAGTACACTTGACGAGCTTTCAGATGGTGTATGTCATGTGAGGTTTGAGCCGGAGATCACCTACCATTGATCGCTTAAAACTACCTTGTTGTTAAGGGTTGATGCGGAGGCTTAGGGAAAATGTTCTTCATGAATTCAAGCTCTTGAATTGTCTTCCTCACTCCTGAACGTTCCTCCCATGTCCAACAATGAAGTTTGGGTGTTTAGGGTTGGCCACAAGCTCTTATAATGGTTTTACTAGGGTTGTGAGATTACTGAGTTATATGTTTCCTAATCGCATGCAAGAGTCTGTCCATGCATAGAACTCCTATTTAGGCTATTTCCTCCTTGATACCCACTCTAATTAGGAAAGGAAAAGAGAGCAAATTCATGCTCTCATAAAGGATTAGGGTTTGACACAAATTATGGCCCAAACCCTTCATGTGTGGACTTAAATGAGCCATATTACTATTGGGTATGAGGGGGCTACTATGAATTTCCCATATTATTTCCCTTCATTTGTGCTACAATTGGCCCAATAACTGTAGTTAACCCATTATTTAAGAAGTAAACCCTTTATTTTAAATCTCTATATTACATTTTTATGGTTTTAAATTTATGGGGTGCTACAATCTATGTTTAAAGAGAATTGGTCTCATTATCATGATCTCATCATGATCCAATTCCTATTGCATAGACCCATGGACATCACAATATAAACATCATCTCATGTATGTAATATAAAGTAAGAAAATATAATTAATATTATTACCAAAATAGATTAGTAGAAGATTACAAGTGTCATCACTAATATGAATTGGTTTATAGGGCACTCATAACTAGTAAGACCGTCGTGAAGTTCACATTAGGAAGACTCTAGAACCACGACCTTGACGACAATGTGAGGACTTGAGCCCTACTGGACCCTTGTTGGACCTTTTGCAGTGGTTATGTGTTGACGACAAGGTGTGTTTATATTGACTTGTGTTGGCGATAGTGTGGACTGCCATATATCTATGGTTGATGGTAAGATCATATGCCATCTACCCTTAGTTGATGATGATATAGTGTGTTATCAAGATGTGTTGACGACAACCAATGTTCAGGAGGTACCAATGCAATTCGAGGGTCAGAGTTTTCCGGCCTACTTATATGCCGTGCAGTTGTAGGATTATGATGTGATACTGGGTATGGATTGGCTAGAGTAGTATGGCGTAGTTGTGGACTGCCGGAAGAAGAGAGTGCACTTTCAATTGCCTGAAGGACGTACTTTCTACTTCCTGGGTATTATGCCTTCCTCTTCCTGTTTCTTGTTTCTACTCTTCGAGCCAGGAGGTTACTTTCTAGTGGGTGTCAAGACTTTCTTCCTTCTACAGTACTTATTGAGTAATATTCTCAGAGGCTACAGGATATCCCTGTGGTGTGTGAGTTTTCTGGTGTGTTCCTAGATGATTTGCCAGGTTTGCCATCACATTGGGAGATCGAGTTTGTTATCAAGTTGGTACCAGGTAGCACTCCAATAGTGTAGGCATCTTACCGCATGGCACCAGTGGAGTTGCAGGAGCTAAAGCAGTAGTTAGATGAGCTGTTGGAGAAAGGCTACATCCATCCTAGCTTTTCTCCCTGGGGGTCTCCTGTATTATTTATGAAAAAGATGGATATCAATTTGAGGCTATGTGTAGATTATAGGCAGTTGAACCAAGTGATCATCAAGAATAGGTGTCCTCTAACTAGGATTGATGATTCTTTGATTAGCTGCAGTCAGCTCGAGTCTTATCTAAGATTGACTTGAGATCAAGTTATTATCAGCTTCGTATTAGAGATTCAAATGTGGAGAAGACAGATCTCAAGACCTGATATGAGCACTAAGAGTTTTTGCTGATGTCGTTTGGTCTCACCAATGTGCTGACAACTTTTATGGATTTAATGCATAGAGTCTTCCATTAGTACCTAGACCAGTTTGTTGTGGTGTCTAATGACAACATACTGGTGTACTTTGCTTCTGAGGAGGAGTACGCCCAACACCTGAGAGTTGTTTTGCAGACTGTGAGAGATCACCAGCTATATGCAAAATTTAGAAAGTGTGAATTTTGACAACAAAAGCTACATTTCTTGAGACATGTGATCTCAGGTGATGGTGTTTCAGTGGATCCAACGATGGTAGACGTTATGCTTTAGTGGGAGAGACCGCGTACAATATCAAAATCATGAGTTTCTTAGGTTTTGCTCGCTATAAAAACACAATAAATGCACCCACCCTGCGAATCACACCCGCAAGCAACCTCCCTTGCTCGGCCTCGTTCACCTTAATCCAATGCCACCTCCCGCACCAGAGTGTCGCCTACGAGCCTCCATCGACCGCTGAAGGTGGTAGGAGAATCAAGGGTGGAAGAGGAGGTGAGTAATTGGAGAGAGAGTGAGAGTGAGAGCTCTCAGGTTCCCTATATAAAAATTGGCCTGGATGGTTTAGTTTCGATCGACAAACTCCATAGCTCCAATGATTGATTTCATAGATGGTTTAGTTTGAAACAATTAGTCAATGGTCGACTGACTGTTGAATTCCGGTTGATTGAATTTCATAGAACCAGTAGGTTAGAAGTGAAGGCCAACCTGGTCGACCATCAAGGTTAGACCGATTTTTATAGAATGGCTAAATTCTACGATGATGTAGGTTTATTTTACTGACCCAGTTTTTTTAGTCGACCGATTGTGGTCAAATTCCCATTTCAGTCCAATTCGAGCAGGATCTTTCTTAATCTTTAGGGATCATTGAGCACCTATAAATACAAGAGTTTGGGATGATTTTAGATGGTTATACACTGTAACGACCTAGGATCGAGATCCAACTGCCCACTAGTATACTTGAACCCTCAACCGCCACCCACGAACCAAAGATCAGAAGGGTAAAGGAAATGTCTGAGGAAGCAATATAAGAAACTGAACAGCAATAAGTGAGCACTACTCCACTATATAACAATATTATATGTACAATACAGAGCAGAAGTGCAGGCAAAAGAAAAGTACAACCAGTACATACTTGGTATAAAGACTAGCAGCTAAGCGGGACCACTGGAGCGACTCTCCATATCTGCGCCCTAGGCTGATGGAGCCTCAGCTGAAAGGGAAAGGGAGTGAGCCTTAACTCAAAGCCAGTAGGAACGCTAACCCACGGAGAAACAACAAGCATATAACAGTGTAGGTATGAAAACACATAGATAATAAGAAAGCACTGCACAAGTAGAAGCAAGAAACACTCCAAGCTTCCACGTGCGAAACCTAAACCACGACGATTGCGAGGTTAACGTGTGCAATACTCAACCAAGAGGGGAGGGGTGAATTAGTTGTCACCAATAAAATATTTTTCACAATTCCATATTTAAACTCAATTAAGCAAATATAATATTTAGAATGCACAATGGAATATAACAAATGTAGAGATGACACCAACGACACTGACCATCCTAGCATGTGTGTAGAAGAAGATAGATGAGAAGGATTAAACTAGAAGACATGCCAGATTTAGAGTGGTCCGTCTATACACTGATAACTACTAAATTTTTCGTGTTAAATTTCATACATATAGATAATTTTAGACATCATTTGTCTCTAAATAATGTGCAGTTTGATTTTAATTTTCAGTTCATCCATGAATAGGATTTTGAACATGTTAGTTGATATTGGGGTTAGAACACATGTTATATTTTCATTTAATAAGTCATTTTGTTTCAGATTGACTAATTAGATTCACTTCAGAAAATAAAAGTCATTTGTAAATAGATATTGTTACAATAATATTTATTTT
The DNA here is from genome assembly GCA_014218235.1 of Colocasia esculenta. Taxonomy (NCBI): domain Eukaryota; kingdom Viridiplantae; phylum Streptophyta; class Magnoliopsida; order Alismatales; family Araceae; genus Colocasia; species Colocasia esculenta. The sequence goes on along the minus strand of CM024756.1, from coordinate 89,303,177 downwards.
GTAAATATTTTTGAGTTTGTAAATAAATAAATAAGAATTTCTTTTTACCCCACCCAATCCCAATAAATAAATAAATACTTTTAATAAAATCCCATCATTTATCCAACACCATGAAGCCACATACCCCCCCTAAAATCCATTTTACCATTTCTCTCATCTCACTAGAAATGGCCACGTACCCACTAACGTTGATTTAAACCCTTTCTTCCCCAGATGGAAGCAGATGGCTCTGGCAGTTTGGGGAAAATAACATCTTCTGCAGAGGAGCTCGTGCGAAGCAGAAAGTAGATGGAGGCGGTGCGCACCGGATCTGGGTGCTCTGCAGGCATCGTGCACAGCAGAGGCTACGCGGACATCGCCCAGGTGCGAAGCAGGTGCAGCGGCGGTGTGGAGCGCATGCAGGCGTCGTGTGCAGCGGAGCTGGGAAGCGGAGGCTGGGCGGTGCTGGGGGGTGTGAGGGCGTGATGGCGGTTGGAGCTGTACAGAGCTGGTGTGCGGAGCTGGTGGAGGTCCGTGCGCAGCGGCCGGATCTGCTGAGTTGGCGGGCTGGCAGTGTGAAGCTGCTGGGTGCGGAGCAGAGGTGGATCCGTTGAGGAGCTCGTGCTGAGCTGGAGGCCGTGCGATGCTAGCGATCCGGGCGTGCAGAGCTGGCGATCCTGGTGCATAGCTGAAGAGGAATCAGGAAGGCCCGGGCGGCTATTTAAGGACCCCAAGGTCCTCTGCTTTGGGGGTTCGACGAGTTGGGTAGTTCGATTTTTTATTTTAGCTAGTTCTTCTTTCCTGTTCTTCCAGAGTTCAGATGTTGGCTGGTAGATGTTTTAGGATTTTAAGTTTAGTTTCTATTCTTCCAAAGTCAGGGGATTTTAATCTTTTGGGGATTTATTTCTTCTGCCAGTTTAATTATGTGCTTTTCATTTCAGAGAGCAGGGGAGGGAGGCTGGTTTGCCAGTGAACTTTTGGGGATTTTATCTGCCATCTTCCCTCTGAATTTTGTTTTCTTTCAGCATCTGTTCTTGGTTCGATTGGAGGAGTTCTATATTTTTTTAGAGCTTTTAGTTCATTAATTTTGGACTTTCTTCTTACTGTGAGCAGAGGTAGGCATTTGAATTTTCTTTTTCTATGATGGCTGCCGTGTGAGAAGATCGAGTGTTTTCAATTCTTCTGTAAGAATTTCTAGGAGGCTCGACATCCGGGAGTGTTGTTGACGATTGTTGGTGATTTCCTCTGTTCATCTGGAGGGCGGATGCAACTTTGTGGGTTTCTTCTTGGTGTTGGAAGGGGAAGCGAGGGGATCGGTCTTCTGTGATTCTGGTCGGTGAGCCGTGGAGCTTCCAGAGATCAACTAGGATTTGAGAAATCAGAGAGTTTGGTTCTTTTCCTATTTTTTTTTCACCTCTTGGGGATTTCTATTCCGTGGGAGTTCTTGTTCTCTTTTGTAGATAGATCAGAAATTTGATGTTGCAATTTATATCTCTTTTAATGTTTTCTGGTTGATGCATCAGACTCTGAGAGTTTAGAGAATTATTGTGTTTTTCTTGCTGTTTGGCATTTATTGCATTCTATTCCTCTCGTTTGTTCTTCATCCCTCAACAGTTATGGTACATTTCTATATTTCATATTGTCTTAGTTTAAATTCTGTTTGAGTTCTTTTTCATATTGTGCTTCTGGTTTAGCACAATAATTTTTGTTTCTTATTTCCTATTCAATCTTTGAGTTTTGAGTTGTGAGGACAGTGGTTCAGTGTTCTTTCTTTTCGATTTCTATGGCATTGGTGTTCTTATTTTGTTATTTTGGATAGATCAAGAATTTGATGTTATAACTTCATATTTCCTTTGTGATTTCTTACTTGTTTGATCCCTCAATTAAGAGGGTACAATGATATAAACTTCTTTAATTTCAATTCTGTTTGTTATTTCATTAAGTTTGGCATGTCGAGTGTGAGAGATTTCATTGGTGTTGTTCATAGAATTGATTCTAATACAATGTTATTTTGGTGAAAAGTGTTTGTTAGAATGGTTTCAAGTCAAGTAGTTTAAGTTAGATTCTATTCAGCCTCTCCGTGGATATGACCTGTTCTCACCACTCTATTAGTTCACTTTTGCAATTTTATGTTTGTGAGACAATTTAGAGAAGCTGAGCATATTGACTTGTGCACGGAACTCTGGACAACGAATGTACACAGTCAACAATGCCGTGCTTCATCTTGGCGCCGTTGCCGGGGAGGCATTAGAGTTTGATTTAAATCTACTTTTGAGTTGATTCCATTTGCATGGGTTTTTATTGACTTGTTATTGGGCTTTTCATTTTAGATTTGCACAAAGGAGGAACATGGAGGTTGGGCTTGACATTTGAGCCCATTGGAAAGGAGCTTGTTGATTTGTTTTCCCATTTGCTTTTAATTCAGAATTTTAGATAGAAGAGTGTGAGTGAAGCTTGTAGTGAGGATTTCATGTATTCTCTGTGCATGTACAAAGATTTCCTTCCCGTTGACACGTAATAATTGGCCTTTTTGGTGGTTTGAATGGTTGGGAATTAGTTTATAGTATCACTTTATGTTTTCTTAGTTAAGTTTCATGTCATTTAATTCAAAACCAAATAAAAATTAAAAAATCTAAAATCTAAAAAATTCCCAAATTGCTCTTTCATCTAAGCCGTTTGTTTTACACATTAAAATTTCATATTCTTAAGAGTAGAATTACTTATTTTAGGACATTCATCATTTAATTGCCATTTTAATTCCATTTCTTTTTCTGCATTGAAGAGTGCGGGGGAAAGGTAAGACTTCCATCGCTTGTTTCATGCATTAGACTTAGCATTAGAAAATCCTTGTCTGAACTTCATTTGTTGCATTTTATATTTGTAAAAGGGATTGCTTAAGGGCATCACCCTTTAGAAATCATAAAGATAAGGTGAGGGATTTCATCACCCTTTCCTTTGCCCAAAAATCACAAAAACTTTTCACATTCTTGCATTTGCCTAAACTTTCAATAAAAACCAGTAGACGTGGCCCTAGGGTTCATAATTAGATTTATCCTTTCTTAATTCCAAAACTTCTCTTTAAGTCTGGTGTCTAGGATTAGAGGTTAAAAAGCTTATGCTTAAGTGAGTTAGAGGTTATTTAATTGGGTCCTTACGAAAGCAAGGGGGGCCTCCCTCTACTCCACGTCTTACCTGGCCAGTACAAGAAGAGCTAGGATTGGGTTTAAGCAAGTATAAATCTGATTTTAAGAAAAATAACATAGGTCCAAGGAACACTTAATGTTTAGGTTAATTTGTTTTAAAAGTGTTTGTTTGTTTGTGTTTGTTCATAAAAATTCAAAAATCAATAAAAATTTAAAAATTTAAAAATCATAAATAGAGGGCTTTTCATCTGTGCATGCTTAGTAGACGCTCCCAGAACTTAGATTTGGCTCAACCTATAGACGAGATTGAAAAATTCTTTCATAGGATGGCCAACCAAAATTAAAACCAAGTTGCTAGAAATGTAGAGGAGGTCCCACCCAGACAAATGAAGGAGTATTTTATTCCTTCTGACTACCAACCTGCTACATGCATTAGGCCGGAAATTCCTCCAAATCACATTGAAATTAAGCCAGGAACCATTCAGATGTTGCCATCTTTCTATGGCAATCCCAATGAAGATCCCTACAAACATATAGATGAGTTCTTAGAGATTTGTTCCACTGTAAGGATCCAGAACTTTACTGAAAATGCTTTGAGACTGACCCTATTTCCATTCTCTTTGAAAGATAAGGCCAAACATTGGTTAGGAACCATAGGGAGAACCATTACAACTTGGCCAGAAATGCAGCAGGAGTTTTTTAAGAAGTTTTACCCCATTGGCCGCATCAATACAATGAGAAGAGCAATAACTGGATTCTCCCAACACCCGGGAGAGTTAATGCATGAATCGTGGGAACGATTAATGGAGTTTCTTAGAAAATGCCCCCACCATGGTCTGTCGAGGTGGCAAATAGTCCAAGCTTTTTATGAAGGACTAACTGAATCAAGTAGGCAAATGGTTGATGCCTCATGTGGAGGAGCATTCATGACTAAGAGCGAGGATGAGGCATATAATTTGTTTGATACATTGAGTGAGAATTCCATAATCATGCCTCACTCCACTCTTACGAGAGAGCACTAGGACCTGTAAGGAAGGCAGGGATGTATGAATTAAGAGAGAGAGGAGAATCAGATTCTAGGGTAGAATATTTGATAGCTAGACTTGATCAGCGATGGGAGCAGAAGTTGGAACAAAAATTCGATCAATTGCTATCTCTAACTGGGCAAGCCACACCCAAATTTTCTCAACCACCTGAAACTTGTGCTATGTGTGCTAGCCCAGATCATCCTACCAATGCTTGTCCCACTACTGCCCAATTACCCCCTTTTCTTCAAGAACAAGTCCAAGCTGCACAAGGTTTCTACAAACCCTCTCATGATCCATATTCTAACACATACAACCCTGGTTGGAGAAATCACCCAAATTTTTCATGGAAAAATCAATCTAAACAAGTTTCTCAACCTTCTTTCAAGCAATCCATGTATGGTCAATCCTATCCCAATCAAAATTCGGGATTTGGCCAATCTTCTTACTCCAAACCTCCACACGTCCAAGGAAATCAAAACTCCAATCAACTTGCTCATACCAATTTCCAGCAACCTTCATATCAACCACCACCTCCTCAGCCCAATTGGGAAGATAAAATAAGTCAACTCCAAAACATGATGGCGACTTTATGCCAAACTGTGCAAGAACAACAAAATCAATATCAAAATAAGAATCAAAATTTTCAACAAAACTTGGCAAGAATAGAGTCCCAAATTGCTGATGTATGTCATAGGAGGGAGTCAGGTCAGTTGCCAAGTCAAGCTATAGCAAACCCAAGGAACAACCCTCCCCGATTTTATCAGAACCAGCAAAACCATGAAGCCCAGGGGTACAGACCACTTGCTAGACCAAATGCACCTCCACCACTAAACCCACAACAAGCTTTTGTGCAAAACATTCCAGCACCACAAATTCAGAATCAACCTATACAATAGGACCATCCTCCTACCCAAGCTAGGGGCCCCGAAGTAGAGAATGCAAAACTGTGTCTACCTTAAGAAGTGGAAGAATTAGAACAAATCCTCAACCACACATGTCAACATTGAATGAGGATAAAGAAAATGAAAATGAAATTGAAATTGAAGAAGAGATTGAAGAAAATGCTGAAAAAGAAAAATCTAAGGGAAAAGAGAAAATAATTGAAGAACCTCTAGACAAAATCAAGATGAATGAAGACCCAAGCTGTTACATTCCAAGAGTCCCTTTTCCTGAAGCTTTAAAGCCAAAATCCAAAAACAAACCAACTGGTAATGAAGAACTCTTGGAACTTTTTAAGCAAGTTCACATCAACATTCCTCTCCTTGATGCCATCAAGCATGTGCCTACCTATGCCAAATTTTTAAATGAAATGTGTACTCCAAAACGTGAAGTGAGAAACAAACCGAAACAATGATTCTTCCAGAAATTGTGAGTACCATTGTCTTGAACCAACTCCCTAAAAAGCTCAAAGATCCAGGCACTCCACTAATTCCTTGCACCATCAGTGGAGTCACTTTTGAAAGTGGCCTTTTAGATTTAGGAGCCAGTGTCAATCTCCTACCTTCTGCTATTTTTGAAAAATTCAAATTAGGAGAATTGAAACCCACTTCTGTTGTCCTTCAACTAGCCGATCGTTCTGTCACCACTCCTAAAGGCTTAGTTGAGGACGTTATTGTGGAAATCAATGATTGTTACTTCCCTGCCGATTTCATCATTCTGGACATGAACACTCCTCAAGATTTAACCCAGTCTACCATTATCCTTGGTAGACCTTTTTGGCCACAGATAGGGCTAACATTGATTGTGCTATCGGGATGATGGATATATCATTTTGGGATAGGTGGGTTAGTATCAATATTTTTAGGGCATCTAGGCATCATGTTGAAGGAGAGAGTTGTCTAGTTGTAGACTCCTTGGAAGAATCTTGTGTGGAAGAAGCAGTAGACCAACCCTGTGCTCTAGGGTTTGAGGGAGAGGAAGGACAATTCAATTCCTTATTTTAGAATAGTGATCCATCAATTCCATCAGAGAGTCCTCCTAAGGTTGAGCTAAAACCACTCCCTGCTAGTTTAAAGTACATCTTTCTTGGAGAGAACGAGACTTGGCCGTCATAATTGCTAGACATCTTGAGGAAGGGCAGGAGAAGAAATTGATTGAAGTTTTGAAGAGTCATAGGAAAGCTATAGGTTGGACAATAGATGATTTGAGAGGGATAAGTCTTTCAGTGTGCACACATCGCATATACTTAGAAGAGAATGCAAAAAGTTCAATAGAAATGCAAAGAAGGCTTAATCCCAACATGAAAGAAGTTGTTAAGAAAGAAATTGTCAAGTGGCTTGATGCTGGATTCATTTATCCCATCTCTGATAGCCAGTGGGTTAGTCCAACTCAAGTTGTGCTTAAAAAGTCAGGACTAACTGTAATTCAAACTGAAAAAGGTGAGCTCATTCCCACTAGGCTGACTACAGGATGGAGAGTGTGCATTGACTATCGCAAATTGAATGCGATGACCAAGAAAGACCATTTCCCCTTGCCTTTCATTGACCAAATCTTATAGAAGCTTGCAGGCCAAAAATTCTTTTGCTTCCTTGATGGATATTCAGGGTATAACCAAGTGACTATTCACCCTGAGGACCAAGAAAATACCACTTTCACATGTCCATTTGGAACTTTTGCCTTTAGACGCATGCCCTTCGGGCTGTGCAATGCTCCTGCAACTTTTCAACATTGCATGTTGTCTATCTTCTCAGACATGGTTGGGGATTACTTAGAAGTCTTCATGGATGATTTTTCTGTATTTGGAAGTGACTTTGATTCATGCCTCGACCATTTGAAAAAAGTGCTCAAAAGATGCATAAATGCCAATCTTGTTTTAAGTTGGGAAAAGAGCCACTTCATGGTTAAGGAAGGGATTGTCTTGGGACATATTGTCTCAGAGAGAGGGATAGAGGTAAATAAAGCCAAGATAAATCTCATTTCTGAATTACCTCCTCTCAACTCTGTCAAACAAATTCGATCCTTCCTTGGTCATGCTGGATTCTATAGGAGGTTCATCAAAGACTTTTCCAAAATTGCAAGACCATTGACTTCATTGTTAAAAGACACTCCTTTCATTTTTGACGAAGCTTGTCATAAAGCATTTGAGGACTTAAAAGACATTTTGACCAGAGCTCCAATTCTACAATCTCCAGATTGGTCATTACCATTTGAGATAATGTGTGATGCTTCAGATTTTGCTATAGGTGCCATTTTGGGTCAAAAAAGTGATAAAGGATCTGTAGTGATTTATTATGCAAGTAGAACATTGAATGACACTCAGATTCGATACACAACCACTGAGAAAGAGCTCATAGCTGTTGTCTTTGCCTTGCAGAAGTTTAGATCCTATCTTTTAGGAGCCAAAATCATTGTTTTCACTGACCATGCTGTCTTACGGCATTTGCTTGCCAAAAAAGATGCCAAGCCCAGGTTGATTAGATGGATCCTCTTGTTACAGGAGTTTGATCTAGAAATTCAAGATAAGAAAATGGTCCAAGAATGTGGTAGCTGACCATTTGTCCGCAATAGTTATCCCAGACTCTATGCCTATTAGAGATGCTTTCCCAGATGAGCACATTTTAGCTGTCTCCAATATTTCATCTCCATGGTACGCACACATTGTGAATTACAAAGTCATTGGATGAGTACCTGGAGATTGGACCAGAAATGAAAGAGAGAGATTCTTTGCTAGGTATAAGTATTTTATTTGGGAGGAACCGGAGCTGTTTTTCATAGGACCAGACCAAGTGATAAGAAGATGCATCCCTGAGAGCGAGCGTCAAAGTGTCCTCAAGTTTTGCCATTCTCTTGCTTGTGGAGGGCATTTTTCAGAAAAGAAGACCGCTGCTAAGGTCTTAGACTCTGGTTTCTATTGGCCTATGTTGTTTAAGGATGCCCACCAATTTTGTAAGGCCTGTCCTAGATGTCAAACCATGGGAAATATTTCTAAGAGGGACATGATGCCTCTTAACCCCATTTTGGTTGTAGAAGTTTTTGATGTATAGGGGATAGACTTTATGGGACCTTTTCCACCATCCTTTGGATACACGTACATTTTAGTTGTTGTTGATTATGTGTCCAAATGGATAGAGGCCATTGCCACAAAGACCAATGATCATAAGGCGGTTATCAAATTTGTTCAGAAAAACATATTTTCTAGATTTTGGTGGCCCAAGTCAATCATTAGTGATGGAGGGCCACATTTCATTAACACTCAGTTTAGGACCCTCCTAAGGAAGTATGGGATTACCCATAAGCTGGCAACACCTTACCATCCGCAAACCAGTGGCCAAGTGGAAGTATCAAACAAGGAGATTAAGAACATTCTTAAGAAGTTGGTTAGGCCTGGTAGAAAAGACTGGTCAGAAAGTTTAGATGATGCATTGGGGGCCTACCGAACTGCTTTCAAAACTCCCATTGGAATGTCCCCTTACCGGCTTATTTTTGGAAAATCTTGTCATCTGCCGGTAGAACTTGAGCATAGAGCCTATTGGGCTATTAAACAGGTAAATCTTGATTTAGCCCAAGCTTGTCAACAAAGGACCCTTCAGCTGAATGAGCTAGAAGAGCTCAAAAATGAAGCCTATGAAAGTTCCAAGATCTATACAGCCAAAGCCAAAGCATTCCATGATAAAGACATTCATAGAAAAACTTTTCAAGTGCATGATAAAGTCTGGATATTTAATTCAAGGCTTCGTCTGTTTCCAGGAAAATTGAAGTCCCGATAGGATGGTCCTTACACTGTTGTCAAAGCTTATGACAATGGTGTTGTCATTAGTCTTGACCCTAAAACTGGACAATCATTCACTGTTAATGGGCAGAGGTTAAAGCACTTCTTTGAAAGCCCACCTTTATTGAAATTGAGTCTACCAAGCTAGCTGATCCAAATAAAGCTTAATTGTGTCTGGCTGAAGACGATAAACTTAGCGCTTCTTGGGAGGCAACCCAAGTGTACAGATTTCCTTTATCAGGTAATTCTCTGTCTTACTTTCTTTTCCTGTAAATAAGTAGGGGGGAGAGGTAGAATAAGCATGCATTTATAGTCCCCATCTTAACTAATGTTTCATTTTCTTTCTTTCTATTGAGCATGTGCAAATAAAAAGAAATTTTCACAATCTTTCATCTTTGAATAAAAAATGATTGGCATTGAAAACACAAACTATGTGTATGATCTTTAACCATTAAAATTTTGTAGTTGTCACATTCCTTTGCAAACATCCATGTTAGGTAGCATCTAGTAAAGGATTACATATACTTCTTGTCTACCTTATGTAAGGATTTATGGCAAGAGATTTTTATATACAGCCACTTAGACTAGCTGAACTCGGTTGTAGCAAATTTGTCAAGGCTATTAGGAGAGAGGTGCTTGGTTTTCTCCCTTACCCTTAAGTGAATTGTGAAGGAAGTGAAGGCATGTGATCAAGGAACTTGACTGTCCATCCTTCCTTTAAGAGGAAAAGAAAAGAAAAGAAAAAGAAAAAGCAAAAGCAAAAGAAAATAAATCCATGAAAAATGCCCCGGATCTGAGTAAAGTTGGACTCGCTACTGGTGAAAAGTGATGGGTTGTGCAGCATTATGGATGAAAAAGAAAAAAAACTGAGTGCACAAAGTGCAAATAAAGGGACAAAAGTCCTCAACTCAGAACAAAATAACCCTCAAGGAAGATGGGCAGAATGGAACTGAGAGAAACAACCCAATCTGACTGAGCAAGGATCTTATTCCACAATTCTTTTCTTCTCCCTCGAATTAATCTAATCTCAAATACTAGCTGAGGCAGAGGAGCTCCAGGAAGGCTGATGTGAACTCTTAAGTGAGTTATCATCTGTGCACTAATTTCTTGCCATAAGCCCTTACAATTAGGGAAGATATATTTCTACATTAATCTTTTACATGATGGCTGTTTAACATGAGACATTACATCTTCTAGTCCTACATTTAGAGTAATTTTTATTGCTAAGGGACTAGCAATGTTTAAGTAGGGGAAGTGATAACTACTAAATTTTTCGTGTTAAATTTCATACATATAGATAATTTTAGACATCATTTGTCTCTAAATAATGTGCAGTTTGATTTTAATTTTCAGTTCATCCATGAATAGGATTTTGAACATGTTATTTGATATTGAGGTTAGAACACATGTTAGATTTTCATTTAATAAGTCATTTTCTTTCGGATTGACTAATTAGATTCACTTCGGAAAATAAAAGCCATTTGTAAATAGATATTGTTACAATAATATTTCTTTTGTAAATATTTTTTAGTTTGTAAATTAATAAATAAAATTTTCTTTTTACCCCACCCAATCCCAATAAATAAATAAATACTTTTAATAAAATCCCATCATTTATCCAACACCATCAAGCCACATACCGCCCCTAAAATCCATTTTACCATTTCTCTCATCTAACTATAAATGGCCACGTACCCACTAACTTTGATTTAAACCCTTTCTTCCCCAGTTGGAAGCAGATGGCTTTGGCGGTTTGGGGAAAATAGCAGCTCTTGCAGAGGAGCTCGTGCGAAACAGAAAGGAGATGGAGGCGGTGCGCGATGGATCTGGGTGCTTTGCAGGCGTCGTGCACAGCAGAGGCTAGGCGGATAGCTCCCAGGTGCGAAGCAGGTGCAGCGGCAATGTGGAGCGCATGCAGGCATCGTGTGCAGCAGAGCTGGGAAGCGGAGGTTGGGCGGTGCTGGCGGGTGTGGGGGCGCGATGGCGGTTAGAGCTATACAGAGCTGGTGTGCGGAGCTGGCGGAGGTCCGTGCGCAGCGACTGGATCTACTGAGTTGGCGTGTTCGCAGTGCAAAGCTGCTAGGTGCGGTGCAGAGGTGGATCCGTTGTGGAGCTCGTGCTGAGCTGGAGGCCGTACGACGCTAGCGATCCGGGCGTGCAGAGCTGTCGATCCTGGTGCAGAGCTGGAGAGGAATCAGGAAGGCCCGGGCGGCTATTTAAGGACCCCAAGGACCTCTGATTTGGGGGTTCGACGAGTTGGGTAGTTCGATTTTTTAGAATTTTTAGCTAGTTCTTCTTTCCTATTCTTCCAGAGTTCAGATGTTGGCTTGTAGGTGTTTTAGGATTTTAATTTTAGTTTATGTTCTTCTAGATTCAGGGGATTTTAATCTTTTGGGGATTTATTTCTTCTGTCAATTTAATTCTGTACTTTTCATTTCAGAGAGTAGGGGAGGGAGACTGGTTCGCCAATGAACTTTTGGGGATTTTATCTACCATCTTCCCTCTGTATTTTTTTTCTTTCAGCATCTATTATTGGTTTGATTGGAGGAGTTCTATATTTTTTTTTGGAGTTTTTAGTTCAGTATTTTTGGAATTTCTTCTTGCCGTGAGCAGAGGTAGGCATTTGAATATTTTTTTTCTGTGATGGCTGCCGTGTGAGAAGATCGAGTGTTTTCAATTCTTCTGTAAGAATTTCTATGAGGCTCGACATCCGAGAGTGTTGTTGACGATTGTTGGCGATTTCCTCTGTTCACCAGGAGGGCGGGTTTCTACTTGCTGTTGGAAGGGGAAGCGAGGGGATCCGTCTTCTGTGATTCTGGTCGGTGAGCCGTGGAGCTTCCAGAGATCAACTAGGATTTGAGACATCAAAGAGTTTGGTTCTTTTCCTGTTTTTTTTACCTCTTGGAGATTTCTATTCCGTGGGAGTTCTTGTTCTCTTCTATAGATAGATCAGAAATTTGATGCTGCAATTTATATCTCTTTTAATGTTTTCTGGTTGATGCATCAGTGCAACAGTGTCCTACACGGTCGACCATACAGAGGCTAGTATCCCGATGCTGGAGTGAAAGCTATTATTATATGAAAACTCCACCATGGGAAGGTGCGACTCCTAAGTGCCGCCCCAGTCTAGGCAACACGCTCTCAACAAGTCCTCGAGGGTCTGTATAGTCCTCTCCAACTGCCCGTCTGTCTGTGGGTGGTAAGCCAAACTTAGCCTCAGCTCAGTGCCAAGTGCCCGCTGAAAGCTGCGCCAGAAACGAGAGGTGAACCTCGGATCTTTATCTGAGACAATAGAGACCGGGGTCCCGTGCAAAGGTACTACCCTGTCCACAAACAACCGAGCCAGTCTGTCTACTGACCATGCTTCTCTGACTAGAAGGAAGCGAGCGGTCTTCGTCAGCCTGTCGACGATGACCCAAACACTGTCGTGCCCCTGAGATGTGCGAGGTAAGCCAGAAACAAAGTCCATGCTGACGTGCTCCCACTTCCACATAGGAATGGGAAGCGACTACAGCTCACCACTAGGATGCTGGTGCTCTGCCTTCACCTGCTGACAGATAAGGCAGTGCGAAACAAACTCAGCGATATCCCTCTTTATCCCAGGTCACCAAAAGAGTACCCTTAAGTCATGGTACATCTTGGTGGAACCAGGATGAAAAGAGTATCGCGACCGGTGGGCCTCAGCAAGTACCTCCTCCCTCACTTCTTCTGGAACGTAGAGTCTGTCTCTGAACCGAACCTCGCTGTCCTCGTCTAGTGCTACCTTGGGCAACTACAACACGTCTACCAAGTCCTCATCTGCACTCTGCGCCTCAAGCACCTACTGGTATATCAATGGACGAACTGTCATGCTGGCCAACACTGCTCTCTCCCAGAGGCTATACGACGTGAACACACCCTGAGTGGCATCCACCAGAAGTCTCCAGTGTCTAACCAACAATGAACTCAAGTGGGATCTACTACTCAAAGCGTCTGCTATGACATTAGCCTTTCCCGGGTGATAGGAAAGGGTAAAGTCGTACTCCTTCAAGTACTCGATCCTCTTGCGCTGTAATACCCTCAAATTTTTAATACCATGATTTGCTTAGAAATTCTTGTTTATGCAACCTGATTAGGTTTAAATTGTGATATTTAGGATTAAGGGTATGTTTAAGACACTTTATCATACCAAGGTACTACTTTCGGTCGTACGCACTCCGACAGGGCGACACCGGAAAACTGTAACGAAATAAAAATCTAACACCATAATTCTTAGAAAATTGTTGAGATATTAAAAATGTAATTATTCAGAATTTTTGACGCACAGATTTTGAGATTAAGTCGACGCAACTATTTTTGGGGCGATTTTTCACCCATCAGAAAATAAATTCTAAAAATTAAATAAAAATCATGAAAATTTTTAAAACCTTTCTATTAGGCTACGGTTGAAATTTCAAGTTAAACGGATATCATTAGGACACCTAAGCATGAAGATCTTTGGCCCAGCTGAATTATGGGCTATTTACGACAGGGATTTTTTTTGGGTTTTTCCTGGAGCTATGTGTGAGGCTTAGGAGAAGCCAACACACATTAGGATATGGCTTAGCCAGGGGTTGGGCTATCATTAAGGTTACTTGCGTGTAACCGAAGAGTTTGTTGCATGAGATAGGTGGCCTCACATGGTTTAAAGGGGTTTACACCATGACACGTCCATGGCCAACGTACCCAGTTTGCAAGGGAACTTGGGAGCTTATATAAACCTCCCAACACCCATCATATACATCTTTCCAACACTTATGTTCTTCCTAGTCCTAGTGTTGCTATGGTTACAAGCCTGGTGTTGGTGAATTTTCTGTTGGGGCTGTATGCGTTGAAGCCATTTTACTGGAGGTGTAGCTGTCGAAGTCCCTATTTCAACAATCTTCTTACTTCCTCATCTTGTTGCTGTGTTGATCTCCATACTAGGAAGAAGAAGAAGAACTTTTGTTCTCTTACAGATCAAGTAGGTTCTTATCCTTTCTTTGAACTTCTATTCGCTATTCATGTTGAAAGAATTTAGCCTCATACGAGATGCTTTTGGAGCATGCTAACCAGTCTCGGTTAAGTTCGTATACGAGATTGTAACCTCAAATTCTTTGGTTTGGTTTTTCCCAACTACCTTTGGAACTATGTGATTACCAAAGAAGAATTTTAACTCTTCTTACAGATCAAGTAGGTTCCCAATTTCTCCTCCCACCCATGATTCATGTTTATGTTATAGAGATTTGCTAGAAATTTCGATATTCTATAATATTGTGATTTATTTCCATTCGAATGTTTGTACCTCAAGCCTTGATTTGGAACATTAAATATCTTGTGTTTTAGTGTTCATCTTGTAAGAATCTCCCAATAATCCATTGCTATCAAGACCACACTTCCACCAATATACTATGTCTAGTTTTTAGCTAGACAAGTTTGAATTGCAAACCTCTTGATTCATCTCGCTTGTTCGGTTTATAAATCACTGTGAGAACTATAATTAGACTCTTCTATTTGATATACATCATACCTTGATTCATAGGTTCCATGGTCAGCATGTTTAGAGTACATTCTAAGTCATTTATGAGTGAGAAACAGGCGGCTGTCGACAGACAGCCCAAATCTGTCAACAGGCGCATGTTTTCCTGAACTCTGGATAACTGAACTGAGTGGATCTGTCGACAGATCCCTTGCATCTATCGATAGATCCCCACAGAGCCAACAAACCTGAGCTCTGTCTGTGCCATCTGTCGATAGCCCCTTCCTGGCTGTCGATAGCTACTGTCCTGCCTTGGATTTCAGCAACTTTTCATGGTAGAACTTTTGCTTAAACCTCATCCTAAAAGCCAAGGAAGTTACCTTCTCAATTACCTTGATATTTACTGTCATATTACTTCAAAGTTCACCCACTTTGGGTACCTTAACTTTCCTTGAATTGTTTCTAAAGTTGTCAATTATGAATAGTACTCCGATTGAGTCTATTCTTCGGTATTCGGTATCTAAGTTTGTAAAACTTGACCACTTGAGAGTTCATATGTTTGAACACCTTATGAGATATGAATACTTGTCATGACAATTGTGGACAGTCATTTTCTTGGGTTCTTATGTGATTTAAATCTTCTGAAGTTGTTGACTTTGAGTCATCACCTTGTCTCAACCAATTGTCTTTCTCATTTTCTTGATCTATGAACTACTTTGTCACTAAGATATTTGTATTGATTCTCAATCCAATCTTCCTTTAAATTTCCAATTTCCATTATGCTCATGAAAAGAAATTTATCATTTGAAGACAGTGCTCTCTTCAAAGAGGGTTTAGGATCACTTGTAGTAGCACCAGCTACTTGTGATCAGCTGAGGGCGATAGTTTGTACGTATGTAAATCCAAGTCAATGGACTGACGATGGTGGGTAATAAAATAATTATACCCCATTCTTGCACAATGAACAAGATCCAAGGTGCTGGAATCGCCTAGGCACTGAGGATGTATTTACGTCTATATAGTAACCTCTTGAGAGCAGTGATGCCTGTCAAGTTTGTTCCAAAATCAAGTTATGATATGAATTTTGAAAGACAAATATGACTTGTTCTGATATTCGTTTGAGCCCGTCATGAAATTAATTTGGGCTATATGTTTATGTTATGTATGAAATTCATGAGCAATTATGTTTTGATCCACATATGCACTATTTGAAATATTCATTCAGTTCTGCAAATGAAACATCTACTCTATGTTTACTTATACCTACTGAGTCCTTTCGACTCATGCCTTTATTTCCTCCAACCCTTTCAGATTGAAGGTGTGTATAATCTCAACTACATGTGAATCCTAATTCCACTGCGGACGATGAAAAGGCGAAGAAGAATAGCATAGTTTTAGTAGTTTCTTTTAGTTGATGATATATTAAGTTAGAGAGAGAGAAACTTGTCTTTTGTAAATAATGAGTATTTATACTTTGTTACCTATTGAATTATAATGTGTTCGAAGATACCTTTGTGGAATAGTTTGCCTGTTTTGGGCATTGCGCGAATATATCTACCCATAACGAAAGTTTGTCAGCGTAACCCCTCTTCCGATCAA
Source organism: Colocasia esculenta (assembly GCA_014218235.1). Taxonomy (NCBI): domain Eukaryota; kingdom Viridiplantae; phylum Streptophyta; class Magnoliopsida; order Alismatales; family Araceae; genus Colocasia; species Colocasia esculenta. The sequence goes on along the minus strand of CM024756.1, from coordinate 89,287,244 downwards.
AGGTTATATATGTATTTGTGTGATGTCGGAGGAGGGTGTCACAGAGGTGGTATCAGAGAAAGGTTATGGGTGATAGATATCTCTGTGACCATTTTCACAAAGGAAATAAATAAAACATTTGTGTGTATTCTAGAATCTCTAAAGATCATTTTGGTTCTTAGAACTTAAGTAGTTAGCATGAATTAATTGGATGTGTTTGATGGTGTTCCAGGAAATGGCAGACAAAGGGAAAGCTATCGACACATCCAGTGAGGATAGGCATGAGGAAAGCTCTAGGGAGGAAGTTCACAATGTCCCATTGGCCGGAAATTCTCAAGAAGGAAGTACTGGGACTCCTGATTTTGCTACATTTATGCAGTCATTTCTAGGGTTAGTACAAACACTAATGAAGAACCAACAAGACATGAATGGAGGAAGGATTACTGAAACATCTTTGTTAAAAAAATTTAAGAAGATGGGACCTCCAGCCTTTAAAGGAAATGGCCAGCCTGAGGTTGTAGAAGGATGGGTTAGAGAAATGGAAAAGATATTTAAGGCCATAAGATGTGAAGAAGAAGACAAAGTCACGTTGGCAACTTACATGCTCCAGGATAGAGCAGATGAATGGTGGCAATCTGCCATGAGAAATGCATTTAGAAATAGAAGGGATAATATTAGTTGGGAAGAGTTCCTAAGAGAATTGTATGAGAAATACACTCCACCACATGTCAAGGATAGGAAAGAAGTGGAATTTTTACAGTTGGAGCAAAAAGACATGACTATGGCAGAGTATGAGACCAAATTCACTGAACTTGAAAAGTATGCACCTCATATTTGTGACAATGAAATCAGAAGGGTAAAGAAGTTTGTGAGAGGAATGAAACCCGGTGTGAGGAGCAAGGCAGCTCCACTAGATCCCCAAAGTATGGCTATGGCATTAAAGACTATATTTATAGTGGAATCTGAGTTTGAGGAGTATATGAAAAACAAAGAGATCAATGGGGGTAAGAAGAAAAATGTGTATAACAAGGAAACGAAGGGTCAGAAGCGAAAAGTTGATTCAACAAAGCAGCAGGGAGAACAGAAAAAGAGTTGGCCCGTGTGCGCTCAATGTGGAAGAAGACACCCTGGTAATGAATGTTGGAAAGTAGCGGGAAAATGTTATGAATGTGGTCAGAAAGGGCATATGATAAAGGACTGTCCAGTCAAAGCAGACCAGTCAAAAGCGCAAAAGCCACAACCTTACTTCCAGCAAGCCCCAAGACAACCACCTAAGGGACCAGCTAGAGTCTTTGCTCAGACAAAGGAAGAAGCCCATGACACCCCTACATTAGCTGTAGGTATTCTCCTAACCGAAAATATGTATGCTAGAGTGTTATTTGACCCTGGAGCTACACACTCTTTTATTTCTCGGGTATTTGTTAATTCTATATCTCGGAAACCAGAGAAATTAGTAGGAAGCATGATACTTGACTGTCCTACTGGTTAAATAGCTACACTTACCTCTGTTATTCCAGAAATAACTCTGAAAATAGGAGAATGTGAACTTACTGCATATGTATATGTACTTGATAACATGCAATATTTTGACATTATATTGGGAATGGATTGGTTAGTAGAAAATCTTCTTGTATTAGATAGCCATAAGAAAGTTTTAACATTTAAAAGGTCGGGATTAGTAGATTTCAGCTATACATGTCCAAAGAATAATGGAAATAAGAAGACTATATCAGGACTTAAAGCTATGAAATGGCTGAAAAATGGTTGTCAAGGTTATCTGGCAAGTGTGATGGCCATATCAAATGAGCATAAACAAGTATCAGTTTAAGATATTGATGTTGTAAAAGAATTTCCTGATGTCTTTCCTAATGATTTATCTGGATTACCTTCAATTAGAGAAATTGACTTTACCATTGAACTATTACCTGGAACTTTGCCTATATCCATAGCTCCTTACAGAATGGCACCAGCTGAGTTGATAGAATTAAAGAAGCAGTTGCAAGACTTATTAGACAACAGTTTTATTAGACCAAGTGTATCACCATGGGGGGCTCCGGTATTATTTGTTAGAAAGAAAGATGGATTCCTCAGATTATGCATTGATTATAGAAAGATGTATCAAGTCACAATCAAGAACAAATATCCATTACCTAGAATTGATGACTTGTTTGATCAACTCCGGTCTGCTACAGTATTCTCTAAGATTGATTTAAGGTCGGGGTACCATCAATTGAGAGTTAAAGAAGATGATATTTCTAAGACTGCATTTAGAACCAAATATGGACATTATGAGTTTTTGGTACTCCCCTTTGGATTGACTAATGCACCTGTGGTATTTATGGATTTGATGAACAGGGTATTTCAGCCTTATTTGGATAGTTTTGTGGTAGTATTTATAGATGATGTGTTGATATACTCATCTAGTGAAGAAGAACATAAGGAGCATTTGAGAATTCTACTACAAACTTTGAGGAAACATCAATTGTATGCTAAATTAAGTAAATGTGAGTTTTGGCTCAAGGAAGTGAAATTTTTGGTCATGTGATTTCTGGAAAAGGTGTGGCAATAGACCCAAGTAAAATTGAAGCAATTCTGAATTGGGAAAGACCCAAGAATCCATCAGAAATCCGAAGTTTCTTGGGATTAGCTGGTTACTATAGGAGATTTATTGAAGGTTTTTCTTCTATAGCTATGCCTTTGACTCAGTTAACTAGAAAAGAAACACCTTTTGTGTGGAATGAGAAATGTGAGGCCAGTTTTCAGGATTTAATAGGGAAGCTTACCACAGCTCTAATTCTTACCTTACCTCAAGGATCAGAAGGATTTACACTCTATACAGATACATCTCAAAAAGGAATTGGATGTGTCCTTATGCAACATGGGAAAGTGGTAGCTTATGCCTCTAAACAATTAAAAGATCATGAAAGGAATTATCTGGCTCATGACTTAGAATTGGTAGTGATCATACATGCTTTGAAGATCTGACGCCACTATTTATATAGGGAACAATTTGAAGTTTATACTGATCATAAGAGTTTAAAGTGCATATTTTCTCAGAAGGAACTGAATCTGAGACAAAGAAGATGGCTAGAATTTTTGAAGGATTATGATTTTACGGTGAATTACCATCCGGGTAAAGCTATCGTGGTTGCCGATGCTTTGAGCAGAAAGAAATCAAGGGCACTACAATTACACCAACAGTGGAAGGAAATGACATATCTAATCGAATACTCACCAAGGTGTGATGTAGAAAATCTGATATTGGCACAATTGAAAGTAAGGTCAGCACTGATAGAAAGAATTGGTGAAGCACAGAACCAAGATCAGAAACTAAAAGAGATGGTAAACAAACCAGGATACGTCAAAGATAACCAAGAGATAATTAGATTCCAAAATAGAATATGTGCACCAGAAAATGAAGAAATTAAAAGTGAGTTATTGAAGGAAGGGCACAAATCTCAGTATTCGATTCATCCTGGAAGCTCTAAAATGTACCAGGATCTGAAAAAATAGTTTTGGTGGCATGGAATGAAAAAGGACATAGCAAAATTTGTGAGTAAATGTCTGACATGTCAACAAATAAAAGCTGAGCACTAGAAGCCAGCAGAGCCTATGCAACTAATTGAAATTCCAATATGGAAATGGGAGCAGATAACTATGGACTTCGTGATGGGTTTGCCAAAGACAAGAAAGAGGCATGATGCTATTTGGGTAATTGTGGATAGATTAACTAAATCAGCTCATTTTCTAGCAATTACAAAGACAAATCATTAGAAGATTTGGCTTAATTGTCTATAAAGGAAATAGTGAGACTTCATGGAATTCCTTTGTCGATAATTTCAAAATAGAGATCCAAGGTTCACTGCTAGATTTTGGAAAAGTCTTCAAGCAGCCATGGGTACAAATTAAAATTCAGTTCAGCATAACATCCACAAACCGATGGCCAATCAGAAAGAACTATTTGAACACTTGAAGACATGCTGAGAGCCTGCAATTTAGATTGGCGTGGTAGCTGGGATGATTACTTACCCTTGATTGAGTTTGCATACAATAATAGTTACCATACAAGTATTGGAATGGCACCATATGAGGCATTATATAGTAGACCCTGTAGATCACCCCTCTGTTGGGCAGAAGTGGGAGAAAAGAGTCTCATTGGGCCAGAATTAATTCAGAATTGCTCAGAGAAGATTAAACTAATCAGGAAGAGATTACTAATAACTCAAGATAGATAGAAGAAGTATGCTAATAGAAGAAGAAGGCCATTGGTATTTAACATAGATGATCATGTATTTCTAAAGATCTCTCCAACTAAAGGTATTATGAGATTTGGTAAGAAAGGAAAACTCAGTCCAAGATATGTAGGGCCTTTTGAAATATTGCAGAGAATAGGGGAAGTAGCATACCAATTAGCTCTTCCACCTTCTTGGTCACAAATACATAATGTATTTCATATATCGATGTTGAGGAAATACATAATGGACCCCCCTCATGTGATTAGTTATGAAGATGTGGAAATACAACCAGATTTAACCGTACAAGAGGAACCAGTGAAAATATTGGACAGGAAGGAACGAGTCCTCAGAAATAAAGCAGTTTCTATGGTGAAGATCTTATGGAAAAGCGCATTCATCGAAGAAGAAACGTGGGAATTGGAGCAAGAGATGAAAGAAAAGTATCCACAACTATTTGGTATGTAAATTTTGCCAATTTCGAGGACGAAATTTATTTTAACAGGGGGAGAAATGTAATACCCTCAAATTTTTAATACCATGATTTGCTTAGAAATTCTTGTTTATGCAAACCAATTAGGTTTAAATTGTGATATTTAGGATTAAGGGTATGTTTAAGACACTTTATCATACCCAGGTACTACTTTCGGTCGTACGCACCGCGACAAGGCGACACTGAAAAACTGTAACGAAATAAAAATATGAGAACACAATAATTATTAGAAAATTGTGGAGAAATTAAAAATGTAATTATTTAGAATTTTTGACGAACAAATTTTGAGATTAAGTCGACGCAACTATTTTTGGCGAGATTTTTCACCCATCGGAAAATAAATTCTAAAAATTAAGTAAAAAATCATGACAATTTGTAAAACCTTTCTATTAGGCTATGGTTGAAATTTCAAGTTAAACGGATATCATCAGACAGCTAAGCATGAAGATCTTTGGCCCAGCTGAATTATGGGCTATTTACGGCAGGGATTTTTTTTGGGTTTTTCTTGGAGCTACGTGTGAGGCTTAGGAGAAGCCAACACACATTAGGATAAGGCTTAGCCAGGGGGTTGGACTATCATTAAGGTTACTTGCGTGTAACCGAAGAGTTTGTTGCATGAGATAGGCTGCCTCACATGGTTTTATGGGGGTTTACACCATGACACGTCCATGGGCAACGTGCCCAGTTTGCAAGGGAACTTGGGAGCTTATATAAACCTCCCAACACCCATCGTATACATCTTTCCAACACTTATTTTCTTCCTAGTCCTACTGTTGCTGTGGTTACAAGCCTGGTGTTGGTGAATTTTCTGTTGGGGCTGTATGCGTTGAAGCCATTTTGCTGGAGGTGTAGCTGTCGAAGTCCCTATTTCAGCGTTCTTCTTACTTCCTCATCTTGTTGCTGTGTTGATCTCCATACTAGGAAGAAGAAGAAGAACTTTTGTTCTCTTACAGATCAAGTAGGTTCTTATCGTTTCCTTGAACTTCTATTCGCTATTCATGTTGAAAGAATTTAGCCTCATACGAGATGCTTTTGGAGCATGCTAACCAGTCTTGGTTATGTTCGTATACGAGATTGTAACCTCATATTCTTTGCTTTGGTTTTTCCCAACTACCTTTGAAACTATGTGATTACCAAAGAAGAATTTTCACTCTTCTTACAGATCAAGTAGGTTCCCAATTTCTCCTCCCACCCATGATCCAAGTTTATGTTATAAAGATTTGCTAGAAATTTCGATATTCTATAATATTGTGATTTCTTTCCATTCGAATGTTTGTACCTCAAGCCTTGATTTGGAACATTACATATCTTGTGTTTTAGTGTTCATCTTGTAAGAATCTCCCAATAATCCATTGCTATCAAGACCACACTTCCAACAATATACTATGTCTAGTTTTTAGCTAGACAAGTTTGAATTGCAAACCTCTTGATTCATCTCGCTTGTTCGGTTTATAAATCACTGTGAGAATTATAATTAGACTCTTCTATTTGATATACATCATGCCTTGATTCATAGGTTCCATGGTCAGCATGTTTAGAGTACATTCTAAGTCATTTATGAGTGAGAAACAGGTGGATGTCGACAGACAGCCCAAATCTGTCGACAGGCGCATGTTTTCCTGAACTCTGGATAACTGAACTGAGTGGATCTGTCGACAGATCCCTTGCATCTGTCGACAGATCCCCACAGAGCCAACAAACCTGAGCTCTGTCTGTGCCATCTGTCGATAGCCCCTTCCTGGCTGTCGATAGCTACTGTCCTGCCTTGGATTTCAGTAACTTTTCATGGTAGAACTTTTGCTTAAACTTCATCCTAAAAGCCAAGGAAGTTACCTTCTCAATTACCTTGATATTTACTGTCATATTACTTCAAAGTTCACCCACTTTGGGTATCTTAACTTTCCTTGAATTGTTTCTAAAGTTGTCAATTATGAATAGTACTCCGATTGAGTCTATTCTTCGGTATTCGGTATCTAAGTTTGTAAAACATGACCACTTGAGAGTTCATATGTTTGAACACCTTATGAGATATGAATACTTGTCATGACAATTGTGGACAGTCATTTTCTTGGGTTCTTATGTGATTTAAATCTTCTGAAGTTGTTGGCTTTGAGTCATCACCTTGTCTCAACCAATTGTCTTTCTCATTTTCTTGATCTATGAACTACTTTGTCACCAAGATATTTGTATTGATTCTCAATCCAATCTTCATTTAAATTTCCAATTTCCATTATGCTCATGAAAAGAAATTTATCATTTGAAGACAGTGCTCTCTTCAAAGCGGGTTTAGGATCACTTGTAGTAGCACCAGCTACTTGTGATCAGCTGAGGGCGACAGTTTGTACGTATGTAAATCCAAGTCAATGGACTGACGATGGTGGGTAATAAAATAATTATACCCCGTTCTTGCACAATGAACAAGATCCAAGGTGCTAGAATCGCCTAGGCACTGAGGATGTATTTACGTCTATATAGTAACCTCTTGAGAGCAGTGATGCCTGTCAAGTTTGTTTCGAAATCAAGTTATGATATGAATTTTGAAAGACAAATATGACTTTGTTCTGATATTCGTTTAAGCCCATCATGAAATTAATTTGGGCTATATGTTTATGTTAAGTATGAAATTCATGAGCTATTATGTTTTAATCCACATATGCACTATTTGAAATATTCATTCTGTTCCGCAAATGAAACATCTACTCTATGTTTACTTGTACCTACTGAGTCCTTTCGACTCATGCCTTTGTTTTCTCTAACCCTTTCAGATTGAAGGTGTGTATAATCTCAGCTACATGTGAATCCTAATTCCGCTGCGGACGATGAAAAGATGAAGAAGAATAGCATAGTTTTAGTAGTTTCTTTTAGTTGATGATGTATTAAGTTAGAGAGAGAGAAACTTGTCTTTTGTAAATAATGAGTATTTATACTTTGTTACCTACTGAATTATAATGTGTTCGAAGATAACTTTGTGGAATGGTTTGCCTGTTTTGGGCATTGCACGGATATATCTACCGCTAACGAAAGTTTGTCAGCGTAACCCCTCTTCGGATCAAAGGTTATATATGTATTTGTGTGATGTCGGAGGAGGGTGTTACATGTGCTGCCTGAGGTTGAGATCTCTCTGCGTAGAGACGTACTGTAAGCTGCGGTGATCTGTGAAAACCTCGAACACCTCACCGTACAAGTAGTGTCTCCACAACCTCAAGGCGAACACGACTGCTGCAAGCTCCAGGTCATGTGTCGGGTAGTGCTGCTCATGCTTCTTCACCTGATGTGAAGCATAAGCAACTACTCGATCGAGCTGCATCAACACAGCAACCAAACTAGTACCTGACGCGTCTGTGTAGACAACAAAGCCGCCGTTGCCAGAAGGTACCACAAGGATTGGAGCTGAAGTCAACCGGCTCTTCAGCTCCTGAAAATTGCACTCGCACTCTGCTATCCACACAAACCGAGTCTCCTACCTGTCAACCGGGTTAAAGGCTCTACAACTCTAGCGAAGTCCTACACAAACCTCCTGTAGTAGCCCGCCAGCCCCAGAAAACTGTGAACCTCTGCAACTATAGTGGGCTAGCCCCAAGAAACCACGACCTCAACCTTGGTGGGATGAACCGCCACACCTGCACCAGAAACAACGTGACCCAGAAAGTGCACCTCCTTTAGCCAAAATTCACACTTTCTGAATTTGGCGTAAAGTTGGTGACTCCTAAAGCCTGCAATACCACCCTCAAGTGGACCTCGTCCTCCTTTACCGTCGCTGAGTACACCAGGATGTCGTCGACGAACACCACCATGAACCAGTCTAGGTACTCTCGAAAAACACTGTGCATCAGATCCATGAACACTACAGGTGCATTCGTGAGCCCAAAAGGCATCACGACAAACTCGAAGTGGCCGTAGCGGGTGCGAAAAGCTGATCTGGCGATGTCTGAATTGCGGATCTGCAACTGGTAGTAACCTGACCTCAAGTCGATCTTCGAGAACAGTGAAGCTGACTGCAGCTGGTCGAACAAGTCATCGATCCTGAGCAAAGGATACTTGTTCTTCACGGTCACCTGATTCAGTTGCCGATAATCAATGCACATTCTGAGGCTGCCATCCTTCTTCCACACAAATAGAATATGTGCTCCCCACGGAGAATGGCTAGGACGAATGAAGCCCAACATAAGCTACTCCTCTAGTTGGCGCTTCAACTCCCACAGCTCCGCCGACGCCATCCGGTATGGTGCCTTGGACGCAGGTAACGTCCCCGGAAGCAACTCAATGGAGAAGTCTACCTCCCGCTCAGGCGGCAAGCCAGGTAGATCCTCCTGAAACACGTTAGAAAACTCACAAACCACAGGCACATATGAAATAGAATTCTCACCACAATCCGAGACACACACAGAGGCCAAGAAAGCAACACAACCCTCTCGGATGAGGCACCGAGCTGTACAGAAAGAGACAAAGGGTCGGCAGACAGACCGGGGGTACCTCAGAAGCAAAGCACAGGTGCTCTAGATATCTCGAACCTCACTGTCTTCCGCTGACAATCTACCAGTGTTGAGTGTGCCTCCAACCAGTCTATGCCAAAAATGGCATCAAAGTCGTGGAATTGCAAGGCAAATAGTCTGGATGGTAGCTGGTGGCCCTGAACCTCGACGGTGACACCCTCCAAGTAACCAAGGGTATGCACAAAGTCACCCATCAGCAGCTCAACTGCATGGTCACAGGCCCGCTCCGGAGAAAACTTAGACAAGGAAGCAAAGAACTCCTCAGAAGCAAAACAGTGTGTGGCACCTAGATCAATCAAAACTCTAGCAGCTCTACCAAGGATGGGAATCGTACCGACGACCAGATTAGAGGCCTCCGCCTCCTCTCTGGTGATGTTCATCGCCCGACCACGACCACGTCCTCACTGAGGCTATTGCTGCTGGCGCTGCTGGTACTGACCCTGGTGGTGCTGCTAGCGCTGCTGCTGCGGCTGCTGGTACTGACCCTGGTGCTGCTGCTAGCGCTGCACTGGATGGGGTGGACAGTACTGAACATGAGGTGCCTACTGCTGCTACTGCTGCTGCTGCCTCAACGGACACTCTCGCCTGTAGTGACCTGGCTGCCCACAGTGGTAACAACCCGAGTCCTGCTGGCTCTGCTCTGCTCGCTGCTACACCGACTGCTCCACTGGATGCTGCTCCGACTGACGTCGCTGCTGCTGCTGCTTGTACTGACGCCTGCCTCCATGAGTGAACGGCCTCTTCAACATCAAAGTCAGGCAAGCACCGCTTGTCCCCAAACAAGAAGAAGAGGAAACAATCCCTCGACTGCCCGAAGGGCGATGGTATAGAGATGACCTCCCTGAGCCCCTGCTCTGCTGTGGCTGAAATTGACACTCCCTCTCTAGGGCCGTAGCTCTTGCCACTGCCACTGCCAAGGTGTCACAGAGGTGACCAACCATGGCCCACCTCAAGTCTGAACGTAGCCTGCTAATGAACCACTCGGTACGAGCATACTCACTAGCTGCCATGTGGGGAACGTGTCGAAGTAGCTGCAGAAACCTCTGGTGGTACTATCCCACGGTCAAGTCTCCCTGCACAAACTCGTGGAACAGGTCCCTCCTCTCGCGGCAAATGTAGTCGAGGAGGAACTCGCCGTGGAAAGCCACCAAGAACGCTGCCCAAGTGATCTGGTCCAGCCTCCTGCCCTGAAAACTGGTCTGCCTCACTGCTCTCTACCATACGTAGGCAGACCCCTTCAGCTGATACACTATGAACCTGACCTGATCCAGCTCTACATAGTCCATGGTCTTGAAGGTGTGCTTGAGCTCAAGGACCCAACTCTCTGCCCTGTCTGGATCACATTCGCCAGAAAAAGTCGGAGGCTGAAGATGAAGGAACCTCTCCAGAAGCGCCGTGCGGTCCTTGGGGGCTGCCACTACAACAAGAGTCTGTTGCCGTACCACTAGGGGTACATCTGGCTGAACCGGTGCTGCCTGCGGTGTCGGTGGTGGCTGCTCCTCTGCTGCCATCTCTACGAACTGCTGACCTCCTGCCGACATCTACTGGTACGGCTAGTACTGAGGGTACTGCTGGGACTGCGGGTACTACAGGTACTGCCAAGGATCGTAGAACATCGCTCTCCACCATTGCTCCATGACGGCCGGCGGGGGCTGGGGCGGAAACCACTGCTACTACTGCTGCTGCTGCTGCTGTGGCTCTCCCTGCCGCAACAGAATGCCCTGCAGAACCAGGTCCCTAGGCTGCTCGAACTGCTGGGGCTGAGCGTCGATCGACACATGCTTGGTTGCAACCGACCCGTCTGACTCGAACTCCTAATGCTCCACCAGCTCATGAACCTGCCTGCGAGTGCGTGGAGGCATGTTCTGCAAAACAGACACAATAAGAAGTTAACAGATAAACTCTAGCGGCTTAGCAGTGTTACTTATACTTCCTAAGAGACTTTACGTTATTACTTATTTCCGCTACAAGTCTTGATAGACCCCTTTCTATGATACCACTGTAACGACCCCGGCGCCCGGACCCACGACTCCCACCAAGATTCCAAACATCGGGACCACCGTCCACGGGTCCGGAGACCCGGAAGGGCTAACGGATCGGTCTAACAAGATATGTAATAGAAATAAATAACAACAAACGTACTAAAGTGAACTACAAGTGAATAAAAAGTGTCCAACACTAAATAACAGTCTAGTACAGTCCCAAAGTAAATAAAGTACAAGTGCTGCAATAAAAGGAAAAGAACACGTCCCTTAGGGGCATACCCGGAGTGTGAAGTACAAATGCTGGGGGAACACTACCACTAGAGACGCCGACTACTGCGGGCCTATCTCCTCAATCCGCCGCGAAGGAAGCTGCTGTGAAGTCTCACCTACAAAACAGGGAGTGAGCTTCACGAAGAAACCCAGTAGGGACTACCAATCTCCCACTGGTTCTTACAGTAAAATAGAACTAAGTGCAATTAAATAAATAAAGCAGTAAAGTCTATTATACTAAACAAAGTCAAGTGCGGAAGCGTGAAAGAAACTACACGGTTGTCGGTCTAAGCTACACAGCGGGACCAGAAAACCTGTGTAACCAAGGCACCACAAGAACCCAGCTGTAAACACAGATAGTGGACACTGCCTGGATGAGCACACTAGCTACAGAACACTACACTAGTCAGCCGGTCAGGTGCGCCACACACCTTACCCTCGACCAACGGTCCATGTCTAGCACCTCCCGTAGGAGTGAGATGCGGAATAGGAACAACCACAACTGCATTAGTCTGGCCGGACTACAATCCCGTGCCCGACCCCTCTAAATGGTTCCGGAACCACGTAGAGTGAGGCAGTGAGAAAGGACTAGCTGGTCCACACCATAAGAACACCACACAAACTTGGAGAACCAGACCAGCTAAGAGAGCTCTACAAACGACTCCACGCCACTGTCCCCACCGTTTTCCCCTTCTTCTCTATGTCCATGACTTGAGCACGCCCGCCGCCCAGAGAACTCCCTCTAACAGACGCGCGGGGCTGGGGGTCCCAGGTAACGGTAACAACTTGTCTCGTGGACAAGCCCTCAAGTGCCTAGCACCGGGCGAAGAGAGACTAGTGGAGCACTGCACTAGGAACAGAACAGGTGCCAAGAAAAACCGAGTCGCAGCAGAAGCGGAAAACTCTAAACTACAGGTTGCTAAGTCCCCTCTCAGACTGAGAAAGCGACACACAGGTTGTCGCCATCTGAAGGCAATGCTTGGCCTGTCACAACCTGGGAACAAAGGCGACACAGAACTAGTCGCCATCACTGCCAGGGACCCAGGTGACCACCTGAGTCCTCTAAACAAGCAATGATGAAAACATAAGGGAAGGCGACATGGAACCTGCCGCAACCATGTCGTGGCATGGACCTTGTCGCGACCCGATGGGATCAGGTGACATCCTGAAACCCCAACCCACAACAGAGCAAACACTGGAACAGAAGACGACATCCACCTTGTCGTGACCAGAACACGACAGGGTGGGCGTCGCTTCCAGGGCACTGAAGGCGATGTGTCGGGGTGTCGCAACCTGGGTCCGACACCAACCGTGTTGCGACCACAAGTTTTGACACCCGAGGACCACCCCTTCAGGCCACACTCCACCCATACAAACACATCTTGGGGAGGGGAGCATGCATGGCGAACTAAAAAGGCTATTCAAGTACAAACTACCCTCAAGGACACCCAAAGCATTCATAGAAGCCAACTACACTCACATGGACGTCCCACCAAAACATGGAGCCCTCAACAACCCAAATCCATACAAGCATGCCATTACATATAACTTATTCCACAAAACCCACATGAAGCATGCAACACACCTAGAATGATCCCTAGGCTTGGAATTGGGGTTTGGAAACCTAGCATGCATAACTAGATGGAAGTTTAGGTCCCTACCTCAAATTGAAGAGCCACCCTAAATGGGCCTTCTTGTAGGCTTGCACCCCTCCACCTCTGAGCTCCAATGCTCCAAATGCCGCCCACGAACTGAGCTCAACCACCTCCTTGATGCACCAAGAGAAGAAGATCCACCATGCAAGAAGAAGGGAAAAGTGAGGGAGAAGCACAAACACATATAACCATACAATGGATTCATGCACTTACCTACACAAAAAAAAACACACCCCACAAAGCCTTCCCAAACTCCCTACGGAGCCACCTGCCGCTGGAATCGCCGGGGGGAAGAAACACCAAGAGAAAGGCCATATGGGGGTTCTACTCTCAGCCAGAAGCACTTAAACACAGACGATGAGAACGCGACATGTTGCCTGTCGTGTTCCGTGAAGTAAACGTGACACCAACCTCATCGCAATCTCATGGTTGATGTCAAGCTGACCAACGGAGACGCCATATGTCGACCTCGTAGGTCTGACACCAGATCGCGACGTCTGACCCGTCAGCTTCCCGCTGTCAAAGGTTGACACCCGTCACCACAAACCCGACAGCAAAATGACAAATGTGCATGCTGCGGTCAGTGGGTGAACGTGACAACATGCCCGTCGCATTCCAAATCGGAACGCGACGACCAAACTGTTGCCTTCAGAAGGCGACAGCCAAAGTGTCGCTACCTCCAATAGAAGGCGACATACCATGGCAAGGAGGGATGTTACATAATCAAACTGTGAAGGCTACCTCTTTAGCTTGGTCGAGGAGGGTTTCATCACCCAAATTCGATCTTCAGGGAGTTTTCTAGAGGCAAGTAATTTAGGGGTTTCATCCCAATACCTATCACCTAGGGTTCTAGGATTTTTGTGGATTTTTGTCTCGTGTCCTGGACCCCCAAATTCTATGCCTTTCTGCTTTTGGACTGCACATTCTGCAGATAGGAAGTTATTGGCAACATCCATGGCATTAAGTTCCTGTGTTAATGGTAATCGATCATGTCATTAACCTATCTTGACGGCAAACCCCTTGCCGTTAAGTTCTTCTGATTTTTCTAGAATAATGTTTTTACACATATGATGTGAATTTTTCAAAGATTTTGAATGTATGCATAGGTTTGGGAAAGTTAGTTTTGTCAGGTACGTTTAGCAGATTAAGCCATGAATTTCTAAAAATTTCCTGATCATATTTGTAAATTGTAGAATTTCTGTTATGAGTAAATGGGCATGTCATGTTAGATTTTATTTCGGGATAAATATGTATGATGTGTAATATTGTCACAACATTTTTCCATGAACTTAGGGTTCCTGTGTACATGTTTCAAAATAGAGAGAGACGTCAGTTTCCAGTTCATCATATTTTTAATAAATCCTCTTCATAATAGCCTGCAATCTGTATTAAATGTTAAAATAGATGTACTATTGTGAAAATTCTGAGAAATTAAACATCTAATATATTTCATGCGTAGGGTCTATGATTAAAATTTGCGCATGTTCTGACATCCGTGACTAATATTTCCGGTTGTGAATCGTTCAGGGTCATATTAAGCATGATTAGTAAAAAATGTTGTTTTTTGATGATTAGTATCATGTTTAGGTTCTGTTAAGTTTGTTTTAACACTGTTAAACTGTCATGATCATTTCTGTAATGTGAGATACATGTGTTTAAATCATGAGCACGTAAATGAGTCATTAAGTGTATGAAAATTTGTGTTAAATATGTGATCAATGGGAATAATGTGATTAAGTGAATATTATGCCGGAATTGACACCGCTACCATAGAAGGCCGTGGAGATGTACTGTAGAAAAGTCCCTATGGGATGGCTCAATGTGTATATGATATCCTATGGGAATCATGATGAAATCTTGGAGGTGGACAAGTACCACTGGTTAGGGTGGAGAGAGCTTCTCCTGATTCTACGCAGTTACCAAGATTTGTCACTATATTGCTTAGGTGACTGGTATGTGTATGTGTGTGATGTATCCTTCTTTATGGTGGCTCGTGTTTCCCAGCTAGCAAGCCCAGAGGGGGGGGGGGTGAATGGGATTCATAAGATATGATTATCTAAACCTGCCAACAAAAACGTTCACACAAAACACTACGTTTGACTGTTAGTGTTAGTAGTAAATAAAACAACAATCACAAACATGCAACCGCACTACATAAGGATTTTATCCTGGTTCGGACCTCCTCTCCACAGGAGTCCTACGTCTAGTTCCTGAGCAACAACTCAAGATTCCACTACCCAAGGGTACAATCCCCCTCAAGGACACTTACACATCCAGCCGCAGCTGGCCTTCTCTTCTTCACCTGAAGAGGAAAACAGCACCCTGGAACTCAGGTCTTCCTTCAATACGAAGGGAATAAAAACACTTGTTTCAACAGGTCCTCTCTTCACCACAGAAGAGGAACATCACAGGAATGAGAATAAAGGCAAAATGCCCCTAGACCTTGATGACCAGTCTGTCCCCATGTAATTTTAATTAATTACATATATATATATATATATATATATATTTGATGATTAACAAAACCAAACAAAAGTTTATCAATTATATCTAATGAATATTTCATAAGTCTTAAGTACAGGAAAAATATCAAGGTCAAACAAGCCAATAAAGGTATGCATTACATCTCTGAAGCCTTAATCTTTTCAACATGATATTTCTCTAAGTCCATATCGACTTCTATTGAAGGCCATAACGATTTCTTTATAAGCATATCGATTTCAATAGAATTATCATAATGATTTCCTTTCTGGCTGAAAAGTCATCTTGTTTCAAACAAATCGATGCCGTAACGATTCTATAACTGATCGCAACGATTTCCTTATAAGACTGAAAATTCATGTTATTTCAAAAAAGTCGATGTCACAATGACTCTATAAGTTACTGTAACGATTTCTTTAGAGCCCGTAACGACTTGCTCGTCACAACGACTCTATAAGTCACCGTAAAGATTTCCTTAGAGCCTGTAACGACTTGCTCGTCACAACGACTCTATAAGTCACCGTAATGATTTCCTTAGAGCCCGTAACGACTTGCTCGTCACAACGACTCTATAAGTTACCGTAACGATTTTTTAAAGCTCGTAACGACTTGCCTGTCGCAACGACTCTATAAGTTGTCGCAACGATTTCTTTAGAGCCCGTAACGACTTGCTCGTCACAACGACTCTATAAGTTACCGTAACGATGTCTTTAGAAACTCGTAACGACTTGCCTGTCATAACGACTCTATATGTTATCGCAACAATTTCTTTAGAAAGTGCAACGACTTGCTTGTTGTAACGATTTCATAAGTTACCGTAACGACTTCTTTAGAACTCGCAACGACTTGCTTATTGTAACGACTTCATAAGTTACCATAACGATTTCTTTAGAGTTCATAACGACTTGATAAGTATTCATAACGATTTCTTTAGAATTCACAACGACTTGCTTTGTATAATGATTTGTTAAGTATTTCACATCGATTTCTTCATAAACACAACAATTTGCTTTGTGCAACGATTCATTAAGTGTTCATGATATATCTTCTGTCACATAACGATTTGCTATGACTCATAACGATTTCATAAGTCATATAGTCATCGATTTCATATCTTGATATCTTATTCATCTTAAAAACGTTGACTAGTCAAAGTCCACGTAGACATCTCTCTGACGCTTTTGCATTTATGAGATCTGAACATATCTCTGCATGCATGCAGACCATATCGTGCCTACTCTGATTACATCCTTTAGACTTAAGCTATTTTGCACTACTATTTTCATGTCTATTGCTACTGACGTTGACTGACATCAGATACAGCTTAGCTGTCTGCTATTTGAGATTGACATTTGTGCAGACCTCTGAACTAGCTTCATAGTACAACGTTAAACAAATAGAAGCCAATGGATATTTCTGAAGATCTATCTCTTTGCGTGCTCAAGTGATCAAAAGACTGTTGACTGGAAGCTTCCAAGACTCCAAATGTCATTCAGTCTAACAACTACTCAAAAGAGAGACAACGGACACTTCAATGTCTACATTTCAAATTGAAGATATAAATTCAAGTCAGAAGAGCAGAAATATATACATCGCACATTCAAGCATTCAAATTCTTTTGAAGAAAGTCCAGAGCCAAGAACCTTCATTCCACTTAGCTTTTGCTCTTTTGCTCTCCACTAGTTTGTGAAAATCTTGAGTGAGCCTGTATAGTTATGAGAGTGTGCCTTGTTTAAATCTCTTTGCTCTCAGTTCTAGTTGCTTCAGATCCTTGCTTATCAAGAGCTTGATCTAGGGGCTTGAATTTCATTCACTCTCTTTGTGTTGTTCCCTTCGGGTGTGGAAGACCTGGTGGTATCCAGGGTGTTGTTCCCTTCTATTGTGAAGGAAGACCTGGTGTGGTATCTAGGGTGTTGTTCCCTTTGGTTGTGAAGGAAGACCTGGTGTGGTATCCAAGGTGTTGTTCCCTTCGGTTGTGAAGGAAGACCTGGTGTGGTATCCAGGGTGTTGTTCCCTTCAGGTGTGAAGGAAGACTAGCTGAGCTGGGTGTTGTAGCGTCATTAGGGGGACTGTACCCTAGTTAGTGAAATCCTGAGTTGTTGCTCAGGGACTGGACGTAGGACTCCTAAGGAAAGGTGGTCCGAACCAGGATAAACCTTGTGTTGTGTGATTGTCTTCTTTGTGTGTTTGTTATTTAAACTAACTGTCACTAACCTACTTCGAAGAATGTTTGTGTGAATGTTTTTAGTTATAGGTATCTTCTAGATTAATTTTTAAAGACCCATTCACCCCCCCTTTGGGCTCGTCAACTGGGCAACAAGTGGTATCAGAGCTAGTATCTTCGACAAAGAAAGGATCCAACGATCTGAAGAGTAAAGATCCATGGCAGCCGAAGGTAACTTTGAAGGTCAGTCTGTCAGCTGACCCCCTCTCTTCGATGGTGAAGATTATCCTTACTGGAAGACCAGAATGGAATACTTTCTACAAGGGCACGACTATCAAATTTGGTCCATAGTAGAAGAAGGTGATCTGTTAGTCACAAATGATAAAGCACAATGGACAGATGATGACAGGAAGAAGATTTCCCTGAATTGCAAAGCAAAGAGCATCCTATGCTGTGCTCTAAGTAAGAAGGAATTCAACAGAGTTTCAGCCTGCAAATCCTCAATGGAAATGTGGGAAAAGCTCAGGATTACTTATGAAGGCACAGACAAAGTAAAGGAAACAAGAATCGACATTCTTGTCACTCAATATGAAAGATTTCAGATGCAGTCAAGTGAGTCCATAACTCAAATGTTCAGCCGGTTCACTGACATCACAAATGGACTAGCTAGTCTGGGGAAAACCTATGAGATTGGAGACATGGTGAGGAAGATACTTAGATCCTTACCGTCCTCATGGACCCCAAAGGTCACAGCAATAGAAGAAGCTAATGACCTGAAGAGAATGTTTGTAGAAAAGCTCATTGGGTCCCTCATGGCCCATGAGATCAACATGGAAAGGCTAGGAGAGTCCTCTAGCAGAAAGAAGTACTCCAACGCCTTAAAAGCTGAAGAAGATTCACCAGAAGCAAGTCCAGCTGAAAGCGAAAGTGATGCAGACAGCGAAAATGAGGAAGCTATGCTATCTAAAAAATTACAGTGAATTTTGGCTAAGAAGAAGAAATTCCAATCTGGAAGAAGGCACTTCAAAAGGAACAAGGAATTCAAGAAGCCAGATGGAAAAGAAATAAAGAAAGGAGAACCCATCTGCTATGAATGTAAGAAGCCAGGACACATTAAAACTGAGTGTCCAAAGTTAAAGAAGTCGGACTTCAGGAAGAAGGACAGTTCCAAGAAGTTCAGAATGTACAAGAAGAAGGCGATGGCAGCAGCATGGGAAAACAGTAGTGACTCAGACAGTGAGTCAAGTTCCTGTAGTGATGATGAAAAGGCTAACTTGGCCTCCATGGCAAATACTGAAGATAAGGTAACTTTTGACTCCTCTTTTGATTCATGCAATGATTCAGATTCTGATAGCTTAGAAGAGGCTTTCAACGAACTATATGAAAAATATAAAGAAGTAACCAAATTATTAAAAGTGAGCAAGAAAAACATAGTCTACATAGAAAATACAAACTCAGATCTAAAATCAGAAAATGAACAATTAGAAAGTCAAATAACTGAACTTAAAAGAAGAAATGAACTGTTATGTGAAGACCTAAGAGCTAAGAATGAACAAATAACTAAATTAGAGAAACAAGTAAGTTCAGATGAACTGAACACTGAAATCAAAACACTAACAGAAGAAAATATATAATTATCTAGCACATTAGAAAAATTCACTAATGGTAAATACTCCCTCATATTAAAAGGTGCTAGAAGATCAGGTAAGAAGAAAAATGGATTAGGATATACACCCACAGATAATGAAGAAACCATAATTTATCCTAAAACATATCCAACACCAAAATTTGTACCTGAACAAGATACAACATACAAAGCTGATTTCAGATATATAGAAAAAGTAACCAAATTATCCTGCTGTAGTCACTGTAACAAGTTAGGACACATCATAACGACATGCCCAACAGACATAAGAAATGGATAATAAAAGGCAAAATAAATGATACTAACCCATCAGGACCCAAAAGAATTTGGGTACCTAAAACTTGATATTTTATTTCAGGACATCTCTCGAGCATCCAAATGGTATTTGGATAGCGGGTGCTCAAGACACATGTCAAGAAACCAGAAGTTATTCTCTCATCTCCAAGCTGAAGAAGGAACAGTTACTTATGGAGATAATGGGAAAGGAACCGTGATAGGCAGTGGCTCTGTGAATAACAAAGGAAAAACAGTCATAGAAGATGTGCTATTAGTCAAGGGATTGAAGCACAATCTCATTAGCATTAGCCAGCTGTGTGACAGAGGCCATCAGATCAAGTTTCAAGAGTCGAAGTGCAGCATACTGAAAGATGGAGCAGTCATCTTTGAAGCTAATAGAGAAAAGAATTTGTATATGCTCTACCTTGAAGAACTCAAGGTTCAAAATGTTTGCCTGTCAGCAATTAAAGATAAATCTACAGAATTATGGCACAAACGTCTTGGACATTGCAGCATAGATGGCATGAGAAAACTGCTGAATAAGAATCTTGTGGAAGGTCTACCTAAGGTTAGTACAAAATTGGATGGTGTATGTAAACCTTGTGCTACGGGAAAGCACACCAAAGGCTCCTTCAAGTCAAAGACGGTGGTGACCACCTCAAAACCCTTAGAGCTCCTTCATATGGATCTATTTGGGCCAATGAGGACTACCAGTCTTGGAGGAAAGAATTTTGGATTTGTCATAGTGGATGACTACTCAAGATTCACATGGGTATCATTCCTAGAGCATAAAGATGATACTTTTGAAAACTTTGTTAGTTTCAGCAAGAAGGTCCAGAAAGATCAAAAGTTCAGCATTGTGTCTATTCGATCAGATCATGGTGGTGAATTTCAAAATGAAAAGTTTGCTAGATTTTGTGATGATCAGGGAATTGAGCATAATTTCTCAGCACCAAGGACACCACAACAAAATGGTATTACTGAGAGGAAGAACAGAACCCTATTGGATATGGCAATAACTATGCTCTCAGAATATGATCTGCCAAGATATTTTTGGGCTGATGCAGTCAACACAGCAAGCTACATTATCAATCGAGTAATGATCAGGCCAATCCTGAAAATACTGCATATGAACTATTCAAAGGGAAGAAGCTAAAGATCAGCCACTTCAGGAGTTTTGGATGTTCTTGCTTCATTCACAACAATGAAAAAAGGGACATTGGTAAGTTGGATGCAAAATCAGATGAAGGCATCTTTATGGGGTACACCACTAAACCCAAAGGCTATAGAGTATTTAACAAACGTACTTTATTGATTGAACATTCTGTACATTATTTTTGATGAAACTAACCCTTCCTTGAGAAAGGAAGTAGATAGTGACAATGATGATGCAGATGAACTGTCCAAGAAACTAAAAGGTACATCAATTGAGGACAAGGATGATCCACCTCTGGAATAATTGCAACAAGAAGAAGTTACTCATGATGTTGGGTTGAGTGTGAATATAATACATTTCTCCTCACATTTTGATGATGACAAGTTGTGATTTTAATGCATAACCATTAGAACATGTGAAATACATCACACCTGAAATTACAATATTCAAATAGCATGTTTCCAAGAACATTTATCATTTATATTCATGATAATATTTATCTAATGATTTATGTGTTTATTTTCTCAGGGACAAACATTTCTTGCAAAGGTAGTGTCGACACAACCATCAATGGTGTTGACACCATGGTTTAGAGCAAAGGCAGAAATGTGAAGAAAAGATCAACTAGTGTCGACACTAGTCCAGGGCAGGTCGACACTAGAGAGCCTTCCCAGAAGGTCTGTTGTTCAGATAGCCAAAGTAGGTCGACACCAAATGCAGGCAGGTCGACACTAGATGGCTCTCCCAGAAGGCCTGTTTTTCAGATGGCCAAAGCAGGTCGACACGAGATGAGATCAAGTCGACACTAGAGAGCCTTCCCAGAAGGCATGTTTTGTAGTCTGGGACATGGTGTCGACACTGAATCATCTCAGGTCGACACTAGAGACCTCTCCCAGGGAATTGAGTTGCCAGTCTGGGACAGTGTGTCGACACACCTCAAGGGCAGGTCGACACACTCCGAAATCTCTGTGACTTAGACTTCCTCCTGGACACGTGGCACCCTTGGGAGATGATGGATCAATCTTGGATCTTGTGCCCACATACCCCAAGGGTATCTTTGGGATATTTAGGGTATAAATACCCTCCTTTTGGGCATCCATCCGAGAAGAACCTTCTTAGAGCCTCCAGAAACTGGTTGTTGGCGGCAAGAAGAGTTCATCTCCCTGCTCCTGCTTTCGTGGTGCCTCCTGAAGCTATTTCTCATCTGTTCAAGTGTGAGAAGTGAAGATTGATCGTTGAAGAAGCATCTCAAGGAGGTAGAGCAAGTAGAAGCCGACTTTTGTGGAGAATTCAGGAAGATCCTCAAGATCAGATTGCAGAGCATCGTCCAGGAGCTTCCAGAGATCAAAGCACTTCACAATTCGATCTTCTACAAGGGAGTACATCTGAAGAGAAAAGCTATCAGTACAATTCTCATTCCATTTTCTCTTCTGAGTAATTCTGAGATTGTGCATGGGTTGTTGCATAATTCTCATGAATTCACTCTTGTTGGACTAGATCAGTTGCTAGAGGATCTGAGTCTTGTGCTCTTTCTAGCAAGTTGTTTGTGAGCCGTCGAGCTCAGTGGTTCTTGAGTCGTCGTACTCAAGGTGTTTGTTGAGCAGTCTTGCTCAGGGTCTAGAGTAGTCTTGCTCTAGAAGTCATGTGAGTTGTAAACTCAAGGGTTGGAGTTGTCAGGCTCCAGTGGATGTGTTGTTACCCAGGTTGGTTAGTGAATCCTCACTGTGTGAGGGGTGGATGCAGGAATCACATAGGTGATTTCCGAACCACCTAAAAATCTCTGTGCATTGATCTGATTGTGGTTTGAACTTATCCTTCGTTAGATGCATGCATAGGATCGTTTAATTTCATCTAATCAATCTGTTCACACACACTTCGTTTGCATAACTCACTCAATTTATATTCAGATCTGTGAAATCTGTTTTTCAATTCGCCTCTGATTCAAGAGTTGTTAAAATTGGTTAAGATTCTGCATTAGTAGGCCTAGATCTATTCAACCCCCCTTCTAGATCTTGTCCTCATCTTTTATCGATCCTTCAATTGGTATTAGAGCGAGTTTACAGTTGATCTGATTTGATCTGAGTAGTTTCTGAGTGTTCTGTGTGCTTGATTGTTTACTTGTTTGTTTTGCTAAGTGTCTCCTTCTTTGCATCATCATTTTAATCAAATGATTCCAGAGGATTCATAGCTGAGGGCCATTCCATTAATAGGACACCATTCTTTAATGGAACGGACTATTCTTATTGGAAAAATAGTATGCAAGTGTTTCTTAGAGCCCAAAATTATGAAATCTGGAAAGTAGTGGAAGTAGGTCCCTATGAGAACCAGGGAGAGGAAGAAACCTGGACTAGGGAACAGATAAGAAGAGCTACATTGAATTACAGTGCCATGAATATGATTCAATGTGCTGTTCACCCCAAAGAGTACTCAAGAATCTCAATGTGCAAATCTGCCAAAGAGATGTGGGATAAACTTGAGTTACTCTATGAGGGAACATCTCAGGTTAAAGAAACCAAGGCTATCATACTTGTCTCAGAATATGAATTGTTCATGATGAAGTCTAATGAGACAATCTATGAAATGTTTGCCAGGTTCATGATCGTAGTCAATGGACTAAAGGCCTTAGGTAAGGACTATACTGATGCTGACTTGGTAAGAAAAATTCTACGTTCTCTCTCTTCAATTTGGCACACAAAAGCCACTGTCATTGAAGATTCTAAAGATCTGTCCAAAATCTCTTTGGATGAATTGATAGGATCTTTAATGACATATGAAATCAATTTAAAGAGAAATGAAGAACATATAATCAAAACCAAGCCAATAGCTTAAAGGCCTCATCTAGTAACAAAGACAAGAGTCAGGATAAAACTAGTTTGATGAGTCTGAGTCAAATGAGGATGAGATTGCCCTCATGACCAGGCAATTCAGAAAAAACTTGAAGTATAGAAAAGGAAAAATGTCTGGCAAAAAGAAATATTCATCAGGAAAAAGAAACACTTCCTTTTCTAATGCTAATTTTAACAAGAATAAAAAATCTGACGAAACTTTCATATGTTACAGGTGCAACAAGCCAGGACATATGAAGGGAGAATGTCCTGAAAACAAGAAGGAGAAGCACAAGAACTTCACAAGTTCAAGAAGCCAAAGGCCATGGTAGCCACTTGGTTGATGAGGACTCAAGTGAAAAAAAAGAAGAAGAAAAATCCTCAAGCTCGGAAAGTGAGGAGATCTGCTTCATGGCCAATAGCTCAGATGGAAAGGTAAGCACATCTTTCGAAGATTTTTCAGTTGAAGATTGGCAAGATGCTTATGCAGAACTTGTTGAAAATATACTGAAATGAGGAAAGAAAATAAGCATCTCAAAAAGAAAATTGAAAACATTTATCATAACCAATCTTCAAACAAAAGAATTTGTGAACTAGAAAATGAAGTAATGGAATTGAATGAAGAAAAAGAAAATCTTCTGAAGTTGATTGATGAACTCAAGCTAGCCTCTCAAAAGGCCACCCAGGAATTCAAAGAATTATCTGAAAAGCTGGAAAAGGAAAACCAAGATAAACAACAGAAGATTGAAGAAATCAAAATCTTGGAAAAACAACTACAAGAAAAGGATAAAGTTATTGAAACATTCACAAATGGTAAAGATAATCTGGAGGCCATGTTGGGAGCAAAAATGAGTTCAATTTCTCATGGACTAGGATTTAACAAACAGAAACCTAAGAAAGATAAATCTGGTGAGAAGAAGGATAAACACCATTAATTAAATTTGTCAAAGGTCCTAGTCTTGAGAACACAAAATCAAACAAACATCAAGCAAAACTCCAAAAATTCCAAAAACTCATAAACAAAGCAAGTCAACAGGTCGACACAGTCACCTGACAGGTCGACACCAGTCCACAAGAAGAAGGATTATGTGGCTGTTGTGTCGACACCAGACAAGGTGAGGTCGACCTGCTCAACACCAACCAAGACAACAATAAAATAAAAAATTCAAATAAAAATTTGAAAAATCAGAAAAAGTCAAAGGAAGTCATTCATGAAAAACCTTGGATCTCCAAGACAAGATATCAAGCTGATTGGAACCAATGGCATTACAACCCATGTTGGTATCATCCCCAATTCTTCTATCCAAATTTTCTGATGTACCAACAAAATCCTTGGATTCCACCTCCTCATCTAAACTCTAATGTTCAAATTAAAACTTCCCTCCTACCAAAAATAAAAACACTGGTGTTTTCATCCCAAAAGGAAAGAAGAAAGTAAAAAGACAGAGAACACCACTGTAATAAAACAAAAATAAAAAACAAGTCAAATTTGGGTGAGAAAAGATTTGATAATGTTGTCCAAACTTTCTGATGGTCCCAACTCTGTTTGGGTACCAAATCTTCTCTCCACTAATTGTTTTTGCAGGAAGGTCGTGCACCCAATTCAAATGTGTGGTTCCTTGACAGTGGGTGTTCACGACATATGACTGGAGATAGAGCTAAATTTTCTTTCCTGCTAGAGAAGGAGGGAGGTTCAGTAACATTTGGAGGTAAAAATAAAGGAAAGATCATTGGATCTGGAAAGGTTGGTCAAACTTCCTCAAACTCTGTTGATAGTGTTTTATTAGTTGATGGTCTTGATTACAATCTACTAAGTATTAGCCAACTATGTGACAAAGGTCACAAAGTTGTGTTTGAATCCAATTTCTGTAAGATCATTGATTCATCAACTGATAAAATAAAATTTTGTGGAAAAAGAGAAAACAATGTTTACATGATCGACCTTAATAAAAACTTTTCTGAAAATCTTTGCTTTGTTGCTAATAAAGATGAAATTGCATGGACTTGGCACAAAAGACTTGGCCATGCAAGTTTCAGAACTTTGAATAATTTGTTAAGGCTAAACTTGGTTAAGGGTCTTCCTGAATCTTTCTCTAACATTGAAAATCAAGTTTGTGGGATTTGTGCCCAAGGAAAACAAACCAGGAAATCTTTTAAGAACTTCAATGAGGTACTCACATCTAGGCCACTAGAACTACTTCACATGGACCTTTTTGGCCCAACAAGGGTTCTAAGTCTAAGTGGCAAGAGATATGGGTTTGTAATCATTGATGATTTTACTAGATTTACTTGGGTTATCTTCTTGTCCCACAAAAGTGATACTTGCCTTGAGTTCAGGAAATTCTGTACCACTGCCCTAACAAACTTTTCATATAAAATCAAAAATATTTTGACTGATCATGGGGGTGAATTTGAAAACCAATCCTTTTCTGATTTATGTGCTGAACTTCAAATATTTCACAAGTTTTCTTCACCAAGAACTCCAGAACAAAATGGAGTTGTGGAAAGAAAGAATAGAACTCTTGTGGAAATGGCTAGATCCATGCTCTTAGAAAGTAATTTGCCCAAATCCTTCTGGGCTGAAGCTGTAAACAACAAATCACATTCTGAATAGAGCTTGATCAGACCAAAAATCAGAAAAACCCCCTATGAATTATTGAAAAACAAAAAGCCAATTGTTTCTTACTTCAAAATCTTTGGGTGCAAATGTTATGTACACAACAATAATAAAGAAAATCTTGACAAGTTTGATGCTAAGAGTCAGGAAGCCATCTTCCTTGGTTATTCAGAAGTGTCAAGAGCTTTCAGAGTGTACATTCTCAAAAACAAAAATGTTGAAGAATCTCCACACATTATTTTTGATGAAAATTCCTTTTCAACTAACAATTCTAAATCTTGCAGGAAAATTCAAGACAGTGAAGAGGATGATTTCATTGTGGACTCTTCACCAACTGTTGAGGAGCTTGAAGACATTGGTGAGAACTTGAACATCAATTCACCATCTTCAAGTGGATCAGGTAACATTGCTCCAGATTTAAGTACCCCTCAACAGGTAATTTCTGAACATCGAATTTTGAGAGATCACCCATTAGATAATGTAGTTGGCAATTTGCATGATAGAGTTAGGACTAGATCATCATTCTTGCATGATATTGAAGAAGACCCACTAGCTCTAATTTCCCAAATTGAACCAAAGTCAATTGATGAAGCTTTATCAAGTTCTGATTGGATTAATGCCATGCATGATGAACTTCATCAATTTGAAAGAAACCAAGTATGAGAATTAGTACCTAGACCTAGTGACCAAACAGTCATTGGCACTAGATGGGTCTTCAGAAATAAACTGAATGAATCTGGTCATGTCATAAGAAATAAAGCTAGGCTAGTTGCAAAGGGGTACAATCAAGAGTTTGGAATTGACTTTGAAGAATCATATGCCCCTGTAGCTAGACTAGAAGCAGTTAGGATTTTCCTTGCTTTTGCATCCTCCATGAAATTCAAAGTTTATCAAATGGATGTTAAAAGTGCATTTTTAAATGGATATATCAAGGAAAATATTTTTGTTGACAACCTCCTGGATTTGAAAATGAAAAACATCCTAACCATGTTTTCAAGCTTCATAAGGCTCTCTATGGTCTTAAACAAGCTCCAAGAGCTTGGTATGACCATTTGAGTTCCTTTTTGCTTGAAAAAGGATATTCTAGAGGAAATGTTGATCAAACTTTGTTCACAAAAACAATCAATAAACAAATAATTCACACAAACAGTCAATGAACATAATATTTGGATCAACCAATAAAGGCCTGTGTAATGAATTTTCAAATCAAATGAAAAATGAATTTGAAATGAGTTTAATGGGAGATCTAAAGTTTTTCTTGGGATTGCAGGTTAACCAAACACATGAGGGAATCTTCATCATTCAAACCAAGTATGTGAAAGAACTTTTGAAAAGGTTTGACTTTCAGAACCTCAAGCATTCAAACACACCAATTGCCATTAATGCTAAGCTAGAAGAAGACTCTCATGGTAAGTCAGTAGACCCAAAGACCTACAGAGGTATGATTGGTTCTCTACTTTATCTTACAACTTCTAGTCTTGATATTCAGTTTAGTGTGTGTTTGTGTGCTAGATTTCAATCTAATCCTAAAGAAAGTCACATGTTAGCTGTTAAAAGGATTTTTAAATATCTTGTTGGAACATGTGATTTAGGAATTTGGTATCCTGCTAATTGCAAGTTAGATTTGATTTCCTATTGTGATGCTGACTATGCTGGTTGTAAATTAGATAGAAAAACAAGTGGCTTGTGTTTGTACTTAGGTGGGTGCCTAATCTCTTGGGCTTCTAAGAAGCAACATTCAGTTGCTCTGTCCACTGCAGAGGCTGAGTATGTTGCAGCAGGTAGATGTGGAACTCAAATTCTTTGGGTGAAACATCAACTTCTTGATTACAACCAAGAGTTAGGTTGTGTTCCCATCCTTTGTGATAACACAAGTGCAATAAATCTGTCTAAAAACCCCATTCAGCATTCCAGAACCAAGCATATTAAAATTAGGCATCATTTCTTGAGAGATGAGGTAGCCAAGAAATCATTTGAACTCCACTTCATAGAAACTGAAAAACAAATTGCTGACATCTTCACAAAACCCCTTCCTGACAGTAGATTCTCATCTTTAAGGAGAGAACTTGGTCTTTGTAAATGTCCATTGGGATGGGTTGAGTGTTAGGCATCTTCTGAGGGGGAGTTCTTTGCATCATCATATTCATTTGCTTCCTTGATTCATATTGATCATATCTCTCTCTATTTCACTTCTATTTCTTTTAGACAATGAACTCTTCAACTCACATTGTGTTGAACTTCTTGGTATATCAATGGTGATTTGAAGAAGGACAAGTTCTGCTTGTCTGGACACTTTCACTATGTGAGAGTATGTGTCTCCGCCAAGTACCAAGAAATGAAAATGCAATTATTGAGGGGGAGCTTTTATTGTTTAAAGAGAATCTTTCCTGATTTCAAAAACTTGCATATCTTTATTCTGATGAAAAGTGGTTGAAATCCTCATCTCAGGGAGAGCTAGAGAATTCACAAGTCATATCTTTTGAAAAATTCACAACTTTTCTTGCATTACATCAATTTCCTTGCATGATGTCCTCATTCAGGTGTCTAGAGTCTCAAAATGATCCTTTGAGTGATCTACTATATTCATTTGTCAACTCTCACCTATATTCTTCAAAACTATAGAAATTCATATTTCTTTCAAAGACTGAAGGACTATGTGTGCCTTGAATCTAAACATGTTTTTGTTTGCAATTGATGTTGGATATAGATTATGTCTTTTTATAAAAAATCTCCAAAATTTGTCAATTCAACAGAGCAATGGCATATGTGCTAAGAAACTACACACCTTCACAATGAATGAAGTGCCATGTATGTCATGAGGCACTAATGCTATCTCTGTTCAAAGGAGTTCAAAAACAAAAATAAATGAAAAGCAAAATAAATATGTCCTATTCCTTTTTGATGATGACTGAGTAACTGGAAATATTGGCGTCTAAAAAACGTATATTTTCATGTCAAAAGGTCATCATTTACCCCTTTGAGACTTGACAATGGATAAATCTTTAGTATCTAGGGACTATAGTGTGTGAAAAGCATTAGTTCTTGAGTGAACAAGATGTATCTCATTTGATAGTTTGTTTCAAAAACAAAAATGTTTATATCTTTGGAGAAATGTTTTAAAAGAATCATTCTTATCCATCATCAAGTTGTCTTAAAAAGGTTGTTTATTTTCAACACACTTGATTTCAGTCTAAACGATTTTTTTTATTTCTTTGGACTTGAAGAATATGGTAGTGTGTAGTTGATTGTTAAATGTATTATATCCCTCAAATTATCATTTTAATGACTCAAGTCACTGAATGCTCATATCCTGTTGGATATTGTGTAAAACTTGAATTGTGTTGAATTTTTGTAAAATTTAACAAATGAATTTTTTAGTCTCTTAAATATCCTTGAAATGATTATTCCACCTATTGCTTATCATTATAAAGATGTCCCAAAATCACATAATTGTTCCATACTCAAATCTAAAATTTTCATCATGCCAGGTCGACACTACTCCATCTAGTGTCGACACACTTTCACTCAGGTCGACACTCACCTCCTCTAGTGTCGACACTGACTCCCCTGCCAGACTCATTTAAGTCGTGGGCTCCGGTTAAGCGTTTGATGTTCCTACGGGGTAGAGTATCCTAAAACCCCCTTTTTCTTCTCCAGGTCGACCCGACAGTCAGCTTCTTCCTGGAATCCGACAGGTTTTTGGAATCCGTCTCCTCCTCTACTCTCCTCCATCCCTTCCCTGTTCTTCCTCTCTCATTCCTCTCTCTCCATCGTCCCCTATTTCCTATTCCATGGCACCAAAGCAGTTCACTCACCGTGGAGCAAAATCAAGGGCTACGGAAAGGCCCAATCCGGCGGATGAGGTTCCTCCTACTGAGAGGAGAACCAAGAGACGCCATGATCCTACAGAGCAGCCAGGATCTTCATCTTCTAAGAGAGGTAGGGCATCCTCTTCTGGTCCAGGTCGACGGTCTGTGTACCCTAGAAGGAAAATCTTGGATTCCTCTCCTGAACCCTCTGAGAAGTCCACATCTTCATCTTCATCCTCAAATCTTCCCAGCCCTCTAAGAGACCTCCTTCCACACCCCTAAGTGCAAAGAAGACCATCTTAAAACCCAGGGCAGTAGACTTGGATGACAGTGAGCTAATTGCTGCTTTTCCTGAGGTTATAAATTTCTTCAAATTCCAGTCTTGGCAATCCTTTATCTCAGATTTTCGCATCATATACCGTAGACTTGTCCAGGAATTCTATCAGAATTTGGAATGCACTGATGAGGGATACAAGTCAAAGGTCAAAGGGATTGTGATAGACGTGTCTACAAACATAGCAGCTACCATTTTCAAAATTCCAGATGAAGGAGAAGACTACCACAACTTTGAATTTGACCTTCATGAAGCCTACACCATCATGACTAGATTGTAGGCAGATGAGTCTGATCCTAAGCAAACCCATGTTACCAAATTCAACACCAACACTTTTCCACCTGTGTTGAGGCTTACCCATCACATGCTCACTACCATCATCATACCCCAAGGTGGTGGGAGGGACAGACTCACTGATATTCAAAGGTTTGTGCTATATTGTATGAGCAAGGACATCAAGATAAACCTCCATGTCATCATGTACCAGATCATTTCTGAGACCACTAGGGCAGATTTGCATAGATCACTTCCATATGCAGCTCATTTGACTCAAGTGTTTAAACACTTTGGTGTGTCTCTTGAAAATGAAAAGTCTGAGAAAATTCCTAAGTCCAACATCTATTGCTTTAAGCATGTTCAAAAATTCATGGGCTTTAGGATTGTGGGTGATCAAGTGAGGAGAGGGCTAGCTGCAGTAGAGGCTCCTGTGCTCCAAGAGGAACAGCCTCCAGTGCAAGAGGATTAGCCTCTAGCTCCAGAGGATCAGCCTCAAGTACATGAGGACCAGCCTCCCATAAATGAGGATCAACCTCTTGTGGCAGCTCAAGTTGATGAACCATTCATTGCCCCTCATTCACCTCAACTTCAACCCTCCTCCTCCATGAACCTTGAAACTGAAATCCCATCCTTTTCTCCACCACCCCCAGTGCATGCATCATCCTCCTTTGGTGGACCTTCTGTTCCACCAGAGCTATACACTTTCTTGAATGACAAGTTTGATGCTTTGAACACCTCTATTCAATCCATGTCAGAAAATTTTGAATTGAGGATTCAGAGGTTGGAGTATTCTGTGTCTGCCAGGTTCATTGAACAGAAAGCAGCCTCAGACCATGCCACCCAAATATTTAACAGGCTCATTGGCACCTTGGCTGATGCTTCAGTGGACCTCAAAGAACATCAAGAGAAGTTGGAGACAGTCCTTAAGGGAATTTTGGCAAATTCCCAAGCTGATGTCTTCAACACAAAGGAGACACTTTCTCAGATAAGCAAAATAAGACTATCCTTTGCACACTTGGTGGATGGCTTGGAGAGCATGAAGAATCTTTCTGCTCACATTGATGAAGAGATGTCTGCACTCAAGAGGGAATTCAAAGTTTTGAATAGGCCTGGTTGGTCAACTGGATCTTCTTCCTCTTCACAGCCAGTGTCCAATGAGTTCAGTGCACTTCAAGCTTCAATGTTAGAGAACTCAGAGAGGATGGAGCATCTTCTGCATACAAGACTCTCAACTATCCAAGCTCAAATGAAGTTTAGTCTAACTTCAATGGAAAAGAGGCTAACGGATATTGAGACCAAATTGTTACCCATTCCTCCTCCTCCTCCTCCCCAATAATGTAATTTCTTTTGATGATGTCAAAGGGGGAGAAGATAGCAAGATTGTAATGCTCACATCTTTAATGAAATGAATAGAAATATGTGTGCCTTCAATGTGTCTGAAAAATGTTTTGAATCAATGTGAATGTCAATCTTTTGTTTTGAATCAATGTGAATGTAAATCTTTTGAATGAATGTGAATGTGATGAATGCTTGTCAAGCTGCTTGACCTTTGTGTGAGGATAGCTTATCTTTAGTAACATTGTGTATTTCATGTGTGCTACTTTCAAATGTCACTAAAAAATGTTCAAAGGTCCTTGACAAGTATAAATAAAAGGAAATGAAAATGCTTAAAATCACATTTCATTGAAACTCTCTACTTCCATATGAATTTAATGTTGCCATCATCAAAAAGGGGGAGATTGTTGGGTTGAGTGTGAATATAATACATTTCTCCTCACATTTTGATGGTGACAAGTTGTGATTTTAATGCATAACCATTGGAACATGTGAAATACATCACACCTGAAATTACAATATTCAAAAAGCATGTTTCCAAGCACATTTATCATTTATATTCATGATAATATATTTATCTAATGATTTATGTGTTTATTTTCTCAGGGACAAACATTTCTTGCAAAGGTAGTGTCGACACAACCATCAATAGTGTCGACACAATGGTTCAGAGCAAAGGCAGAAATGTGAAGAAAAGATCAACTAGTGTCGACACTAGTCCAGGGCAGGTCGACACTAGAGAGCCTTCCCAGAAGGTCTGTGTTCAGATAGCCAAAGCAGGTCGACACCAAATGCAGGCAGGTCGACACTAGATGGCTCTCCCAGAAGGCCTGTTTTTTAGATGGCCAAAGTAGGTCGACACGAGATGAGATCAGGTCGACACTAGAGAGCCTTCCCAGAAGGCCTGTTTTACAGTCTGGGACATGGTGTCGACACTGAATCATCTCAGGTCGACACTAGAGACCTCTCCCAGGGAATTGAGTTGCCAGTCTGGGATAGTGTGTCGACTCACCTCAAGGGCAGGTCGACACACTCCGGAATCTCTGTGACTTAAACTTCCTCCTGGACACGTGGCATCCTTGGGAGATGATGGATCAATCTTGGATCTTGTGCCCACGTACCCCAAGGGTATCTTTGGGATATTTAGGGTATAAATACCCTCCTTTTGGGCATCCATCTGAGAAGAACCTTCTCAGAGCCTCCAGAAACTGGTTGTTGGCGGCAAGAAGAGTTCATCTCCCTGCTCCTACTTTCGTGGTGCCTCCTGAAGCTATTTCTCATCTGTTCAAGTGTGAGAAGTGAAGATTGATCGTTGAAGAAGCATCTCACGGAGGCAGAGCAAGTAGAAGCCGACTTCTGTGGAGAATTCAGAAAGATCCTCAAGATCAGATTGCAGAGCATCGTCCAGGAACTTCCAGAGATCAAAGCACTTCACAATTCGATCTTCTACAAGGGAGTGCATCTGAAGAGAAAAGCTATCAATACAATTCTCATTCCATTTTCTCTTCTAAGTAATTCGGAAATTCTGCATGGGTTTTTGCATAAGTCTCATGAATTCACTCTTGTTGGACTAGATCCGTTGCTAGAGGATCTGAGTCTTATGCTCTTTCTAGCAAGTTGTTTGTGAGCCGTAGAGCTCAGTGGTTCTTGAGTCATCGTACTCAAGGTGTTTGTTTAGCAGTCTTGCTCAGGGTCTAGAGTAGTCTTGCTCTAGAAGTCGTGTGAGTTGTAAACTCAAGGGTTGGAGTTGTCAGGCTCCAGTGGGTGTGTTGTTACCCAGGTTGGTTAGAGAATCCTCACTGTGTGAGGGGTGGATGTAGGAATCACATGGGTGATTTCCGAACCACCTAAAAATCTCTGTGCATTGATATGATTGTGGTTTGAACTTATCCTTCGTTAGATGCATGCATATGATCGTTTAATTTCATCTAATCAATCTGCTCACACACACTTCATTTGCACAACTCACTCAATTTATCTTCAGATCTGTGAAATCTGTTTTCAATTCGCCTCTGATTCAAGAGTTGTTAAAATTGGTTAAGCTTCTGCATTAGTAGGCCTAGATCTATTCAACCCCCCTTCTAGATCTTGTCCTCATCTTTTATCGATCATTCACATGAAAACTGTAACGTTGCGCGTTTTCCGGATCCCTGTGGATCCAGGTTTAGCGGGTTTGGTGGCCAATGTGAGGCCCATTAGTGTTGTGTGTTTCTTACTAGATCCTTACCGGGTTTGGTTTAGGTCCGTGTTGGTGTTCAGCTTGCTGGACACCAGTAGTGTGTTGGCGTCCATCGATGAGGACGTCGACTGTTGAACTTGGCGTCGAGCTTTGAGGACGTCTAGTTGTGGCGGTCTGGTTAAATGGCCCAAGGGTTGACGTTAACCTGACATGCCTGTGTTTTTATGGCAGACCCGAGCTCTGTTCTTTCTCCTCCTTCTCCCTTCCTCTTCCCCCACTTTCACCCTTGAGCTTCTTCGCGAGTTCTGACGGTCGGCGGGAGCTCGTGGGAAGGCCGTGGTGCATGTGGTAGCGGCAGATCGGGCGGGGAATGACAAATTGGAGCGCGGTGTTAGTGGGACGTTTCTCAGGCTTCGGCGTGATTCGAGGTTCTTCAGGAGTTTAATTGTGTTTCTGAGGTAGGGGTCGAGCCCTGTTAACTTGTTAGAAACATTAAAACACGACTTAATCACTCGAACCAGCATTTTTATTGTACTTTCGGATTAAGTTGCACCATGTGAGGATAATGGGTGGTTTCAGTAATTTAGCGAATGAAGCATGTTGTAATGGGTTGTTTTGGGTTCTGGTATGTTAAAGGAACTGCTTTTATATGTTTTTCTGTAGTTTAAACGGTTGGAAAACCTGTAGAGCTGGATTAGGGTTTCTGCAGGGTTTTAGGCCGGAGAACTTGGCGTCAAGATCTCTTGTCGCTAAGCTCACCAGCCGAGATATAAACAGCTAGATCGCTTGCCGTTTACTTCTTATAAGCGGCAGCCGATGTTGCCGCCAACTTGTGCATGTATTCATGCAGTGTGGTTTACGTAGCTTTTCTGATTATGAATATTGCGTGTTGTGTGTGCATGGCGATGACCGGTGTGAGCCAGTGCACTTGTTATGCTCTTGGAGCATACTGCTCATGTAATGGGCATGTTTTACGTGAATAATGTGTGGTGCACATAGAGGTTTAAGTATCTGTATATCGTCCATGTGTTGGACATCTTCTTTTCATAGATAATGTGTGATATATTCATCGTGAGGTATTATACTCGTGACATCTACGAGGTTTAGATGCCATGTATATGGTTTGTATGTTCATGGCATACCGTGCGTTATTGTGATTAATAATTAGTGAGGTCAGTTTGCGTATTGTGATGGGAAGGTTTTTATGATCCCTTTAGGATTTCTTGTGAATTATCGTAGATGGATTATTAAGTGTGATCGTGCTATTATGTTTAGTATGGCAGTGGAGGTCACCGTGTGACCAATGACAAACTGCGGTGTTATTTTTAATATGGTTAGTATGTGTAGTTGTGTAAGTTAGCTTGTGAGTCACAGGGTGACTAGGACAAGCTATCCTTAATGGTGATTTGTGTACCGTGATCGGTAACAGAAAGTGTTTGTGTAAGTATCGTGGTTTGTGCTAGCCGAGTGTGGTGGTCCGGCGCCTATTCCGGAATGCCTCTCTAGTCGGGTACCCCAGGTTCTTTGTGAGCCAGGCACGTGTGTTTGCTGTGCTCGGGGTTTTGTCCCGGTACTTGTGTTGTACCGTTGAGGTCTGTGTCGTCTTCCTGGACACCCTCACTCCTGTGTTTGAGTTGTACGTCCGGCTGAGGGAAAGACGGCAATGGGGCAGCGACTTCCCAGAGTTTGTTCTTTTGTCGCTTGTAGCGCGCTCGTAGTTGGGGGTACGGACACCAGTAGTCGACACTGGTCCCCAGCTAGTCCTGTTTTCCAGTGCCTCACTTTAGAGTGCTCCGGCCAGAGACTCTAGAGGTGCCAGGCATGGGCATGCAGTTGTGTGTCTGCAGGTGTGATGTTGGTTGGTCTCCACAGTTGTTTGACTTCTTCCTTGTGGAGTGGCAGTTGGACCTTTCGTCCGTTACTGCGAGGCTGAGAGGTTGTTCTTGTGTTGTGTTGTCCGGGTTGGATATTGGTCTGATCAGCCAGTAGTCCGTTCCCGTGTGGTGGCATCGTTCTTTCTGACTCGTGCTTAGTTAGCTCCAGTTGTAGTTGTGGTGACATCGTTCCCTTCCGACTCGTGCTTTGCTACTTGTCGTGGTTCGTGAGTTTGTGACTCGTGGTCGAGGTTTGACCAGTTCGAGGTGTACCCTGGTGTTGGCACAGTTGTGGCTGAGTTGTGGTTTGTGTGACTCATCGATTAAAGTTTCACCTGTAATATTGTGCCTAAATAAAGGTATAATATAATTATGATTCAGTGTGGTGTTTATCACCTACTTGTACCCTTGTTCGGGTGTTTGTGTTGTGGTACCTCAGAGTAGCAGGTACCTATTTCCTTCGTGGGTTACTTTATAGTTTTGTGGTGGTACATTATGTACCAACCTTTCCGGGTACTTGTGTGTTGAGGAGGTCTTGTGGTTTGACCTGCCACTTGTTGTATCCTAACTGATTTAGGTAGATCTTTGTTTATAATTTTTTGTGGATTAGTTTGTGATTATTAATTATGTTACCTTTGTGGGTAATTTGCCGATGAGGCTTATGGCCTAGGCATATTGTGGTTTAGTTAAGCTATGTTCCGTGGAGGCCGTGTGAGACCTTCCACTTGTTGAGTTTTACTCTTCTTGGATATGATTCTAATTATAGTTTTAGTGTGTTATGATTGGCTTCGTGGTAGCCAGTTCCGTTACCTTGTGTGATGTTTCCGATGTAGTGTGGTTTGGAGTATAAAGGACCAACTCTTTGTTAGCGGTCCTGTTACTCAAGTGTTTGAGGTTTGCCTATAAAGCTTGTAGTCTGGGCAGTACTTTGCCTGCATGGCTTTTAGCTTAGGCAACCAGTTGTTGTGGCAATGTGCCAGTGAGACTGTGGTTTAGGCACTTTAGTAGTTGGGCTAACTAATGATTTTATGTTAGTCCTGTAGTCCTACTTTTCTTCTGAGGACGTTATGTTTATTATCATAAGCATGTTTAATTGTTATTTATTGTAATGATGTGAGCATGAAATGGTTTGGCTATTGTTGTTGCCAGTGAGACCCATTGGGGTCGAGGTGTCTGTAGTTACAGTGTTGTTTTGGGTAGCCCCTACTGAGCCAGTGACTTGTTGAGGCTCACTCCCCTATAGTTCTTTTCAGGGCTTGCCGTGTGTTTGGCTTGCAGCGGCATTGTGTCAGACTTGTACCACCAGCAGTTGTTTAGTAGTTAGTGTCTGTGTGAGCTTGTGCTCCCTCGGGGTATGCCCCAGGTAGTTGTACTTTTTTAATTGGACATGTATTAATGTAATGGTACAGTTGTACAAATTTGTGAATAGATATGAGCACATGTACTTTCTTGTGTCTTATATTCTTGTGGTTTGTCTTTTATACTCTTACTGGACACGTGTGTGAGATATCCCTTGCGAGACTTCAGTCCGTTTGCGGGAGGCAGATCTGGATATGGACCCTTAATGGGCATAAATACCCCGGTCCGTCACAGTTGGTATCAGAGCAATGTCCAGTTAGAATATGAAAAGACATTGAAAGTACAATGTCCCAATACATGGATTAATGTTCACTGCTGGTAATAAGTCTGCGATTTTATGTGATATAAAGTAGTTTGTACGTGAGCTTTTGGCACGTAAACCGTGAGTTTTTGTTTGTTAGATTGGTAATTGTGAGCAGCTGTTGTGCCATAATGTGGATAGTGGCATAAGTTGTGTGGTTGTATCCTGGCACTAGTGTAGTTAAAGCAGTTAAAGTATAGTATTTAAAAGTTTTCAGTTGCAGAGATTAGAAGAGAAATGTAAAGTAGTGCTTTGAGAAAGATATACTCGTTATATGTTAGTAAAGTGCAGAGTTAGCAGAGACAAGTATAAAGTGTTTTTGTGATAGATCAATTTGGTTGTTAAAGATTTGCAGTTAAAGGAATTGAAGAGATTAGCAAGTTTGGATATGGAATTCAGTAAGTAAGTTTTAATGAGATAGAAAGTTGGCAGAGACAGGTGCATGGTAACAAGGTGATAAGGATCAGGTTAGTGTGTGTGTGATAAGTTGTAGTTGAGAATCTCAGCAAATGTAATGTGGCATCAGAGATCTGAGTTAAATGATATTAAGAAACAATGTGTATAAGAATGTGATTAGTGTTATGAAGAGTTTGATATGATCAAGAAAGACAGATCAGCTTTAAAAGAGGTATCAGTACATAAAAGAGCAGTGAATTATGGCAGATAGATTAAATATGCCCGAGATCAGAAATTTGAGGAAAAGTGTTGTTATGGATGATAATGGTAACAGGAAGTGTGATATGACGATTTGTATAAATAAGTATAGAAATGATCAGTTGAATAAAGAAAGAGAGAAAAGAAGGATTAATGTGCAATAAGGATTTGTGAAATTTGCACAAGAGAAATATTTAGTTGATAATTGGCAGTTTAAATAAAGAAAAGATATGGATTAGAGAAAGGAAGAATTTAGCAAATGATGAAGTGAATAAGATCAGATGAGTCAGGAAATGTCAGTTAAAGTTTGCATATTGATGCAAGGAAATGATTTAATTGAGCAGAAAGGAATTGTTATTATGATATTCCAAAGTTTTGTGCAGGAACAGGAATAAATTAATTAAAGAGTATTTGGAAAGGTTATGCAACAAAGCTATGAGATTAGCTAGAGAATGTCAGTAAAGCAGGAAAGATATATGAAAGGCGCAATATGTTAATAGCAGTTTGGCAGATCAGAAATTGCAATAATTTCTTCAGCATGAATTAATTGAATGAGACAATTTGAAAAGTAGTTGAAACCAGAAGAAAGTAATTGAAAGTATAATGTGAGCAGAAATTGTGGAATATTTTGTAAAAGTGTTCAGTGTGATCAGAGTAGCGCAGCAGAAGCAGAAGCAAGAAAGATTTAATATTCATAAATTGTTCAAGCTTTGTTGAGATAAGAAGAAAGTGTAAAGTTTGCGCAGTGGAATAAAGAAACAGAGTTTATTATGATTTTTTTAATCAGAAATTGACTTTAAACAGTATGAGCAGAATAATATGAAAGAGCAGGAAATTCAAAGATGGTGATTGGTTTTCTTTGAAGAGGTGTCAGTTGTGAATATAAATGCAGATGAGGCAGGATAATAGTTGGCAGTGATAAATAGAAAAAGGAAATGGCACCGGAAAGTTTAATAATTTGGAAAGATTATGGCATGAAAGAATATTACAGTGTAAGATATTTGAGAAAGATAAAGCGGTCTTGAAAGAAATATTGCAAACACAGCTGGGAAATTGTGGAAACAGGTTCAGTCCAAGGAGATAAAGCGCCATTGGCAAGGCAGAATCGCCTACGATTGAAAGCTAAAGAAAGGCAATGGAATTGATAGAACAGAGTAAGTGTAAGATGAATTGAAAGGCTAAAACAGAGAAAGAGTATCCTACTTGTTCTGTGTTCGGCTTTATTTCTTTTTAGGTGATAATTTGGTTTATTGTGATTTGTTTTATATGTCGAGGACGACATTTGTTTTTAGGTGATAATAATGTAACGTCCAGTGTTTTCCGGATCCCCGTGGATCCAGGTTTAGCGGGTTTGGTGGCCAATGTGAGGCCCATTAGTGTTGTGTGTTTCTTACTAGATCCTTACCGGGTTTGGTTTGGGTCCGTGCTGGTGTTTAGCTTGCTGGACACCAGCAGTGTGTTGGCATCCATCGATGAGGACGTCGACTGTTGAATTTGGCGTTGAGCTTTATGGACGTCTAGTTGTGGCGGTCTGGTTAAACGGCCCAAGGGTTGACGTTAACCTGACATGCCTGTGTTTTTATGGCAGACCCGAGCTCTGTTCTTTCTCCTCCTTCTCCCTTCCTCTTCCCCCACTTTCACCCTTGAGCTTCTTCGTGAGTTCTGACGGTCGGCGGGAGCTCGTGGGAAGGCCGTGGTGCATGTGGTAGCGGCAGATCGGGCGGGGAATGACGAATTGGAGCGCGGTGTTCGTGGGACGTTTCTCGGGTTTCGGCGTGATTCGAGGTTCTTCGGGAGTTTAATTGCGTTTCTGAGGTAGGGGTCGAGCCCTGTTAACTTGTTAGAAACATTAAAACACGACTTAATTACTTGAACCAGCATTTTTATTGTACTTTCAGATTAAGTTGCACCATGTGAGGATAATGGGTGGTTTGAGTAATTTAGCGAATGAAACATGTTGTAATGGGTTGTTTTGGGTTCTGGTATGTTAAAGGAACTACTTTTATATGTTTTTATGTAGTTTAAACGGTTGGAAAACCTGTAGAGCTGGATTAGGGTTTCTGCAGGGTTTTAGGCCAGAGAACTTGGCGTCAAGATCTCTTGTCGCTAAGCTCACCAGCCGAGATATAAACGGCTAGATCGCTTGCTGTTTACTTCTTATAAGCGGCTGTCGATGTTGCCGCCAACTTGTGCATGTATTCATGCAGTGTGGTTTACGTAGCTTTTCTGATTATGAATATTGCGTGTTGTGTCTGCATGGCGATGACCGGTGTGAGCTAGTGCACTTGTTATGCTCTTGGAGCATACTGCTCATGTAATGGGCATGTTTTACGTGAATAATGTGTGGTGCACGTAGAGGTTTAAGTATCTGTATATCGTCCATGTGTTGGACATCTTGTTTTCATAGATAATGTGTGATATATTCATCGTGAGGTATTATACTCGTGACATCTACGAGGTTTAGATGCCATGTATATGGTTTGTATGTTCATGGCATACCGTGCGTTATTGTGATTAATAATTAGTGAGGTCAGTTTGCGTATTGTGATGAGAAGGTTTTTATGATCCCTTTAGGATTTCTTGTGAATTATCATAGATGGATTATTAAGTGTGATCGTGCTATTATGTTTAGTATGGCAGTGGAGGTCACCGTGTGACCAATGACAAACTGCGGTGTTATTTTTAATATGGTTAGTATGTGTAGTTGTGTAAGTTAGCTTGTGAGTCACAGGGTGACTAGGACAAGCTATCCTTAATGGTGATTTGTGTACCGTGATCGGTAACAGAAAGTGTTTGTGTAAGTATCGTGGTTTGTGCTAGCCGAGTGTGGTGGTCCGGCGCCTATTCCGGAATGCCTCTCTAGTCGGGTACCCCAGGTTCTTTGTGAGCCAGGCACGTGTGTTTGCTGTGCTCGGGGTTTTGTCCCGGTACTTGTGTTGTACCGTTGAGGTCTGTGTCGTCTTCCTGGACACCCTCACTCCTGTGTTTGAGTTGTACGTCCGGCTGAGGGAAAGACGGCAATGGGGCAGGGACTTCCCAGAGTTTGTTCTTTTGTCGCTTGTAGCGCGCTCGTAGTTGGGGGTACGGACACCAATAGTCGACACTGGTCCCCAACTAGTCCTGTTTTCCAGTGCCTCACTTTAGAGTGCTCCGGCCAGAGACTCTAGAGGTGCCAGGCATGGGCCTGCAGTTGGGTGTCTGCAGGTGTGGTGTTGGTTGGTCTCCACAGTTGTTTGACTTCTTCCTTGTGGAGCGGCAGTTGGAGCTTTCGTCCGTGACTGCGAGGCTGAGAGGTTGTTCTTGTGTTGTGTTGTTCGGGTTGGATATTGGCCTGATCAGCCAGTAGTCCGTTCCCGTGTGGTGGCGTCGTTCTTTCTGACTCGTGCTTAGTTAGCTCCAGTTGTAGTTGTGGTGACGTCGTTCCCTTCCGACTCGTGCTTTGCTACTTCTCGTGGTTCGTGAGTTTGTGACTCGTGGTCGAGGTTTGACCAGTTCGAGGTGTGCCCTGGTGTTGGCACAGTTGTGGCTAAGTTGTGGTTTGTGTGACTCGTCGATTAAGGTTTCACCTGTAATATTGTGCCTAAATAAAGGTATAATATAATTATAATTCAGTGTGGTGTTTATCACCTACTTGTACCCTTGTTCGGGTGTTTGTGTTGTGGTACCTCAGAGTAGCAGGTACCTATTTCCTTTGTGGGTTACTTTATAGTTTTGTGGTGGTACATTATGTACCAACCTTTCCGGGTACTTGTGTGTTGAGGAGGTCTTGTGGTTTGACCTGCCACTTGTTGTATCCTAACTGATTTAGGTAGATCTTTGTTTATAATTTTTTGTGGATTAGTTTGTGATTATTAATTATGTTACCTTTGTGGGTAATTTGCCGATGAGGCTTATGGCCTAGGCATATTGTGGTTTAGTTAAGCTATGTTCCGTGGAGGCCGTGTGAGACCTTCCACTTGTTGAGTTTTACTCTTCTTGGATATGATTCTAATTATAGTTTTAGTGTGTTATGATTGGCTTCGTGGTAGCCAGTTCCGTTACCTTGTGTGATGTTTCCGATGTAGTGTGGTTTGGAGTATAAAGGACCAACTCTTTGTTAGCGGTCCTGTTACTCAAGTGTTTGAGGTTTGCCTATAAAGCTTGTAGTCTGGGCAGTACTTTGCCTGCATGGCTTTTAGCTTAGGCAACCAGTTGTTGTGGCAATGTGCCAGTGAGACTGTGGTTTACGCACTTTAGTAGTTGGGCTAACTAATGATTTTATGTTAGTCCTGTAGTCCTACTTTTCTTATGAGGACGTTATGTTTATTATCATAAGCATGTTTAATTGTTATTTATTGTAATGATGTGAGCATGAAATGGTTTGGCTATTGTTGTTGCCAGTGAGACCCATTGGGGTCGAGGTGTCTGTAGTTACAGTGTTGTTTTGGGTAGCCCCTACTGAGCCAGTGACTTGTTGAGGCTCACTCCCCTATAGTTCTTTTCAGGGCTTGCCGTGTGTTTGGCTTGCAGCGGCATTGTGTCAGACTTGTACCACCAGCAGTTGTTTAGTAGTTAGTGTCTGTGTGAGCTTGTGCTCCCTCGGGGTATGCCCCAGGTAGTTGTACTTTTTTAATTGGACATGTATTAATGTAATGGGACAGTTGTACAAAGTTGTGAATAGATATGAGCACATGTACTTTCTTGTGTCTTATATTCTTGTGGTTTGTCTTTTATACTCTTACTGGACACGTGTGTGAGATATCCCTTGCGAGACTTCAGTCCGTTCGCGGGAGGCGGATCTGGATATGGACCCTTAATGGGCATAAATACCCCGGTCCGTCACAAAAACCTTCCAAAGGAGTGGAGATACAAGAAAGATCACCCACTTGAGAATATTATTGGTGATCAATCCATAGGGGTAAGAACAAGAGGTAATGTTATTCCTTGTGATTACCTAGCTTTTATTTCTCAAATAGAGCCTAGGACAGTCAATGAAGCTCTCTCTGATGAATCTTGGATAGTAGCCATGCAAGATGAATTAAATCAATTCAAGAGAAACCAAATATGGTCACTTGTTCCTAGACCATCAGACCATCCAGTCATTGGCACCAAATGGCTGTTCAGAAATAAACTGGATGAAACTAGTGCATTCTTAAGAAACAAGGCCAGATTGGTAGCTCAAGGCTATTCTCAAGAGGAAGGCATAGATTTCGATGAAACCTGTGCACCTGTAGCTAGACTTGAGGCCATTAGAATATTACTTGCATATGCATCTACTTTGAACTTGACATTATTTCAAATGGATGTTAAATCCGCATTTTTAAATGGTTTTATAAAAGTGGAAGTTTATGTGGAACAACCTCCTGGTTTTGATGACAGAGAATTTCCCAATCATGTTTTCAAACTTCATAAGGCATTATATGGTTTAAAACAGGCACCTAGAGCCTGGTATGAAAGGCTTAGCTCTTTTATTTTAAATCATGGTTTCAGTAGAGGTCAAGTAGATAGTACCCTTTTCATAAAGTCAAAGGTCAAACACATTCTATTAGTCCAAATTTATGTGGATGATATTATCTTTGGGTCTACTGATGAATCTCTTTGCAAGTACTTTGAAAAGTTGATGCAGGGAGAATTTGAAATGAGCATGATGGGAGAACTTAATTACTTCCTTGGATTACAAATCAAACAAGGAAAGGAAGGAACTCAGATCTGTCAAGCAAAGTACACAAAATAACTCTTAAAGAAATTTGGATTCAAAAATACCAAGCCACTGTCAACACCGATGAGCACATCAACAAGGATGGACAGTGACAAAGATGGTAAGAAAGTAGATCAAAAGATCTACAGAGGTATGATTGGTTCACTACTTTATTTAATAGCTAGTAGACCAGATATACTATTTAGTGTATGCATGTGTGCTAGATATCAAGATGATCCTAAAGAATCACATTTAATTTCGGTGAAAAGAATATTTAGATATTTAGAAAGATCTCATGACTTAGGTCTATGGTATATAAAACATTGTGAAATTAACTTAGTAGGTTACTCTGATGCTGACTATGCTGGATGCAAATTAGATAGAAAAAGCACCAGTGGTGGTTGTCAATTTCTTGCAGGATGTTTAATATCTTGGTCTTCAAAGAAACAAAATTCAGTAGCACTATCCACTGCTGAAGCTGACTACGTAGCTTTTGGAAATTGATGTACACAACTCTTATGGATAAAGCAACAACTTGAAGATTTCGGATTAAAC
Organism: Colocasia esculenta; assembly: GCA_014218235.1. Lineage (NCBI taxonomy): Eukaryota > Viridiplantae > Streptophyta > Magnoliopsida > Alismatales > Araceae > Colocasia > Colocasia esculenta. The sequence continues at coordinate 89,242,620 of CM024756.1, read as the reverse complement.
ATCAAATCCATCCCACTGCTGTGTGACAACACTAGTGCCATTAATCTCACCAAGAATCCAGTTCAGCACTCAAGGAGCAAACATATTGAGGTTAGATATCATTTTATTCGTGATCATGTTGCAAATGGAAATATTGAAATATCATTTATTGATACAAATGGCCAATTAGCAGACATTTTCACAAAAGCCTTACCTGAAGAGAGATTCACATCTCTTAGAAGGGAATTAGGCATGTGCAATTTGTGATAAAAGTTTGCTTACAAATGGCACATTAAATTTCAGAATTAAGTAATTTTTTCCCTCCATGGCGTTAAGCAAAAGAAATTCAAATTATTCTTTGTAACCGATCTCTCATTGAAGTCGGTTTGAACAGTCAACACCTTTTGTCGTTTTCCACCGCCTTTTGGCGCCTCACTTTCCACATCGCATTAATTTATTCATAAAATCAATGGCAGAACGATTCGTATCTCATCGTCTACCTTCTCCTCTTTTCATCCTGTCGCATGAGTCGATGCCCTAACAACTCATATCTCAACCCTCTACAAATTTGAACCTTCCTCCTCCTTCCCGCAAAATTTCTTGAGGATTCCTTCTCTTCCCCTTCCGTTTCAACCCTCCAGAGACTTTCCCACCTGAATCCATGGCCGCACCAGTCATCGCCGGCAGTTTGGGTGGCTACAGTGCCGAGTTTCTCACTCCTGAGCAGCAAGAGAGGTTTACCTTTGTGAAGACGAAGCTCTGTGGAAATAAAGAAGTCGATGTTGCTAATCTGAGGAAAAATGGAATGAGCAGTGTGGTAGATTTGATCAATTAGATGCAGTGGACAGGAGTCTCCACCTTTTCAGAGGTCAGTTAACTGGACTTGGTAAAAGCTTTCTTCGTGTGTATGAGAATAGAGGAAGATGGGTCCCTAGTATCTTCAGTAAAGGGAACCCTGATTAGAATAGACCCTGAGTTGCTGAAGATGCTGTTTGATGTGAAGACTTCCGTATTTAGTAGGGTCCACACCGTGGACGCCCAAGTGAAAGGTTTGGGAATTGTAGGGCCGGGCTTCAAGCTAAGGGATGGCAATCTGGATATAAATCAACTAACTGCTTTCAACCGCCTCCTTCACTTTATTGTTTGTCAAATCTTAGTTCCCAGAAGTGCAACATTTTCATCTTGCACAAAGGCCGACTCAGACATGATGTATTGGGCCATTCAAAATAAGGAGATAAATATGGCCGCAGTGATGATGGAAAGAATGAAATTTGCCAGAGATCAGATTTGGGACACCAAGAGCAAGTTAAATGTGTCTCTACCTTATGCCCACCTACTTACCAAGATCTTCAAACACTTCGGTGTTGATCTTTCTGGGGCAGTTGTAGAGAAAATGGGCCAAGCAATCAGGTCCAGGAACCTGAAGAAGAGTGGCTTCTCTGTGGAAAATGGTGTCTGGTTCAAGGCTTCAATTGCTGAAGGCGAAGCCATCATTGACGACACCTCAGTTGTTCATCAAGAGATGGGATCAGCAGATATGACTCCAGAATTGCCAGTGGAGTCAGTTTCAGCTCCAGCAGTTGGAGCAGCAAAATCATCAGGCCCCTCTTTAACAGAAGCTCAGTCTGAAATTACAGTGAAAGAAGAAAGGATATCAGCACCAGCTTCAGAATTTCCAGAAGAATTAGCTGTAAATTTTGCAGAAAGGAGAATTGAGGATATTCTCCTAGAAGACATTTTTCCAGTTGAGGACCCACTACCCTCAACTGTCGTTGCATCTATTCTTTCAGACATTATTGATTCAATTCCTTTCACCTCTAGTGCTCCCGAAACCAGTGGCAGAGTTGCAGAAGAGGCTGTGGCATCAGGCCACATTGATGAACCAATGGAAGATGTTCAAGTAGAGGTAGAGCACCCAGCTGCTCAAGGTGACTCTGTGATGGAAGATGCTCCCATTCAGGGGGGGCAAGTATCAAATGAAGAAGATGCTCCTATTGAGGGGGAGCCATCAAAAGAAGGTTCAGCAGAAACAACTCCAGTTGTTGATGGTCAGGAGGAAAGGCATAGAGATTCTCAAAATCTGGATGACAGAGAAGGAGAGATTGCAAGCTCTTCGAGCTCAGATGATGATCAACCTCCTCCAGCAAAGGAAGGCAAGAAGAAAGGAAAAGAAGTTGCCTCTGAAGTTCCTCTCCTAGCTGATACACCTTTTGAGAGGCAGATCAAGCAAAAAATGTCATAAATTTGAAACCAGTGATTGAAAGGTTGAATGTGCAAGGTGAGCTATTATGTACTCTCTAGTCAGATGTAAATTCTATATTTCTAAGCCAAGCTTCAGCCAACAAAGAATTTGGACAAATTAGAAATGCTATGAAATGGTTTAATAAGGAGATGAGCAGCATGAAAGGCATGCTCTCGGATATTATCAAGGCAGTTGGAGTTCAAGCTCCTCCTCCTCGAGAAGCAGCAACAGCTCCAGAAGCAGCAGCAGCACCAGAAGCAGCAGCAGCACCAGAAGCAGCAGCAGCACCAGAAGCAGCAGCAGCACCAGAAGTAGTAGCAGCACCAAAAGAGGTAGGGCCAACAGGGCCAGCTGATGAGGTTGAAGGGCCAACTGGGCCATCTGAGCAAGGGTCAGGGCCATCAGGGCCATTGGAGAGTGAGTCTGTGCAGATAGAGGCAGAAGAGTTCTTGGCACCCAAGCCCCCAGCTCCCTCTTCTTCCTCTCACACACCTATTCCTCCAATTCCACCCTCAGCTCCTACAGCACCTCCTGCTCCTCAAACATTCAAGAAGCCTTAATCTAGACCAATTTCTTCTCCTACACCATTTCAGTCCACCTCATCTCCTGCCTCCTCTACTTCCATTCCTTCTCCTTCTCCTATACATGAGGCCCCTCCAGCATCCTCTGCTGGAGCATCCTCCTCCTCCTCTGGTCCCTCCCTTGGACCAATTGATGACCTTTCTACTACTTCCCACTCTTTTCTTGATCCTACTCCTCCACCCTCTTTCATCACTATCATACCTGAAAGAGCCCAACTTAACTCTCCCTTTATGGAACAAATAAAGGATGAGTTTGAGAAAGGAATCCTCAGGTCTGTGTTGAAGGTTGGGGAATATGTTCATAGGGCAGACCCTTCTAGTCCTGCCCCCAAGAAGAGGAAGCTTACTTCTACTTCCTCCCTCTCCTCTGAACCCAAATACCCACCTTTGTGGTTTTCTCTCACAGTGGACAACAAACATCCCTCACTGTACAGAGAATATCTCTCAAAGGTTGTTTTTGCAACCATCATTAACCTTCCATTTCTTGATCTCACAGATCATTTGCATACCATTCTACCCTACTCTTCTCTTTCCAAATCCGAAAAATCCAAAATCTTCTCTCTTCACTCCAAATCTTGTCCAAATCTCCTAAAGATTCTTGCCAAATCCTAGCTAGGGACCACTCCCTGACCCTATCAGAGTGGTTCAGGATCTATCATAGGGATCTTTGGGCACCCTATATTCAAAAGGAAATCAAAATGATCAGGCACCTCATGCTATTCAACAACTACATATATATTCATAGACTTCCAGAGGTTCAGCTCAGTCAGTTCAAAACGGTCATTTCAGCTCTGACTCCGGATATCTCTCAAACTTCAGATGTTCAGGTAGATTTTGCTACCCTCCAAGTACCTGAAGAGATAGTCCTTCCTCAAATTCACTTTCTAGTTATGGAGTCCTCTGTAGGATCCATCATCTTTGAACGTTTTGACAGAGTAATGGGTAGAATTAAAGTTCAGAAAGGCTACCTGGTTGCTTTTTCTAGATTCCTATTTAGGGAATATCACCAGGGGCATGTAAGTGCTGAAGTTCTAGCCCCTATTCTGTCTGAATGTGAAAGGCTGACATCTTCCGAATGGTCCAAGTTCTACCCCCTGTCAGCTCAGCAACTATTTGAAATCAATGATGTTCAGGCCAGAGAAGGCAAACCAGCCATCTCTCTAGCTACTTTCCTAGATATGAAGTCCATTCATCTTGTTGATGACCCCTTCAAGGTCTAGGAGGAAAGATACAAAGTGTATGTGGCTATGCACAAAGCTCTCAGAGATAACCACAACCATTATCCTGTCACAATGGACCAATTCCTCACCTGTGCCAGCTTTGGGACTTGTCGATTTCTCAAGATGAACATGGACAAGAATGCATATGCTGACCTTCTCAATCAACACCTAGATCTTCATCTCAAAAGGATGGCTTCCACCATGGGACCCTCCTACTCTGTATCCTTTGGAGTCTTCAAAACTCTTTTTGAAGAGCAGGAAGCACAGGCATGGGAAACCATCTCCCATTTTGCCTCTCTTCTGTCTCCTGCCTTCTATTTACCAGTACCTCCACAAAGATAATGAAATGACCTTCTTTGTATACTCCTGTTCTCTTTCTCTCTTCTTTCATTGTCGAAGATTGTCTTTTTGCTCAATGACAAAAATGGGGAGAAACTTAGCATGTCTGAAACATCTATAACATCTATATGCATTTTTTTTTCATCCATGCTTATTGTTCAGTTTTGTCATCACCAAAAAGGGGGAGATTGATGACCAGTCTGTCCCCATGTAATTTTAATTAATTGCATATATATATATATATATATATATATTTATGATTAACAAAACCAAACAAAAGTTTATCAATTATATCTAATGAATATTTCATAAGTCTTAAGTACAGAAAAATACCAAGGTCAAACAAGTCAATAAAGGTATGCATTACTTCTCTGAAGCCTTCATCTTTTCTACATGATATTTCTCTAAGTCCATATCGACTTCTATTGAAGGCCATAATGATTTCTTTATAAGCATATCGATTTCAATAGAATTATCATAATGATTTCCTTTCTGGCTGAAAAGTCATGTTGTTTCAAACAAATCGATGTCATAACGATTCTATAAGTGATCGCAACGATTTCCTTATAAGACTGAAAAGTCATGTTATTTCAAACAAGTCGATGTCACAACGACTCTATAAGTTACCGTAACGATTTCTTTAGAGCTCGTAATGACTTGCTCGTCACAACGACTCTATAAGTCACCGTAACGATTTCCTTAGAGCCCATAACGACTTGCTCGTCACAACGACTCTATAAGTCACCATAACGATTTCCTTAGAGCCCGTAACGACTTGCTCGTCACAATGACTCATAAGTTACCGTAATGATTTCTTTAGAGCTCTTAAAGACTTGCCTGTCGCAACGACTCTATAAGTTGTCGCAACGATTTCTTTAGAGCCCGTAACGACTTGCTCGTCACAACGACTCTATATGTTACCGTAACGATTTCTTTAGAAACTCGTAACGACTTGCCTGTCATAACGACTCTATAAGTTATCGTAACGATTTCTTTAGAAAGCGCAACGACTTGCTTGTTGTAACGATTTCATAAGTTACCGTAACGATTTCTTTAGAACTCGCAACGACTTGCTTATTGTAACGACTTCATAAGTTACCATAACGATTTCTTTAGAGTTCATAACGACTTGATAAGTATTCATAACGATTTCTTTAGAATTCACAACGACTTACTTTGTATAATGATTTGTCAAGTATTTCACATCGATTTCTTCAGAAACACAACAATTTGCTTTGTGCAACGATTCATTAAGTGTTCATGATATATGTTCTGTCACATAACGATTTGCTATGACTCATAACGATTTCATAAGTCATATAGTCATCGATTTCATATCTTGATATCTTATTCATCTTAAAAGCGTTGACTAGTCAAAGTCCACATAGACATCTCTCTGACGCTTTTGCATTTATGAGATCTGAACATATCTCTGCATGCATGCAGACCATATCGTGCCTACTCTGATTATGTCCTTTAGACTTAAGCTATTTTGCACTACTATTTTCATGTCTATTGCTACTGACGTTGACTGACATCAGAGACAGCTTAGCTGTCTGCTATTTGAGATTGACATTTGTGCAGACCTCTGAACTAGCTTCATAGTACAATGTTAAACAAATAGAAGCCAATGGATATTTTTGAAGATCTATCTCTTTACGTGCTCAAGTGATCAAAAGACTGTTGACTGGAAGCTTCCAAGACTCCAGATGTCATTCAGTCTAACGACTACTCAAAAGACAGACAACGGACACTTCAACGTCTATATTTCAAATTGAAGATATAAATTCAAGTCAGAATAGCAGAAAATATATACATCGCGCATTCAAGCATTCAAATTATTCTGAAGAATGTCCAGAGCCAAGAACCTTCATTCCACTTAGCTTTTGCTCTCCACTAGTTTGTGAAAATCTTGAGAGAGCCTGTATAGTTCTGAGAGTGTGCCTTGTTTAAATCTCTTTGCTCTCAGTTCTAGTTGCTTCAGATCCTTGCTTATCAAACGCTTGATCTAGGGGCTTGAATTTCATTCACTCTCTTTGTGTTGTTCCCTTCGGGTGTGAAGGAAGACCTGGTGGTATCCAGGGTGTTGTTCCCTTCGGTTGTGAAGGAAGACCTGGTGTGGTATCCAGGGTGTTGTTCCCTTCGGTTGTGAAGGAAGACCTGGTGTGGTATCCAAGGTGTTGTTCCCTTCGGTTGTGAAGGAAGACCTGGTGTGGTATCCAGGGTGTTGTTCCCTTCGGGTGTGAAGGAAGACCAGCTGAGCTGGGTGTTGTAGCGTCCTTAGGGGGACTGTACCCTAGTTAGTGAAATCCTGAGTTGTTGCTCAGGGACTGGACGTAGGACTCCTAAGGAAGGGTGGTCTGAACTAGGATAAACCTTGTGTTGTGTGATTGTCTTTTTTGTGTGTTTGTTATTTAAACTAACTGTCACTAACCTACTTCGAAGAACGTTTGTGTGAATGTTTTTATTTACAGGTATCTTTTAGGTTAATTCTTAAAGACCCATTCACCCCCCCTCTGGGCTCGTCAACTGGGCAACAGACCTGATTTACAACGAGTATTAGATCTGAGGCTGAGATTGAGAGAGAAAGATCTACAAGAGAGAAGTCTCTCAGAACTCAAAAAGGCTCTCTAAAAGATTTTGACAAGAACACAAGGAGCAAGAGCTACGAGGATTGCAATGGACAGAGGCTCTTCTTCTAAGACTTTTTTGCTTGAACACTTTTCTATCAAGTTGATCGTTTCATAAGATCTTCCTCCAAAAGTTAGCTTCCAAGAGTCTTGAATCTTGTATTTATATCTTCTCTTGACGAAGTAGCCGTTGATATGTCCGTTGTCTCTATGCTCTGGCATATGTTAGACTACATGGTATTGTAGAGCTTCCAGTCAACGGTTCTTTAAGTTCCACGCATGAAAAAAGAAGATATTTCTCGATATCCTTCATCTTCCATTTGTTCAGCGTTGTAAACGGTTGTGCTGTCAGAGACCTACACACAATAAATGCTAAATGATAGACAGCTATGTTGTCTCTTGTTGTCAGTCAACGTCAGAATGAATATACATCAAAATAGAAATATCAAATTGTTTTCCATAAAGATGTTTCTAATATAAGAATAGGAATAGAAGATGTATGTGCATGCATTGTGCAGTGAAATGTTCAGTCATAATAAATGCATGGATATCGGAGAAAAGCGAGGGAAGATTTTTGACTTTCAAAATATTTGAAATATGTTTAAATATCAAGCCGTTATAACCCATGAAATCGTTGTGAGTATGACTTATGAAATCGTTATGTGAATGAGTCGATGTTTATGTAAATCGTTGCACATGTATAAACAAATCGATGTGAACACAAATCGTTATACAATCATAACCAAATCGTTGTAGAGACAAATCGTTTTGAGGGTATAAGCAAGTCGTTATGAATGAGTTGTTATAACCAAATCGTTGTTTCACTTATCGAGTCGATGTAGTGATCAAATCGTTGTTTTGCTTTATCGAATCATTACACAGACTAAGTCATTGTTGTGGCTTATCGAATCGTTACAGCAAGAAAATCCTTGTGTAACTTATCGAATCGTTACAACAAGCAAATCGTTGTATAACTTATCGAGTCATTATACTGACCAAGTCGTTATTGTAACTTATCGAATAGTTATGAAGACCAAATCGATGTGGAACTTATCGAATCATTATGAATACCAAATCGATGTGAGACCGAGTCTTTGTTCTAAAATCGTTACAAGAACCAAATCATTGTGAGATCGAAGTCGTTATGCTCACTTAGTGAATCGTTGTGAGAGTAAATCGTTATGCTCACTTGACGAATTGTTGTGAGATCGAAATCGATGCAACACTTATGAAATCATTATAAAACTGAAATTAGTATGATACTTTATCAAATCCTTATCAAAATGAAGTCGATAGTAGTGGAAATTGTTATGACTCTAATGAAATCGTTATAACACATAGGAAGTCGATGTGTACTTAGAGAAATTACATGCTTTGTACTTTCAGATGCTAAGTAATAGTTACTTATTTGCTGATTCTTGCCTGATTTGTTTCCTTTGCTTAAGCTTCATAAAAACTTGTTAGATCATACTTTATTTGAGTTTTGTTAATCACCAAATATATATAATAATTAATATTATATGGGGATGGACTGATCATCAATCTCCCCCATTTTTGTGATGACAAAATATACAAGATATAACATGTGCTGAAATAAGCTATAATAATTTCTAAAATAAAAAAAAAATTATTTTGATATATATTTCAGAATGTTTAGTTTTCTCCCCCCTTTTTGTCATTAAGCAAAAATAGACCATTTTGAGACAAAGAAAGAGAGAAAAGATAAATGTGAGGCAAAGATGGTGTTTGTATTACTCTTGAGGGGTACAGGAAGATAGAAGGTGGGAGACAGAAGAGAGGCATGATGAGAAATGATTTCCTAAGCCTTATGTTCCTGCTCTTCAAAGAATTGCCTAAAGACCCCACAAGCTACAGAATTGGAAGGCCCCATGATAGGAACCATCCTATGGAGATGAAGGTCCCGGTGCTCTTCTTAGAACTAAGCATAGCGGTCTCTATCAAAGGAAACATGGTAATGACTGGTTTTCCCAAATCTGGCACAGGAGAGGAACTGATCAGTGGAGACTGGATAAAAAATCTGCTTTTGCTTCAGTTCTAGTCTCATGGCTACATAAACCTTGTATCTCTCAACCCATGTTGCAAATGGATCTCCAACAAGGTGAATGGAGTTCATGTCCAGAAATTCAGTAGCTGAAACAGGAGGCTTGATGATTTTGGCTTGAGAAGCATTCAAATCTGCAAGCTGGTGAGCAGAAAGTGGATAGAAACTGGCCCACTCAACTGGAGATAACCGCTCACATTCTAACAAGAGAGGGACGAGAACATCTGCATTTAATTGGCCCTGATGGTATTCTCGGAACAGGAATTTATTGAATGAGACCAGATTAAGCTTCTGCATGTGAATTCTCCCTATGACTCTGGCAAAACGCTCAAAGATGAAGGAGCCAACATCAGAGTCCATGATCAGAGAATGAAGAGGTGGGAGAAAGACCACCTCGGGTAACTTTAAAGTGGCAAAATCAACCCTAATGGCGTCGGTATGAGCATCATGGGAACCAAGATTACGAATAGCTTGTCGGAATTGGCCAAATAGAACTTCAGGTAAATTGTTGAGATAGCGATAGTCATTGAACATTTGAAAATACTTAATCATCTTGATCTCCTTTTGGACAAAAGGAGCCCAGGGGTCCTTGTGAAGAATCTGGAACCATTCTGAGAGTGTCAAGGAGTGATCCTGGGAGGAAACCTAGCTGACCTGGCATTCAAAAACTTATTGTACAAGGTCTTGTGGCCCCGAGCCCATTGCTCTTCAGTTTTGGCTTCAGCTATAGAAAAACTTTTGGATTTTTCAGATTTTGATAGAGAAGAGAAAGGGAGAATGATATTAAGATGGCCTGAGAGGTTGAGGTGTGGAAGACTAAAGATAGTGGCAAAAGTAGTTTTCTGAAGAAATTCTCTATACAGTGGTTTGTTTTTATTATCTTCTGTAAGAGAAAACCAAAGGGGTGGATAACAAGGTTCAAAAGAAACAAAATGAGTGGAAGTTAGTCTTCTTTTCTTGGGGACAGGGCAAGAAGAGCCTGTCTTATGAACATGATTACTAACTTTCAAAACTGAACGAAGGATAGCTCCTTCAAATTCATCTTTGATGGCCCTCAGGAAGGGGGCATCAATTTGAGAACTCTCCAGAATAATAGAGATAAAGGAGGGAGGAGTAGGAGGATGAAGGAAGGAGTGAGGTGTAGTGGGAGGAACATCAGTTGGTCCACAGGAGGAAGGACCAGAGAGGAAGCCCCACCGGATGAAGAAGCTGGAGGAGCCTCAACTGAAGGAGGAGGAGGAATGTGAGTGAAAGAGGCAGGAGATGAGGAGGACTGGGAAGGAAATGGAGTAGGAGAGTAAATGTTTCTAGGAATTGGTTGTTTGAAGGTGGTAGGGACTGGTGTTGCTGTGGAGGATGATGGTGGAGAGGGAGGGGCTAGAGTTGGAAGAGGAGAAGAACTGGGGGGGCTCAGGGGCTAAACCTTCTCTTCTACTCTGACAGGTACAACCTCTGAATCCACTGGCCTAGGTGGCCCAGACACATCCTCAGTTAGCCCTGATGGCCGATCTTCAACAACAACCTCTGACCCTGATGGCCGAACTTCAACAATAACCTCTGGCCCTGATGGCCGAACTTCAACAACAACCTCTGGCCCTGATGGCCGAACCACTACTTCTTCATGAGGCCCAGACTGCTGTGGGACTGATGGTGTGGGAGCAGGAGGGACTTGGGCCCTCATGTCATTAGAAATATTGAATAGTAAAGCCTTTATGCTTCCCATTTCATTCTTCATCCATCTCAACACATTTTTAACCATTCCCATTTCGGTAGCTGCAACACTCTAGCTCATAAAAGTGGAAGAAATATTGAATTGCACAGAGCAAAGTATTTTTCCTTGATCATCCAGTCTTGCAACAATAGGCTTCAGATTGAGCATCAATTTCTTCTTCCTCGGCCTCTGATGTGGCTTCCTGGTGCGTAGAGGGATCTCCAGAGCCAGTTCTTTTCCTTTGTCACTTGCCCTAGCAACGGGTTCCACATTATCAACATTGACTTCCTCTTCATCTGAGTCTGAAGAGCTGGCTGTCATGCCCTCTTTGAATGTATTATCAATGTGAGTTTGGGGACCAATTGCAGGCTCCCCCTGAATTTTGGCATTCATTTCAACTGATTGCTCCCCGTCAACAGGAGCATCAACCATGGGAACTTCTTTACTGTGGCCTGATGCCACAACTGCAAGAGCTTTTTCTTCTTGCTCCTCCTGAGTAGGAGCATCTTCCATTGGAACATATTCATTGTGGCCTGGTGCCACAGTCTCTGGACAGACTTCTATAGACATCTGCTCTTGCTCCCCCATGAGTGATGGGAATGGAATCCAGCACATTTCTAAGAATTGAGGCTACCATGGAAGTGGGGGTGAAAACCTCTTCAACCTGCCCAAAGGGCTCAATGTGCTCTAGAGGAATGTCCTCAATCCTGCTTGAGCTGATCATTGGCTCTTCGATGCGGATTTCTACTACATTTTCTTGAACATCTGCTGGTGGTGCTACTTGTTCTTCCTGTATCACTGCACTTTCTGTCCTGACAACTTCCTGCTGCTCTTGGACTGCTGGTTCTGCTGCTGCTACCTTTGTCTGAGCTGCCTTTCTTGGACTTCTAGGGCTTCGCCAATAATGGCCTTGCCCTCTGCTGCTGAAGTTTTGGTCCAAACTCCAGTCACAAGAGAAAATCCACTCTTCTTTAGGTTTCTGCGTCGAATAGCTTGACCCATCTTCTCATAAACTGCTCCAACAAGACTAATCGCATAATGCTAGAAAATCTTCGTTAGCAAATGAGCATATGGAAGGGACACATTCAATTTATTGTTCTTGTCCCAAATATGAGCGGTTGCAAATTTCATCCTCTCCAAAATGACTTCTGCCATGTTAATACTCTGGTTCTAGATGGTCCAGAACATCATATCGGAGTCCACCTTAGTACAAGTGGAGAAGGTGGCACTCCTAGGAACCAAAATCTGACACACGATAAAGTGTAGGATTCTGTTGAAAGCATTCAACTAGTTAATGTCGATCTTTCCATCCTTGAGCTTGTACTCGGGACCAACTATCCCCAAACCCTTAGCCTGTACATCGACAGTGTTCCCCACTGTGACTAGAGGTAGACACTCCAAACAATGACTCCAATAGCCCATATGTGATATGAATCTGGGTTCCTTTGACAGTAGAGGTCAAGGACCCATCTGCTTCTGACTTCAAGCAAACATAAAAAGCTTTAACCAAGTCTGGATAACTTGCCTCTGATAGAGTTGCCATCTTGGTCCACTTCATTCTATGCATAGCGGCAACGATGTTGTGCATCCCATTCTTCTCCAGATCAGCAATATCAACTGCCTTGTTCCCGCACATCTTCATCTTCACTGTTGTAAACCTTTCCTGCTGCTCTGCAGAAAGGAAAGCAGCCCCATCCCCCCGACGGTGCCGGAAACTCAAGAAACAACTATGGTTTTGAGAAAGAGAGGGTTGTGGAAGATCGTGAAGAAGATTGGAGCAAAAGCCCTCAAGAAATTTTTCGCGGGAAGGGATGGAAGCTTTGAAATCGCACAGAGTCGATGCCGGAGTCGATAAGGCTTATCGTCTCAGGCAAGTTGAAAGAGATGAGAGCGGGAGGTGAATCGATTTGGCACAAATTTCGGGTTTTATCAAATAAAGATAAAGTGACTTTTGAGGAGATGGCGCCATAAATGCGGAAAACGACAGAAAAGAGACATGTTTGAGATGAATAATTACTTTTAAATTAACGAACTGTCACAGATATTTATGATGCACACAATCTTTAAGGATTTTGCTCAAATTCATGGGAGAGAATAATTATTATTCTGAAATAATTAGTATTTCAGTTATATACAGATAAATCGATCACAAATTACACATGCCTAATTCCCTTCTAAGAGACGTAAATCTCTCTTTAGGTAAGGCCTTTGTGAAGATATCTGCTAACTGATTTTGAGTATCAACAAAGGAAATATCTATATTACCATTGGCTACATGATCACGAATAAAATGATATCTAACCTCTATATGCTTTGTCTTTGAGTGCTGAACTGGATTCTTGGTGAAATTAATTGCACTGGTGTTGTCACACAGCAAGGGAATTGTCTTCATATGTAGTCCATAATCCTCAAGTTGCTGTTTAATCCATAAGAGTTGTGTACAACAGCTTCCAGCAGCCACGTACTCAGCTTCAGCTGTTGACAATGCTACTGAATTTTGTATCTTTGAGGACCACGAAATCAGACATCCTGCAAGAAATTGAACATCCACTGGTGCTTTTTCCATCTACCTTGCATCCAACGTAGTCAGCATCAGAGTATCCTACTAAATTGATCTCACATGATTTTGGGTACCACAATCCTAGATCATGGGTTCTAGCTAAATATCTAAAAATTCATTTGACACTAATTAAGTGAGACTCTTTAGGGTCTGCCCTGATACCTAGCACACATGCATGCACTAAACAATATATCAGGTCTACTTGATGTCAAAAAAAGTAATGAATCTATCATACCTCTATAGAGCTTTTGGTCTACTTTCTTACCATCCTTGTCACTGTCTAGCCTTGTAGATGTGCTCATTGGTGTTGACAGTGGCTGGGCGTTTTCAAACCCAAATTTCTTTAATAATTCTTTCGTGTACTTTGCTTGATAAATGTGTGTTCCTTCATTTCCTTGCTTGATTTGCAATCCGAGGAAGTAGTTGAGCTCCCCCATCATGCTCATTTCGAACTATCTCTGCATAAGCCTTTCAAAATACTTGCAAAGAGATTCGTCAGTAGAACCAAATATTATATCATCTACATAAATTTGTACAAGCAATACATGTTTGATTTTAGACTTAACAAATAAAGTACTATCTACTTGACCCCTGATAAAACCATGATTCAATAAAAATGCACTGAGCCTTTCATAATAAGCTCTAGGTGCTTGCTTTAATCCATACAATGCTTTATGCAACTTGAAAACATGATTTGGAAAATCAATATCTTCAAAACCGGGAGGTTGTTTTACATAAACTTCCTCCTTTATATAACCATTTAGAAATGCTGATTTAACATTCATTTGAAAGAGTTTTAAACCCAATGTAGATGCATAAGCAAGTAAAATCCTAATTGCCTCAAGTCTAGCCACTAGTGCATAGGTTTCATCGAAATCTATGCCTTCCTCTTGGGAATAGCCTTGAGCTACCAGTTTGGTCTTGTTTCTTGTGATCACACCAGCATTATCCAATTTATTCCTGAACACCCATTTGGTGCCAATCACAGGATGATCTGATGGTCATGGAACAAGGGACCATACCTGGTTTCTCTTGAACTGATTAAGTTCATCTTGCATGGCTAATATCCAAGATTCATCAGAAAGTGCTTCATTGACTGTCTTATGCTCTATTTGTGATACAAAAGCTAAGTAATCATAAGGAATTACGTTACCTCTGGTTCTTACCCCAGCTGATGGATCTTCAATAATGTTATCCAGTGGGTGATCTTCTTATATCTCCATTCCTTTGGAAGATTACTATGTGATGTATCTTCTTCTTGTAGATCTTCCAAAGGTGGATCTTCCTTGCCCTCGATGGATGTGTTCTTTAACTTCTTGGACAATTCATATGTATCATCAACATCACTATCTACTTCCTTTCTCAAGGAAGGGTTAGTTTCATCAAAGAGGGTTAGTTTCATTAAAGATAACATGTACTGATTGTTTTATTAATAAACTTCACTTATTAAATACTCTATATCCTTCGAGTTTAGAAGAGTACCCCATGAATATACCTTCATCTGATTTTGAGTCTAGCTTACCAAGGTCCCTTTTTCCATTGTTGTGGATGAAGCAAGGACATCCGACAATTCTGAAGTGACTGATCCTTGGCTTCTTCTACTTGAATAGCTCGTATGCAGTCTTCTTAGAATTGGCCTGATCATCACTCTGTTGATTATATAGAATGATGTGTTGATGGCTTCGGACCAAAAATATCTTGGTAAGTTATTGTCACGCCCCGACGCGGAATATCGGAGCGCGAAGACAGTTGCAAGAAAAAAGTATAGATCGAATACTAGACATCAAACCATTGCACATTGAATAATACTAAAGCAAATCTTTCTCATTAATAACTTTTCAAATGTCTAGTTACAACCACTAATATCAGAGCTATTCTACAGGGCCCAATTACATTGTAATAAAAGGAAATAACTAACTACAACTCTAAGATAACATAATGACTCGAGGGTACTCCTGGCTTCACTCTTGGTCATTCCCTTCCTCGTGAGTGTATGTGTCATCCTCGGTCTCACCTGAGAACACAACATCAAATAACTTAGGGTGAGCAATAACGCCCAGTAGGACTTAAATCTCAAGCTCAAGCAAGCTTTAAATAATTAGCACATTTAATGGTAGAGTATCTAAAGATAGCAGGTACAAGAGAGTCAAAATATAGCAAGAGATAGCACAACAGGTAACAGGATAGCACAATAGCATGAGATCGAGTATAGTTTCCAAAAATAGCACAAGTATCGAGTATAGCACGAATAGCAGGATGGCCATAGCACAACTAGCACAAGTATAATAATAGCACGACAAGTATAGCACTTGTTTGTCATTCTAGACATCGAGAGAGTATAGCAGGTTTTGTGTTTTGATTGTCATATAGATAGTCTAGATAGATAGCACTTGAGTGTAATGCCAAACACTCTGATCATTTAACTCCCATGGGCACTAGCACTTTTGGGCGCACATGCCAGGACTAGATCAGGCCCTTTATATATTTCCAGGCATTGGTTATATTGTATCTTTAGACAATCAGTCAATGGCTAATATAGAGTACCAAGAATAGTTAAGAGCACTAGATGAATAGATGAGATAGTAGAGAGAACGTGATTAGACGAACGAGTAGATTATGGATGAGAGCTAAGGGTGCATCACGTAAAACACACGAGTAAACAGGCGATAGTAACAATTGCACAACACGTGCACGTCGTATTGGCAGTCAGGTGGAATTCACGATCTTCCCGCTGGACATGTTATGCACAAGTCCAGAAGTCCGATGTGATTCAAGGTAAGAGTGAACATCTAATAGCCATTTGGATCATATCGATCTCTAAAGGTGTAATGGGTGTTAGGGTACAACCGGCTCGTCGACCATGTGGGAATCCATGATCAGAGGTGACTTACGATGGCCTTGTGCAATGGTTCACTAGTTCGGCGAAAGGATATCCGACGGAGAGTTCACCACAAGCCAAGTAAAGTGTGTATATAAAAATAGGGGCTCGACGTTCTAGAGGAATTCTAGAACAGTGGAGCATCGATATCGGTATATAAACAACGCAAGA
Source organism: Colocasia esculenta (assembly GCA_014218235.1). Lineage (NCBI taxonomy): Eukaryota > Viridiplantae > Streptophyta > Magnoliopsida > Alismatales > Araceae > Colocasia > Colocasia esculenta. Next base: position 89,226,247 of record CM024756.1, on the reverse strand, counting down.
AACGAATACAGTCCTTTAAAATAGGGCAATTAATATACTTTATTGCAATAAATTACCAGATACATTATGAGATATTTCATGCAGATTCAGCCATATATGGATGGTTCATGTGCGTGCATGTGTAAGAGAAATCATAGATAGAAAAGAAGTCGTGAATATGTATTTTAAAGCATTCAATATAGCTCCATTTTAAAACAGTTTTTTTACTGCGTGTATTACTGTTAGAAAGTGAGAGCAACAAATTTTTTGGGTTTTCACCTGTGAACGTGACGTAGGCCAGTAAGGGTCGCAACAGGGTCAGGGCAGATTGCGACAGGGCCTGAAAAGGGTCGCGACAGGGCTAGCAGGCCAGAAGGCCAGAACGCGACGTAGGGTACTGTCGTGTTCAGAACGTGACAAGGAAAGCATCGCGACGGGCTTGAGAATGCGACCTATCGGGCTGTCGCATTCTCAGGTCCGTATCCTGAGTCTAACAGAGTTCTGCTCTGTCTTGGATTGCGGTCCAAAAATATCAAATTTTGATACAGGGTCGTTTAGAAAATCATAACTAATTGTATACACGATGAAAAATCATGAAACTAGACATGCGAGAGTACTTCCAGTAAATAGGAATTAGAGAGAGAGCATGGTTTGAACATGGTTTGAGCATGAACAATAACAAGTAATATAGAATATGATACAGAGAGCAAGATTGATTTAATTCGAGCAACATGCTCAATAAAAATTAGGGCTTTCACGGGAAAAAGATCCCTAACAACATGAAGTGTCTACAGTAAAAATTTCGTAGCATGGGATCAAGTGTACATGGAGATATGATTCAAACATGATGACTCAGAGTTATCATGTTTGCAGAACTTCTAAAATCAAGAACAAATGATTGGCTCGATGGAAAATTATGAAACAAGAGAGCTTTTGTTCCTGGTGATTGGAACTACCTATGGATGGATTTGATTTAGTTTTGCTTGTGAGAATGCCTACCTTTGACTCGATTTGTCTTCTAGAGTTAAAATCTCCAAGAATGACGAAGAAGCTCCATAAACTCCTTCTCCCCCATGAGATCCTCTCCTCCTTGGCCTCTTCTCCACGTCCAACAACCTTTGTCAACGAGCTAGGGTCGGCCAAGAGGGTTTAAGAGATGTATTTATGCATGTATGGGTTCCTATTCCTACTTCTATTCTAATTGCTCTTTATTACGAGATTTCCTAACTCCAACCTTCTTTTCTTGCTTTCCAACCTCTATTTAGGTTAGGATGGGATCTAAATTCGTGCTAAATCATAAGGGGTAGGCTTAGGAATCCAATTCCAACTCTTATTGCCTCTTTTAATGCTTAAAGAGTCCTTTTCTATTTAGGAGATATTAACACTCCGAATTTAGGGTATTTTTTATTATTTACTATTTGTAAATTCATATTTTGACCAATAAGTTCTAGAGGATCCATTAAGCAAAGCTCATTACTCTTTTCCATTTAATGGGTTTTATTTAATGCTCTTTTCATTGAATATCCTTTTAGCTGAGTTTTTAATTTATTATTTAGATTTTTATTTTTCTCAAAATTCAAGTTGCTACAGTAATACTCTGACAGCATTGTTCTTACCATATCCAATAAGGTTCTGTTCTTTCTCTCAGCAGCTCCATTTTGTTGTGGTGTCCTTGGTGCTGAGAAATTATGTTCTATTCCTTGATCATCACAGAACTTTGCAAATATCTCATTTTGAAACTCTCCTCCATGATCTGATCGAATACTGACAATGTTATACTTCTTATCTTTCTGAACTTTTTTGTTGAAACTAACAAAGCTATCAAATGTGTCATCCTTGTGCTCCAAGAAAGATACCTATGTAAATCTGGAATAGTGATCCACTATGACGAATCCAAAGTTCTTTCCTCCAAGACTTGTCGTTCTCATTGGTCCAAATAGGTCCATATGTAGTAATTCCAGTGGTTTTGAAGTTGTTACCACTGTCTTTGACTTGAAGGATGATTTAGTGTGCTTTCCTTTTGCACACGGCCCATAGATGCCTTCCAGTTTTGTACTTACTTTAGGCAGTCCTTCCACTAGATTTCTCTTAATTAACTTTCTAATTCCATCTAAGGTACAATGGCCAAATCTTCTGTGCCAAAGTTTTGTTGACTGCTCTTTGTTTGTTGCCTGACATACATCTTGATTTTTCAATTCTTCTAAATAGAGCACATACAGATTCTTTTCCTTGTTGGCTTCAAACATAACTGCACAATTTTTCATGATACTACACTTTGATTCTTGAAACTTAATCTGATGCCCTTTGTCACATAGCTGGCTGATGCTGATAAGATTGTGCTTGAGTCCTTTTACACAAAGTGCATCTTCAATAATGATTTTTCTTTGACTGCCAATTGATCCGCAACCTATCACTGTTCCTTTACCATTGTCCTCATATGTTACTATGCCTTCTTCAGCTTCAAGGTGAGAGAACAGCTTCATGTTGGCTGACATATGCCTTGAGCATCCGCTGTCCAGGTACCACTTAGATGCGCGAAGGCTTCCCTGTAATGAAAACACTAAGCTTTAGGTACCCAAGTTCTTTTGGGTCCTGGTTGGTTAGTATCATCATTTTTCCGTTTAATTATCCATTTTATATGTTTGGTTGGACAAGTTATTTTAATGTGACCTAATTTGTTACAATGGCTACAACCAGACGTTTTACTTATTTTTTCAGTTGGAATATATTTAAGATTAGACTTATATGCAGTATCTTGTTGAGCTACAAACTTGGGTGTTGGATATATCTTAGGATATACTACGACTTCTTCATTATCAGGAGGGGTGTATCCTAAGCCATATTTCTTCTTTCCTGACCTTCTAGCTCCCTTTAGTATTAATGTAGTTTTTTCCGTTTGTAAACTTTTCTAATGTGCTTGATAATGTTTCATTTTCTTTTGTTAGTGTGTTAATTTCTTGATATAGTTTACTTAATGTTTCCTAGTTTTCCAGTCTTGCTATTTGTTCATTCTTATTTTTCAAATTCTCACACACTAATTTTTTTCTTTTTTTAAGTTCAGTAACTTATTTTTCTAATTGCTCATTTTTAGATTTTAAATCAGAATTAGTGTTTTCTAAACAAGGTTGATTTTTCTTGCTAACTTTTAACAGTTTACACACATCTTTGTATTTACTATATAGTTCGTTAAAAGCATCTTCTAAACTATCGGATTCAGATTCATTGCATGATGAAAAAGATGAGTCAGAGGATGCCTTATCATCAACGTTTGTCATGAAGGCCAGGTTGGCCTTTTTTTTCTTCCTCTTCGCTTGAGCTCGACTCACTGTCTGAGTCGCTGCTGTTGTCCCAAGCTGCTGCCATGGCTTTCTTTTTGTATTTTCTGAATTTTCTAGCATTGTCTTTCTTTCTGACTTCAGTCTTCTTTAGCTTCGGACGTTCTGCTTTGATATGTTCGGGCTTCTTGCACTCATAGCAGATGAGCACAGCTCTCTTTGACTTTTAACCTTCTGGCTTCTAAAAATCTTTGTTTTTCTTAAAGTGTCTCCTTCAGGCTGGTACTTCTCTTTCGTAAGGATCCTTTGTTGTCTTCTGGAGAGGAGAGCTTCTTCATCTTCACTGCTCCCCATGCTTTCCTTGTCATCTGAAACTTCTTCTGATGTGTCTGCTTCAGCTTTGAGAGTGTTGGTGTTTTTCTTTCTGCTTGACGATTCTCCCAACCTCTACATGTTGATCTTATGGGCCATTAGGAACCCAATGAGTTTCTCCAGTGACATTCTTTTTAGGTCATTTTCTTCTTCGATAGTTGTTACTTTCGGAGTCCATGAGGCTGGTAGAGATCATAGAATTTTTCTTAGCATATCTCCCATTTCATAGTTTTTTCCAAGACCAGCCAATCCGTTTGTGATATCTGTAAATCTGTTGTACATCTGTGTAATTGTTTCTCCTGGCTACATCTGGAACCTCTCGTGCCGTGTCACCAGAATATCTATTCTTGTCTCCTTTACTTTATTTGTGCCGTCATAGGTGATTCTCAACTTTTCCCACATCTCCATAGCAGATTTGCAGGCAGAAATTCTGTTGAACTCTTTCTTACTAAGAGCGCAACACAGTATGCTCTTAGCCTTTTAGTTGAGAGATATCTTCTTCTTATCATCTTAGGTCCATTTGTATTTCTCATTTGTAACCAGAAGATCTCCTTCTTCTATAATAGACCAAATCTGATAATCGAGCCCTTGAAGGAAGAATTCCATTCGTGTTCTCCAGTAGGTATAATCTTCACCATCGAACAACGGTGTTCTGTTGACAAACTGACCCTCAAAATTCCGTTGAGCTGCCATTGATCTTTTCTCTTCAGATCGTTAGATCTTCTTTGTCGAAGAGACTCGCTCTGATACCACTTGTTGCCCAGCTAGCAAGCCTAGAGGGGGGGTGAATGGGATTCTTAAAATATGATTATCTAAACCTGTCAACAAAAACGTTCACACAAAACACTACGTTTGACTATTAGTGTTAGTAGTAAATAAAACAACAATCACAAACAAGCAAATGCACTACACAAGGATTTTATCCTAGTTCCGACCTCCTCTCCACAGGAGTCCTACGTCCAGTCCCTGAGCAACAACTTAAGATTCCACTACCTAAGGGTACAGTCCCCCTCAAGGACACTTACGCATCCAGCCGTAGTTCGCCTTCTCTTCTTCACCTGAAGAGGAAAACAACACCTTGGAACCCAGGTCTTCCTTCAATATGAAGGGAATAAAAACACCTGTTTCAACAGGTCCTCTCTTCACCCTAAAAGAGGAACTTCACAAGAATGAGAATAAAGGAGAAATGCCCCTAGACCTGATTTACAACGAGTATCAGATCTGAGGCTGAGACTGAGAGAGAAAGATCTGCATGAGCGAAGTCTCTCAGAACTCAAAAAGGCTCTCTAAAAGATTTTGACAAGAACACAGAGAGCAAGAGCTACGAGGATTGGAATGGACCGAGGATCTTCTTCTAACACTGTTTTGCTTGAACACTTTTCTATCAAGTTGATCATTTCAAAAGATCTTCCTCCATGAGTCTTGAATCTTGTATTTATATCTTCTCTTAGGAAGTAGCCGTTGATATGTCCGTTGTCTCTATGCTCTGGTATACGTTAGACTTCATGGTATTGTAGAGCTTCCAGTCAACGGTTCTTTACGTTCTACGCATGCAAAGAGAAGATCTTTCTCCATATCCTTCATCTTCCATTTTGTCCAACATTGTAAACGGTTGTGCTGTCAGAGACCTGCACACAATAAATACTAAATGATAGACAACTATGTTGTCTCTTGTTGTCAGTCAACGTCAGAATGAATATACATCAAAATAGAAATATCAATTTATTTTCCATAGAGATGTTTCTAATATAAGCATAGGAATAGAAGATGTTTGTGCATGAATTGTGCAGTGAAATGTTCAGTCATAATAAATGTATGGATATCGGAGAAAAAAGAGGGAAGATTTTTGACTTTCAAAATATTTGAAATATATTTAAATATCAAGTCGTTATAACCCATGGAATCGTTTTGAGTATGACTAATGAAATCATTATGTGAATGAGTCGATGTTTACGTAAATCGTTGCACATGTATGAATAAATCGATGTGAACACAAATCGTTATACAATCATAACCAAATCGTTGTAGAGACAATCGTTATAAGAGTATAAGCAAGTCGTTATGAATGAGTTGTTATAACCAAGCCGTTGTTTCACTTATCGAGTCGATGTAGTGATCAAATCGTTGTTTTGCTTTATCGAATCATTACACAGACCAAGTCGTTGTTGTGACTTATCGAATCGTCACAGCAAGCAAATCGTTGTGTAACTTATCGAATCGTTACAACAAGCAAATCGTTGTGTAACTTATCGAGTCGTTATACTGACCAAGTCGTTATTGTAACTTATTGAATTATGAAGACCAAATCGATGTGGAACTTATCGAATCGTTATGAAGACCAAATCGATGTGAGACCGAGTCTTTGTTCTCAAATCATTACAAGAACCAAATCGTTGTGAGATCGAAGTTGTTATGCTCACTTAGTGAATCATTGTGAGAGCAAATCGTTATGCTCACTTGACGAATCGTTGTGAGATCGAAATTGATGCAACACTTATGAAATCGTTATAAAACTGAATTCAGTATGAGACTTTATCAAATCCTTGTGAAAATGAAATCGATAGTTGTAAGGCCCTCGAATTTTATTGCATTATTGTATTGCATGTAAATAATTCATGTTGTGTATGTACGTATGTAAATATCTACGTAAGTACTAGTTGGTATACTTATGTATGCATGTGTATAATTAGTTGTAAATAATGTATGAATGGTATGATGGTAGTGTGTACATGATAACGTATACATATGACACATATATAGGTATAAGATGTTCATGGTTTCTGCATGTTTTAGAGTTCTGGCCGAATGCCAGCTTGGTGTCAACATCAATAGACGTCGATGTTGTGTCAGCGTCAATCATATGGAAGCCAACACTAACCCCAGCGTCCAGTGATGTGGATGCCAATTTCTTTGACCTGCATGCGTTGCAGAGCCGGATTTCCGGGAGCAAGCTTGCTCACCCATTGGGGAGCTGTCCCCAATGGTCTGAAAGCCTTCTTGTCCGACTTGCGTGAGAGGAGAGCTTCCTCTCCTCTATATACAAACCGTTTTGCAACCCTCAGCCCTCTCTTGGCTCTCCTTGCAAGAGGAGAGGAAGGAGAAGAAGACAAACCCTAGTTTCTGTGAGAAGGACCTGACTTTGCAGGCCTACATCCAGGAATTTGGAGCTTCATCCGGCCATCTACAACGATTGGGAGATAGCTGGAGCATCAGGGAAGGCTTCCCCAATCTTGCTTTGGTGTCTACATCAGTGAAGAACCCGGAGGAAGGTGTCTTTGGAGGCTTCTTGGGACTGCCCAAGGAGAGCTCCACCGCCATTTTAGATCCCTTTGGAGTATTTTTCAGAGGCAAGTAACCCTCACACTTCGTCCATGTAGATGTCTAGGATGGTTTTGCTAATTTTGCATATTTTCCTCGTGACCTGGATCCCCCAAATTCCCTTGTTTTTGGAGCTCGGGTCTGTGTTTTGCATAGACCTGAACTTGAAAGCAACATCACTTGCCGTCAAGATCTTTATTAACGGCCAACGATGTTGCCGTTAAGACCCTTTAACGGCCCAAGCATGCAGTTATGTTTATCAGGATAGAACAGTGAACTGTTCTGCCTTTCTATATGACTAATTTCGACGTGTTTTGTGATGAGGATATAATGTAACTCTTATATGCTATGTATACTAGCTAATGTGATGAATGAGAGAATGAATGAACATTTATTTTGTGGGTGGTTGAGTTTATTCGTCTATCTAATGTGTATGCGAAAAGAATGGCAATGTATATTCACCATGACCCTAATGATCCGTGGCAATGTTTTGTTGCCCAAATTTGTTAGACCATGTATGTATGATCCTGTCTGTGCTCTGAGTTTCTGACATTTTTCACCATGCTTGTATGGTTATTGAAATTTCTATTTTGGGAATTAGAAATCATGCGTAGGTCATGTTAAATTTCTCGTAAATTGCGTGTTGCTCGGTAAATTCGGGAATAAATTCTGTGACCCTGTGCATGCTAGGGTGCAGACAGTGAGCTGTTAAATTTGTGATTATGTTCAACCCCATGTTAATTTGCATTATGAACAATAATGTGAGATTGATGTTAAATTTTCTGTAACTTCATTTTGAGTAAAAAATCTGAAAATTTTCATGTGGAATCATAAACCTGAGATTAGCATGTGGTTAAAGTTTCAAGTCGTTGGACAACTATATAGGGAAATATGAATTTTTCCATGCGAGAAATGTGAAAAAAAATGCATGCTAATGTGGGAATAATGTGACGTGTGTGTGTGATCTGATTCATGCAAATTTCTAAACATGTAGTCCCTGTTAACTATAGAATCATGTTAGGAAAACAGAGCCCTTGTGTGAGTGAGAAAATGAATGAGAGGCAAGTGACATGTGTAAAGATATGTGTTAAAAACCGGTAAATGTGTAAATTGTGCCAAGTGTGACACTGCTTCCATAGAGGGCAGTGGAACCGCATCAGGGAAAAGTCCCCCTGAGAAGGTTCAACGTGTTGTGATCTTAAGGGCATTAGGAGGAAATCCTGGAGGTGGACAAGTACCACTGGTTAGGGTAGAGACTTGTTCTCCCAGTCTGCGCAGTCCAATAGTCGTCACTGTATTGCCTTGGTGACTCTATGTGTATGTGATGTGATGTGTCCTTCTCTGGTGGTTTAGACTATGTGTCACGACACTAAATGTGAATGTGAAAATGTGTATGTGTTCATGTGTAAGAAATGTGGATGTGAACAATGTGTAAATGTGCTTGTGTAATGTGTAAATTATGTTAATGAGAAATTGTGTAAACATGTGAAACCAAAACGTGAGGGTTGTGAATTTGTGATCCATGTTGTAGTAATCTGAAATCATGTTAAAACAGCAAACTAAATGTACTTATAATCATGCTTTACATGTGCAAATTGCCTATAATCCATGTTAGAATGATTCTTAGTGGTGTGTAAGTAATCCCATGCTTGTTTGCCTTCATGTCGTGACTTAAATTGATTAAGTAGCTCTCATGTGTTGGGTTACGCTTCCTAGTCTATGTAAAACCAGCAAGCTTAAAGAGGACAAAATAGTCATGAGCATGTATAGGAATGTATAGAAATTCATGCTAAGTGTATTCTTTTCACATAGGCATTTAAACCATGCTAAACTTGCTTTCATGATTAGTTTAATTGAAAATAGACCTTTCATGTATTGGAATGAGTAGAGAGCATGTGATAGGAAGTTTTATTGTGGAAAAACAAAAAAAAAATCTGAAAGTATGAACCATGTGTTTAATTTGGTACAGGCATCATAATAGGGTGTTGACTTTCAATGTTAAGCATGTCATACATCGTATCATGTAAATGTGTATGTAAAACCTGCTATGACGTGTACATGTATGGTATGTGTAGAGTTATTTGCTGAGTCTTTTAGACTCATTACTTGCTTTGGCATACAGGTGTAGTTGGTGACGACACACTTGCGGAGGAGGTAGTGGAGACCGACTCCGAGCGTGGAGATTAGATCGTCGGTGTACTCTGCGATATTTTGATTGCATAGTATGTAATTGCAACATTGTACTAACATTATCATGGAAAAATATTTAAGTGTGGACAATTATGTATTGATTTTCAACAAGTTAATTATGTGGACTTTTAGTTCTTAAATGTTATCGAATCATGTATGTTAAATGTGGATGATGAATGAAATGAAGACAGTGGTTCTTTTACTTCCGCTACTCTGTTCTTATATTCACATGTATCTCAGCTGAATGTTATTGTTGGGTAAATGTCCCACTGTGGCAACATTCACTATATCGACGTGGGTTAGTATAACCGTACCTATATAATGAGGGTCGCTATAGAGATTGGTATCAGAGCAACCGGTTGAGATTGCACATGAATATACATAAGTCATCATCCCCATTACATGCTAAGTCTACATAGGAATGTCCACATGTGTAGAATTGATTAATAATGAATGAAAAGTAGATAAGAAAATGATTAGAAAACTTAGTAACCTAGCTAATGGTGGCTGAAATTTATTACAGACATGGCTTCGAGAGGTAGGCATGGCGGACCGCCTGCTCGTGAGGACGAGCTGAGACGTGACGAGCGGGCGGAGTAGCAGGCCCCGGCACCGCAAGCTCCTGTACTTCCTCCACCGCCGCCTGTGGATTATGGAGTATTCACGCAAGGTCTGGTGCAAGCCATGCAGACGCAGGCTCATACCCAGGCAACACTCCAGGCACAGTTGGAGGCTCAGGTTAGATTAATAAAATGATTTATAATCTATTTTATTTACTTATGCGATATTATGTTGATTGTGAATTACTTGCTGTGCACTGTAGCAGGCTCAGGTACCAGCTCATGACCATGGTGGACCTTCTACCATGGAAAGATTCAAGAGGATGCTGCCACCCTCTTTTAAGGGGGAGAGCGATCCATTGTTGGCAGAAAGCTGGATGAGGGAGATAGAAAAGATCTTCCGAGCCATCAGGTGTGCAGATGAGGATAAGGTCACATTAGCCACCTACATGCTACAGGTATACTTTAGTTTATATACTTGTATGTTTTGTTAAGTTAGAGTTGTTTAGATGGTGCTTATGAGCGGTGTACTGCAGGAAAGAGCTGATGTATGGTGGGCTTCATTGCTGCGTACCCGGTTTGAGGACGGAGCTGTTGATGTTGCTTGGGATGAGTTCGTGAGGCTCTTTAGGGCCAAGTTCGTCCCTGAGCATATTCATGATCGGATGGAGCAGGAATTCCTATCTTTGGCTCAAGGCTCCATGGTTGTGCTGGAATATGAGGCAAGATTTTCTGAACTCTCTAAATATGCACCTCATATCGTGGCAGACAAGCGCAGGAAGACAAAGAAATTCGTGATGGGCCTAAACCATCATTGAGGACGAGGCTCGTGGCGTTTGACCACCGCACTTTGGACGAGGCCCTCAGCGCTGCTTTTAGGCAGGAGGGTAAGATGGAGCAATACCTTGAAAAGAAGAAGGCTTCGCAGAAGAGACCTGCAGCTACGTTCCAGCGACAGGACAAGAAGAAAGCGGTGTACCAGACACCGCAGAGATCCGTGGCAGTCGGTAGTTCTTAGGTACCTTCTGTACGTTCCCCTGGTGTGAAGAAAGAGTGTCCCCACTGTGGGAAGACACATGGTGCTACCGAATGTTGGATGATTATGGGAAAGTGCTTGAAGTGTGGAAGCAGCGACCACAAGATCAAGGATTGTCCGAGACTTTAGCAGGGAGTCCAGCGTGGAGCGCCAGCCCCAACAGCGGTAGCGGCAACAGCGCCAGCTACAGGAAGACCAGGAAGGCCTCGAGCCCCAGCTCGAGTGTTTGCTTTAGCTCACGAGGACGCCGAGCAGGCGGAGCATGTCACCGAAGGTACGGTTTTACTTTTAGGTGTGCACGCTTTGATTTTGTTTGATACAGGTGCTACTCACTCGTACATTTCCGAGCGGTTCGCTAGGCAGTTAGCCCTAGAGTCAGGCATAGAGTCTAAGGATTTAGAGGTCCCTTTGTCTGTGCACACCCCTGCGGGTACGGTATCGACTAGGAAGTGCATTCCGTCGTTACCTGTGTGCATTGAGGATAGAATCCTAGATGGGTGTTTCTTCTTGCTAAAGATGGACTATGATGCTATTCTTGGTCTGGATTGGCTAGAGGAGCACTATGCGTTAGTGGATTGTCGTCGGAAGAGGATTGTTTTCCGCATTCCTGGTGAGGATGAGTTCTCTCACCCCTTGCCAAGGAACTTGGCGGGAAAGATGGTCATCTCTGCCATGAAGGCGATGCGCATGGTAAACAAGGGTTGTGACGCTTTTCTTGCCAGCGTGGTACTAGTGCCAGAGGCTGATGAGTCACCTACTCTTGTAGAGATTGAGGTAGTGCAGGATTTTCCAGCCGTCTTTCCTGATGATTTGTCTAGTTTGCCACCGGATAGAGAGATAGAATTTACCATAGAGTTGCTTCCGGGCACCTCTCCTATCTCGAAGGCTCCATATCGGATGGCACCTGCGGAGTTAGACGAGTTGAGGAGGCAGTTGCAAGAGTTGCTTGATAAGGGATTTATTCGCCCTAGTGTTTCCCCTTGGGGCGCACCTGTATTATTCGTCAAGGAGAAAGACGGGTCACTTAGATTATGCATTGACTACAGAAAGCTGAACCAAGTGACTGTGAGAACATGTATCCCTTTACCTCGTATTGATGATTTGTTTGACCAGTTGCGAGAGGCATCAGTCTTTTCTAAGATTGACTTGAGATCTGGTTATCATCAGTTGAGGATTCGGAGTGAGGATGTGTCCAAGACGCGTTTAGAACCCGTTATGACATTATGAGTTTTTGGTCCTTCCTTCCGGATTGACCAATGCCCCTGCAGCATTCATGGATCTCATGAACAGGGTGTTTAGGCCTTATCTAGATAGCTTTGTCGTAGTGTTTATTGATGATGTGCTGGTCTACTCTCCGGACGAGGCCACACACCGTCAGCATTTGAGGGTAGTGTTAGAGGTTCTTCGTGAGCACAAGCTGTATGCTAAGTTCAGCAAGTGCGATTTCTGGTTGCGCGAGGTTCATTTCCTCGGGCATGTTATCTCCGGTGCTGGTGTTGCAGTGGATCCAGCAAAGGTCCAGGCAGTTATGGATTGGGAGATTCCCAAGACCCTTCGGAGATTCGTAGTTTTATTGGTTTAGCTGGTTACTATCGGCGATTTATTGAGGGATTTTCATCCATCGCCGCCCCTTTGACTCAGCTTACCAGAAAGGGAGTGAAGTTTGTTTGGTCCAAGAAGTGTGAGAGTAGTAGTTTCAATTGTTGAAGACTAAGCTCACGACAGCCTCGGTGTTAGTCTTACCGAGCGGTGTAGAGGGTTTTGCTATCTACACGGATGCGTCTCGGATTGTTTAGGCTGTGTGCTAATGCAGCAGGAAAGGGTAGTGGCTTATGCTTCTCGTCAGTTGAAGGAGCATGAGAAGAACTATCCGACTCATGACTTGGAGCTCGCAGCAGTGGTTCATGCACTAAAGATCTGGAGGCACTATCTTATGGTGTCAGATTTGAGGTGTTTACCGACCACAAGAGCTTGAAGTATCTTTCTCCCAAAAGGAACTAAACCTGAGGCAGAGAAGATGGATTGAGTTCTTGAAGGACTATGACTTCGACCTTCAGTATCACCCTGGAAAGCGAATGTCGTAGCGATGCTCTGAGTAGAAAGAGGCCATCTCTCCAGCAGGACTGGAAGATGTTGGAGGATGCGGCTTGCGCGTGACTGAGTTAGAGCCATCGCTATGCCAGGCTTTGTAGCTCAGTTATCTTAGGTCCTCGGTTTTGGATGAGGTGATCGAGCAACAGAAGCCGACCCTAGACTCTTAGAGTTAGTGGGCAAGGCAGGCATTGCTCGTGATGAGGACGTGTGTGATTAGATTTCAGCACCGTGTTTGTGTCCCTGATTTAGTAGATGTCCGTGAGCATGTGTTAGCGGAGGCTCATAGATCGCGATTCTCTATTCATCCGGGTAACACGAAGATGTACCAGGATTTGAAGAGATCCTTTTGGTGGTCTGGCATGAAGAGGGATGTAGCGGATTATGTATCCGGTGTTAGTATGGCAAGTGAAGCCAGCAAGTGAAGGCCGAGCGACAGCGACCATCCGGCCTTATGCAAAGGATGGACATCCCAGTGTGGAAGTGGGAAGCTGTCACTATGGACTTTGTTTCGGGTTTGCCTCGATCTAGAAGGGGCAATGACTCGATTTGGGTAGTTGTAGATAGATTCTCGAAGACTGCTCATTTCTTGCCTATGAAGAAGAAGCAGTCAGTAGAGAGTTTAGCTAGATTGTATGTTAGTGGTATCATTAGATTGCATGGTGTGCCGAAGTCGATCATTCCGGATCGAGATCCGAGATTCACTTCGAGGTTGTGGAAGGGTCTTCAGGATGCTTTAGGATCGGAGCTGAAGCTCAGTTTGGCGTTTCATCCCCACTGATGGACAGTCCGAGAGGACTATCCAGACGCTCGAGGACATTTGAGGGCGTGTGTTCTGGATTGAAAGGATGATTGGGAGCGCCATTTACCTCTGTGGAGTTCGCATACAACAACAGCTTTCATGCAAGTATTGGTATGGCTCCATTTGAGGCGTTGTATGGTAGGCCCTGCAGATCTCCTTTATGTTGGGAGGAGACTGGTGATAGGCAGTTGATCGGACCGGAGTTAGTTCAGGAAACTTCGGATAAGATCCAGCTGATCAGAAAGAGGCTTGTTGCGGCACAGGATAGGCAGAAGAGTTATGCCAACAACAGGAGAAAGGATTGGAGTTCGAGGTTGGCGATCATGTCTTCTTGAAGATATGCCTACTCGAGGAGGTCGTCAGATTTGGCAGGCATAGTAAGTTGAGCCCTAGGTTCATTGGCCCATATGAGATTCTCAGACGTTTGGGCAGCGTGGTATGAGCTAGCCTTACCCCAGCGTGGCTAGTGTTCATCCCGTTTCCACGTTTCGATGCTCAGAAGTATGTCCGAGATCCGTCTCATGTGATTAGTCATGAGCCAGTGGAGATTCAGCCAGATCTTTCGTATGTCGAGCAACCAGTAGCTATTCTTGACCGGAAGGTTCAGCATCTCCGGAACAAGAGTATTGCGTCGGTGAAAGTTCTCTGGCGGAACTTCTCACGAGAGGAGGCTACTTGGGAGCTTGAGGATGCGATGAAGAAGAAGTATCCCTTTTGTTTGAGTAGCGTCGTTCTAACTTCGAGGACGAAGTTTCTTTTAAGGGGGAGGGGTGTAAGGCCCTCGAATTTTGTTGCATTATTTTATTGCATGTAAATAATTCATGTTGTGTATGTACGTATGTAAATATCTACGTAAGTACTAGTTGGTATACTTATGTATGCATGTGTATAATTAGTTGTAAATAATGTATGAATGGTATGATGGTAGTGTGTACATGATAACGTATACATATGGCACATATATAGGTATAAGATGTGCATGGTTTTTGCATGTTTTAGAGTTCTGGCCGAAGGCCAGCTTGGCGTCAATATCAATAGAGCTCGATGTTGTGTCGGCATCAACCATATGGACGCCAACACTAACCCCAACGTCCAGTGATGTGGACACCAATTTCTCTGACTTGCATGCGTTGCAGAGCCGGATTTCCGGGAGCAAGCTTGCTCACCCATTGGGGAGCTGTCCTCAATGGTCTGAAAGCCTCTTGTCCGACCTGCGGGAGAGGAGAGCTTCCTCTCCTCTATATACAAACCCTTTTGCAACCCTCAGCCCTCTCTTGGCTCTCCTTGCAAGAGAGAGGAAGGAGAAGAAGACAAACCCTAGTTTCTGTGAGAAGGACCTGACTTTGCAAGCCTAGATCCGGGAATTTGGAGCTTCATCCGGCCATCTACAACGACTGGGAGATAGCTGGAGCATCAGGGAAGGCTTCCCCGATCTCGCTTTTGTGTCTACATCAGTCAAGAACCCGGAGGAAGGTGTCTTTGGAGGCTTCTTGGGACTGCCCAAGGAGAGCTTCACCGCCATTTTAGATCCCTTTGGAGTATTTTTCAGAGGCAAGTAACCCTCACACTTCGTCCATGTAGATGTCTAGGATAGTTTGCTAATTTTGCATATTTTCCTCGTGTCTGGATCCCCCAAATTCCTTGTTTTTGGAGCTCGGGTCTGTTGTTGCAAAGACCTGAACTTGACGGCAACATCACTTGCCGTCAAGATCTTTATTAACGGACAACGATGTTGCCGTAAGACCATTAACGGCCCAAGCATGCCGTTAGTTATCAGGACAGAACAGTGAACTGTTCCCTTCTATATGATTAATTTCGACGTGTTTTGCGATGAGGATATAATGTAACTCTTATATGCTATGTATACTAGCTAATGTGATGAATGGCAGAATGAATGAACATTTATTTTGTGGGTGGTTGAGTTTATTCGTCTATCTAATGTGTATGCGAAAAGAATGGCAATGTATATTCACCATGATCCTAATGATCAGTGGCAAATTTTGTTGCCCCTTTGTTAGACCATGTATGTATGATCCTGTCTGTGCTCTGAGTTTCTGACATTTTCCCCATGCTTGTATGGTTATTGAAATTTCTGTTTGGGAAATAGAAATCATGCGTAGGTCATGTTAAATTTCCAGTAAATTGGGGAATAAATTCTGTGACCCTGTGCATGCTAGGGTGCAGACAGTGAGCTGTTAATTTTGTGATTATGTTCAACTCCATGTAATTTGCATAAACAATAATGCGAGATTGATGTTAAATTTTTGTAACATCATTTGAGTCAGAAAAATCTGAAAATTTTCATGTGGAATCATAAACCTGAGATCAGCATGTGGTTAAATTTTCAAGTCGTATGGACAACTATATAGTGAAATATGAATTTTTCCATGCGAGAAATGTGAAAAAAAATGCATGCTAATGTGAGAATAATGTGACGTGTGTGTGTGATCTGATTCATGCAAATTTCTGAACATGTAGTCCCTGTTATCTGTAGAATCATGTTAGGAAAACAGAGCCCTGTGTGAGTGAGAAAATGAATGAGAGGCAAGTGACATGTGTAAAGATGTGTTAAAAATCGGTAAATGTGTAAATTGTGCCAAGTGTGACACTGCTTCCATAGAGGGCAGTGGAACCGTATCAGGGAAAAGTTCCCCTGAGAAGGTTCAATGTGTGTGATCCTAAGGGCATTAGGATGAAATCCTGGAGGTGGACAAGTACCACTGGTTAGGGTGGAGACTTATTCTCCCAGTCTGCGCAGTCCAAGAGTCGTCACTGTATTGCCTAGGTGACGTCTATGTGTATGTGATGTGATGTGTCCTTCTCTGGTGGTTTGGACTATGTGTCATGGCACTAAATGTGAATGTGAAATGTGTATGTGTTCATGTGTAAGAACTGTGGATGTGAACAATGTGTAAATGTGCATGTGTAAAGTGTAATTATGTGAATGAGAAATTGTGTAAACATATGAAACCAAAACGTGAGGGTTGTGAATTTGTGATCATATGTTGTAGTAATCTGAAATCATGTTAAAACAGCAAACTAAATGTACTTATAATCATGCTTTACATGTGCAATTGCCTAGAATCCATGTTAGAATGTTCTTAGTGGTGTGTAAGTAATCCCATGCTTGTTTGCCTTCATGTCGTGACTTAAATGATTAAGCAGATCTCATGTGTTGGGTTACGCTTCCTAGTCTATGTAAAACCAGCAAGCTTAAAGAGGACAAAATAGTCATGAGCATGTATAGGAATGTATAGAAATTCATGCTAAGTGTATTCTTTTCACATAGGCATTTAAACCATGCTAAACTTGCTTTCAATTAGTTAATTGAAAATAGACCTTTCATGTATTGGAATGAGTAGAGAGCATGTGATAGGAAGTTTTATTGGGAAAAACAAAAGAAAATCTGAAAGCATGAACATGTGTTTATTTGGTAGAGGCATCATAATAGGGTGTTGACTTTCAATGTTAAGCATGTCATACATCGTATCTTGTAAATGTGTATGTAAAAACCTGCTATGACGTGTACATGTATGGTATGTGTAGAGGTATTTACTGAGTCTTTTAGACTCATTACTTGCTTCGGCGTACAGGTGTAGTTGGTGACGACACACTTGCGGAGGAGGCAGTGGAGACGACTCCGAGCATGGAGATTAGATCGTCGGTGTACTCTGCGATATTTGATTTCATAGTATGTAATTGCAACATTGTACTAACATTATCATGGAAAATGTTTAAGTGTGGACAATTGTGTATCTGATTTTCAGAAAGTTAATTATGTGGACTTTTAGTTCTTAAATGTTATCGAATCATATATGTTAAATGTGGATGATGAATGAAATGAAGACAGTGGTTCTTTTACTTCCGCTACTCTGTTTTATATTCACGTGTATCTCAGCTGAATGTTATTGTTGGGTAAATGTCCCACTGTGGCAACGTTCACTATATCAACGTGGGTTGGTATAACCGTACCGATATAATGAGGGTCGCTACAAT